>CM032640.1:4794642-5298000 GCA_019097785.1 Fraxinus excelsior
TCTGTTGCTGGGAGAGGCACTGTGTCAGTTTCAATTCAATCAACACATGATTTCAATGGAATTTATGCAAAAAGATGGTTCTTATGAAAATTGGGCATTAGTAGTATCAATCTGAAGAGTTTGCTGTTTTTCACTTGTTGTTGGATAATTTTGTGATTATTGGGATTTTTACAGGTTCCTTGTGGGATGTAATGCATTGTAGATTCCAGTTGAGTTGTCAAAATTGATGTTTTTATGTGGGTATGATATAAATTTAGAGCATAGTAAAATTTAAGGCTCAGATTTTGCCTCGTCCTCTAAATTTGTCTGATAATATGACTTCCCACCCCCACCTGCAAGGGAACTTCGCTTCACTTCTTAAAATTGTAATTGGAAACGGAAATAAGAACCCTGTTTGATGTAGATTTTTTAAGAATAAATGTTGTGAAAAGTGATTTTTGGGGAGAATGTGTGGTTGAAAACGAGCCTAGGGGGAATTGAATTTTATAGAAACTCTACGAAGGAGGGGCTAAATATAATGATTTTTTGGGAAGTGTCTATTTTGAAGAATTAAATTGATATGACACCAAATTTGGTTCTTAAGTCAAACGCACAACTTTCTTAAATATAATTGGAAATTAGAAAAAACACCAGCAAACAACATGTTTGACTGGAATTATTTTCACTGATATTTTAATTGTTTTGTTTTGATATGGCTATGATTCAAAAGAAGATTACTGAGTTTCCAATTTGCCCACTACCTATCTGTATAACTGAAGTGGATATATCTGTAATTCTCATTATGGAAGAAATCTCAACACCGGAGAGATTTAGAGGTACATTTTTTTTAAAGAAATAAAAAGGATATATTAGATATATACTTCTGGAGTTCTGGAGGTACTTAGACTGTGCTACAATTTTACGTGTATAGTATTGTGCTTCTTGTTTTAGATCATAAAAAAAAACAAAAATTAAGTCTTGTGACAGTTGTTGGTTTGTTCACTTTTTCATTTCATTTTCTAGGATCCACAACAAAGGAGGATGGGTATAGCCTATACAAAGAGCTCTAAGAATTACTGGATTAAAGTCTCAGCTTGCATTACATAAGTAATATCTAGAATTTGTACGGCTTTTGGTTTTTACTGATGAAGAGAACTCTTCAAACTCTGGCTGAACTAAAGGAGAAAAAAAGTGAGAGCAAATGGCAGAATCCCGAGCTCCCTCTGTCATTTTTGATATTCCTGAGTCTGCCGCTTCTCTCAATTCAGTAAGATTTCATTCAGATAGACATGGGAGTCATAACATTCATGGACCTAGTTTTTCTGGCTTTAAGAAGAGAGGTCATAATCTTGGAAGTCGTTCTTGGATAAAGATTGATCAGACTGGAAATTCAAAAGTTTTGGAACTGGATAAGTTTACCGTAATGAGGCATTGCTCTTTACCTTCTCGAGATCTCAGGCTTTTGGACCCGATGTTTATCTATTCTTACACGATATTAGGTCGCGAGAAGGCTATTGTCATTAGTCTCGAACAGATTAGATGTATAATCACAGCTGATGAGGTTATACTAATGAACTCACTTGATGCGTCTGTGCTACAGTACAAGTCTGAATTGTGCAGACGCCTTCAGACATCTAAAGATCAACCTGGTAAAATAGTTTAGTTTGTAAATGGTGTTTAGTTTTTTCATCGTTGACTGTGTCATTTTGCTCCTATGAACCACTAAGTAATAAATCTTGATCTCTGCATGAAATTGTGTTAAGGTCTTTGAAACATTGAGATAAATTTCAAATATTAGTATTCTTGACAACATTACTGAAAAGAAAATGGATAGAAAGTAAGAACTCGAATCCAAAAAAAATTCTTAGTTAGAGGTCTATTGAACTCTCTATAGCGAGATAATTATCCGCATCTAATTGATCGGAAATGGAAGTATTTCTTCATCATCTAGAGAGATACATTTAATGGTTACGTTCTCAAGTATTAACCACTGCTTATTACTAGTTTAACCAGCAATCCCTCAAAACTATACCAGTCAATGAGAAGTATAGGTTATTGTTTTTTCACCTTCGTTATTCCTTTCCATTGATCTAAAATTAACATGAATCAGCCTGATAGAAATTCCAGGGTGAAGTTAATATAAAAAGGGAACAAGAAAGTAGGTAACTGACTTGCTGTAAATCTCTAAATGCATGTACCAGTGTTAGGCAGGACACTTCTTTTTGTACATAGAACATGGTTGTACATGTTGACTACAAGATATTATGGAAATGTCTATGTTTCTCACAGCAAGAGGTATTGATATAAAATGTGAAAAGCTTAGTGGGAAACCGAGTTTTAAACATTGCCTTCCATGATTCTTTCTCTCTCTTTTACTTATCAAGAAAGGAAAGCTAAGAAAAGCAAGAAACTGAGAAATTGTCCATTTTCAATAGGTTAAAAGTTAAAACCTTCTAGATCTACAGTCTGCAAATCTGTATTTTTTCATCTTTGACCCCAGAAGTATACTTAGCACCTGCCTTGCTTCTTAGCTAGCTTTAAGGTGCCCTGTGGCGGGGACATTGGGGAGTCCAGAAGGCATAAGCATAAAGTCTAATGCCCGTTTATTGTCACATAGGCCGTATTTGGTTCGTCTTCTTCGTGAATTCATCTGATAGTAGCCTGACCGTATATCCACGTTTATTTTCTGGTAAATGTAATTTGTGTAGAGTATAAATTGGTTTTAATATTTTCTGGTGCTTTCTTTCGTTGATTTTACCATCATAGGTTCTAACAAATTGAAGAATGATCTCTTGATTGGTCTCCTATAAAGTTGTTAACACATAATCATCAATATAATCTTTTAGAATTAACTTATTCCATGACTTAAAAAGTGTTATTCTGACAATAATTTAATGAATTTCAAGGATAACTCTTTTATTTTATTCAATATTTACAATTAGATATGAAATTTGAATGCATGCATGTATTGCTTGTATTTTCTATATTAAAACAAATTCAAAAATCAGAGTTCAGAGTTCAGGTAACAAGCATTAAATATCACCTTTGTTTTAGTTTAAGCTTAATATGAATTAATCAATTATCAAATACTTTGGGGGATTTTTTTAATTAAATAGATATAAATTCGTCTAAATCTAGGAACAACCTTATAACTAGAAGGGGGGTTTGGCAGATCCCCTACACCAAGAAATAATAAAGTTGGTGGAAACATACAACGCTTACCTCCAGAACCATGTCAAGAGGAGAGAGAGAGAAGAAAGCGTATGAATATTATATGTTTAGCTATAATGTTCGGACTCGGGTACGGGTATCGGGTACGAGTATGTATCTAAGTGTCGGATCTTTTATTTTCTAAAATGTAGGATACAGGGATATGGTTAAAAGAATCCAAATTTCGGATACGGGTACGTGGGTACGTCTTTCAAATTTCAATTTTTTAACTAATTCAGGATGTCATTTTGAATAAACCAAAATTAATTATTCACAATGAAGGAAATAAGTATTTAATAAGGGGTTAAGACGAATAAAATAGAATTTTGGAGTTTAGTTTTTAATTATGAGAATTACTAAATATTATATAAAATAGAAAATGAGGAATTTGATTGGAATTTAGACTTAGTAGAGCACTAAGTATTACTATATGGAACCCATTTTCATTTTATACAAACAAAACCCTAAACCACCGATACAGAGAGAGAAAGAAGGAACAAATGAAGAAAATTGAAAGAAAGAAAAAAGAAAGAAGAAGAAAAAGAAGGGAAAACCTAGCACCACCGCCTTTCTCCACCATATCAGCGATGACGCTAGGTTTATAAATATCAAAAGTGGGAAAGAAGAAAAGAAAAAAAAAAAAAAGGAAGAAGAAGAAGAAGAAGCAAAAACGACGAAGTGTCTGGTTGAAACTTAAAGGATCCAACACATATTTCATACCCATGTCGTGTTGGATATACTTCATTTATTTCAAAGAGTCCGAGCATCAGACATGTTTAGAATATGTTAAATAGAAATATGTTAAGAATCATTTAAATCTCTTCACAAGAGCATTTGTGATTATGGCACTAGCAACGATAAAATAAAACTGTTTTAACATATATTTAGTTGTAAGGGCCAATATATTCGTCAGTACACGTGGTCCTCCTCTTCCATACTGAATAAATCTATGGAAATAGAACTGGTCTTTTCTTTCTATTTTCTTTTCATGTAACAGTTGATAATGTGCAAAGATTTTTTCATCAATGAAATTCCTTTTCTTGATACTGATGATTATTCAATACAGTATTTCAGTCTGCTATAATTATAAAGTTAAGTTGCCCCATACAAAAGCTATTTTTAGGTACAGGTGTAATAGTTGTAAAATATGATACAATTCACTTGTATAATAATTATTATGACGTTAAAATTGCTTTATGAATGGGTGTTATTTTAGCTACCTTTGAGTATGATAAATTGCTCCAATCATATAAATCTATTCAAAACATGTCCTTTCTTTATATCGATAATTTTCTCCAAATAAACATTTGAAGTTGCTCACAATGTGCCTGATTTTATTCAGATGATCTGCCTTTCGAATTCAAGGCATTGGAGCTTGCTTTGGAACTAACATGTACGTCCCTTGATACCCAGGTACGTGACTATCTGTTTTAAGCACTAGTAGTGGAAGTTTTTGTTTGAGATTTCTAGTTTTGTCTAGCAAATGGATCCTAGAGTTTGTCTTAATTAGCCTATGGGTATCTGGGATCTTCTATGACTCATTGTGGAGGTTTCTCCGTGTGGGGAGAGTGTTTTCGCTTTATATTTGTTATGAAGATTTCTGTAGGAAATCTGTCATTTCTGACTCCCAAATTTACATTCAGGAAATGAAAAACCTTTCCTTCAGTTGTTTTAATCTCCTTATTCTTCGTGCACTCAAGTCATTTTCAAAATGGCTCATCTTCTCCTATCTTTGATTTGAGGATTACTACATATGGCTTTTCTGTCCTAACTCCACTACCAATCTTCGCATCCACAAACATGGTTACCGAAAGATGAAATGCTATAGATGATGTACACTTGTTTAAATAGTATCTATACGTGGGTTTAACTCCCCATAAACAAAATAAGCAATCTAATAGCATCTTTGGTAGGGAGGATTAGATAGCACGAGTCATGTTCAATACTAGGTACAAAACATGCACTAAAGAATGTGTGATAGGGAAGATTGGATAGCACGAGTCATATTCAATATTGGGTACCGAACATGCACTAAAGAATGTGTCAACTAAGTCATTGCTTTGAACTTTATGCATTTAGTAGGTGAAAGAACTAGAAATGGAGATATATCCAGTACTTGATGAATTAGCGTCATCAATAAGCACTCTCAATCTAGAGCGGGTGCGTAGATTCAAGGGCCACCTCCTTGCCTTGACCCAGAGAGTACAAAAGGTAAGATAATGGATTTGTGCATTAGAATATATGTTAAGCGGCTTTTTGTACTCATTAGCTTTTTTCTTGAATTCTTAGGTTTGTGATGAAATCGAACATTTGATGGATGATGATGGAGATATGGCTGAGATGTATTTAACGGAGAAGAAAGAAAGGAGGGAGTTGCTGGCCAGCAGTGACCTAGATGATCAAATCAGCACTTCTCAAAATGTAAGGGTTGTATCGAAATCTGCACCCGTTTCTCCAGTGGGATCGTGTAGTGGAGTGCGGAAACTGCAAAGAGCTTTCAGCAGCATTAGTTCTAGTAAACATGGAAGCTTCCTAAGTTCATCTAGTGGAGAAAACATCGATCAACTTGAAATGTTACTGGAAGCATACTTTATAGTCACCGACAACACACTCAACAAGTTGCTATCGGTGAGAAACCCATTATCAGACCATTCTTCCCAGTATATTGTTTACGAGTCTTAAATGTAGTTAAAACTAAGGAAAAAAATTTCACCATTGTTCCTAACTTTTGAAAAGGAGAAAGTTGGTCCTCAATCTTTGATTGTTTTTGCACAGGGTAATCTCTTAAGATCATGCGACCCCTACATGTTCAAATTTATAAAGTCAACGTTTTGTTTCTCAAGTTGGACTAGTGCTCAAAAATTTCTGAGGCGTGTTTTCATGATGGCCACTTGACGTGAAAATTTGGACGGTTTTGATCATTAGGGATGATTGTACAACTTGCCACTCTGGCAATAGGTTGAGTGCATATAGTGCTTATTTTCCCTAAAACTAACTGACATTTTTTCCTTTGTCAATTCTAGAGGCTCTCTAGGCTTGATTACTCTTTGGCCACGACCACCTCGCAAAATATCCCTTTTAAGTTTGCACTGGGAATGTACTCGTACATTCATGATTTGATTTTGACCAAGCGTGCTCTATATGCCTAAGTAACTAAGTTGCACTGGCTTCTTAAGAAAGAACACTTCGTTCATAGATCTGGTGGCCTTAACAATTGATTGAAGTACACATTCACCACTGCTGTACTACAAACAAGTAGTTCAAAATAAGTCAAAATAATTCGCATTACTACATAATTGACACTTAGGCTCAAGTAATTTTACTTTCATATCTCATGGCGTTGCTTGCAGCTTAAAGAGTATATCGATGATACGGAGGATTTGATCAACATAAAGCTGGTATGGATCAAAAGGCAATAATCATATGATTAGATTTCTTATCTTTAACAATATGCAATGCAGGCAAAATTTACTTGTTTTATATTTGTAAACAGGGAAATGTCCAGAATCAGCTGATCCAATTTGAGTTGCTTCTGACGGCTGCTACTTTCGTAGCTACTGTATTTGCTGTTGTAACTGCTATTTTTGGAATGAACTTCGACGATTCAACCTTTGATAACCCGTCTACATTTTACTGGGTTCTTATCATAACTGGAGCATTCTGTGGAATGTTGTACTTTGCCTTCTTGATTTATTTTAGGCACAAGAAAGTATTTCCTTTGTAGATTGTACATGCGAATATATATTGTTCAGAATTAATTTATGGAAAATTGGTCACAGATTTTGTTATGACACCAGAACGATGAGATCTTGAGCTCGTTGAACCCAGGTAAGTGCAATAGTTGGTATTCTCTTTGATTTTGTTATTGTTACCAATGCTATAAGATTCGTGCTTATGTTTGAGGTTTGAACTCGCGGTTTATTTTCTCCGTGACAATCTTCATTCAAACAACTTTTTCTTTAGAGCCTTCGTTTGGAACCCATTTTAGATCTATGTTTAGCAGTGTTCTAAAACGTGCAATGCTTGGCAGAAATGCTAAGCCAAGTTGCTTGGCGCCTTATTTACCATTGACCGCTAATGCGTGCCTAAGTGTGATTATGCGTGTCTAGGCGCACATTATTATATTTATAAAAAAAATAAAAATTTTTGAGTTAAAATTTATAGACGATTTACATTTAAAACTTATCTTTTTGTTTGAAGCTTTTGAAAAAATGTATAAAATTCCTACAAATCTGTTCTAGATGTTTGATACGTATTATTTTTAATTATTAAATGATTTTTTGATTGATTAAAGATTAAAATAATATTAAAATAAGATAACATTTTTTTACGCATATGTCTCTCTTAAACTTGCTTAGCCCATAGTTTGGCCATCATGCATCGTCAAAAATTATGTCTTTTAGAACACTGATATTTAGACAATTTTAGACTATAGTAGATTTTTCTTATGTTGCCCCTAACACTGTCTTAACGGGTAAATCAATCTATTTCATTGCTGGTCTCCGATAAGTGTATTTTATACATTTATTTGGACCTAAAATTATAGATGTTTAATAGTTATTTTGAAAAATTATATTCTAATTTATTGTATATTTCGTTTAATAGGTAAAAGGATGTGAAATTGAAAGAAATAAGCAAAAAAAATGCAAGTTTGGGGGACTAAAGTGTAGATACTCAAAAGTTGTACCGAACCTCAAAATGAAGATTCGAGAATGCCATGGGTCAATTAGATGCAATTAGAAGTAAAAAAATATTAGAATATGATCAAGATATTTTCACAAATCAATTTTCAATTGCACAAGTATGTTCCAGAATTTTAGCTGGAGATTGAAATTCATTTTTGACACAATAAACGTTCGAATTGAAAACAATCTATCTCTAGACAAGTTGAAGCCTTTTGAGTTATCTTTTTAGTGCACTTTAAATCGTTTTAATCGGGTGTCAAAAGAGAAAGTTGTGACAAAAATATTGAAAAATGTGCAAAAAATGAGTACCAAACTGGCGAAACTGGCGATAGGCGCCATCCTGGAGCGCCCAAGCGCTAGGGACGAGTTTTGGAACAGCAAGTCAGCACCCAGGCGGCAAGACCCAAGCACCCAAGTGTTGTGATTGCCCAGAAGATGCAGGAGAAAAAAAGAGAGGCATAACCCAGATTTATATCGCGTTGATGCCTTCAAGCGTTTAGGCGTTGGGCTGCCTGTTATAGGGTTACACCGTTTTGGCCCGTGAAGAGTTCAGAAAGAATCCAAATTTGGGAAAAATGTGAAGGGGAGTATAAATACAAGAATGAAGACACTTTTGGGGAATTCCATACTTTAAAAGGCATAAGATATAACGTGAGAGTTCGAAAGAAAATCAAAAGGGGTTAAAAAAAAAAAACTAATAATTATCATGATCAAAGAGCAGAAGTTAGGGTTTGAAGATTTTTTAGATTGAAGAAAATTCTTGGTGCAAGATCCAATTCTTTCTATGATCAAGATTTCAAAATCAGGTTATGATATTTATACTTTTTGTTTTTATTTCATTATTATGAGTAGCGAAATTCATGTTAGGGAGAGCAATGTAATTTATGTGGGACACTTTATTTCTTTTATTCAATATTCTAGTTCTTTAAATGCATATTTTTTGATTTTATTCATAAATTAGATGCTTCAAATTCTTTGACCAACTACTCAATAACTTTGTAAATATATTACAAATCGAGAAGTGGGTTAGGTTTGGACCACATAGTAAAATTTGATAATTTATTACAACGTGTGGAGATACTTATACTAATTATTGCAGTCATTAGATGAATTTTTAGAACTATTATTTTGATTAATTAAGATTGATTTACATAGAAATATGAAATTGAATTAGTTAAACATATTCAAAGATGGGCAAATTGAATACTTTAGAAGAATTCAACCGAACACTACAATAGTAATAAATCTTAATTGACGATTAAAGGGATCCATAGATAAAATTGTAAGTCATAATATCCATATTCATACTTTTAAATTTGAAATTCGAAAAATTATGTATGTTATATAATTCAGTTTGGATTAAATTCATCAATGACCACCCAATTTTATATTTGATGTTATCATGACCACTCAAATTGATTTTGTTTCTCATGGCCATCCAATTTTATACTTAATGTCATCATGACCACCTAATTTGATTTTATTTCATCATGGCCATCTAATTTAATATAAAATTTCACCATGACTACCAAATTTTATATAACATCTAATTTTAAAAAACTTTTATTTTTGTTTTTTTAAATTTATTTTATATATATAATACAAAGTTATAGTTTTACCTATGGCTGGACGTTGTTCGGTCTGGTTTAGTTTTGACGGTTCTGAAGAAAATCGATTCGACCTAAAATTTTCGACTAATTAATAAATGGAACCGTTGAGTCCAAATATAATTATGGAACCGTTCGGTTCATTTTCCTACCATAATTAATTTTTTTAACATTTACTGTAACACTACATAAATACAATTAATGACATATTTATTCGTAGTTTTGAATGGCAGTTGGAGAGGGGAAGTTGGACTCAGCAGTCGACAACTTTGATTTGGGCATGTAGATGTATATTTTCAATTTATTAAATGATTTGGGGGTTAGTAGACCCGTGCTTACTGAATGAAAAATATGAAATTATAAAATGAAAGATAAAAATTTTAAAAGGCATAGATCTTGGCTAACAATGAAATTAATAATTGGACCAAAAAATTGAATTTAGAAATTGAGTTAGGTAGAGCTAGCTAGGCATGGACTTGGCTTGAGAGTTGGAGTATTAATCACTAAATTAATTAATTTGTTTAGAAAAAATTAAATTAATTTAATTAATATAAAAACTAAAAAAATTATTTAGATTTGGTTCTTCGGTTCTTGATTTAGAATTGAGAATCGAACCGAACCCATTGGTTCTCGATTCGGTTTGGTTCGGTTCGAGAGTTTTGTCTAGCCCTAGTTTTACCCCTTAGTGAAACGTTATATGAAATTGGACGGCAATAATGAAATAATATCAAATTGGGTGCCTATAGTCACACTAAATATAAAGTTGGTGGTGGAAAGAAAATCAAATTGAATAATCATATGACACTAAATAAAAAGTTTGATGATTATTGATGTATTTGAACAAACCACGTAAACTAACAATATATGCAACAAGAAGAAAAAGCAAAAGTGATAGAAAGTATTTTTAACCACGTGTTTGACAAGTCAAAAGAGAAAGTAGCTAAAAAAATTTGTGAATTTGCGCCAAGCAAGGATATGGGTGTAAAATTTGAAAATTAATTTTGAGGAAATTACACCAAATGTCATTTTGCCATTATGTAATTACCAAAATGTCACATTTTTAAACTAGTTGTAAGAATGTCAAAATTGGACATTTTTACCCTTCTGCATAATTTAAATACCTAACATGTTTTGCATTTATTGGGATTTGACTACATGTAAAGATTGTACAATTTGTCAATCAAAGTACCACCTAAACATCTCTCCCCAATTTTCTCTCTCACACACCACTCACTTTTCTTCACTCTCTTTACACGCATTCTCTCCACTTTCCCACTATTTCTCTCACTATTTCCCTTCACCCACTCTATCTCTTCTTGCTCTCTTCACTTTCATGAACAGAGAGATATACATACAGCAACAGATACACAAATATAAGCAACAATGTCGGTGGTTTCTCCCTCTACATAACTCTAGAATAATCCTTTAATGGCGGTGGACAACAACATTCCACTTTCTTCTACTATGTCCGCAGTTTAATTTGTGTGAAATTTTCTATGGATGTAAACTTCAATTCCAGCAACTTCCAGGTTCCTCTTTAAAGTCGGTGCTATTTCTTCAGACCCACTACCAGTCCCGGGCAAAGATAGAGTCAACACAGTGAAAAGATCATCAGCATACTCATTATCAGTCGGCGGCAGATGTAATTCCACCGGCGGAGCCGTTATCTCATTTTTCATGAACGAAAAATAACAGTTCATCTTCACTGGAATATTATCACTTTTCTTTTCCATTTTATATTTTCACGTTCCTGAAATTGGAAACTTTGATAAATTTGGAGAAAATTGAGGAGATTTATAATAGGTCTTCTATGAATTTGGAGAAAGATGGGGGAGAGGTAGTGGAGTGTGGCGGAGTTACTAAAGAAGTTAACGATGAATCAACTGGTAGGGGAAGTTAGGCTGATGGAAGGTGATAGCTGAGGTGACATACTGGTTGGTTGTTCTGGTGGAGTGTACAGGGAGCGGAGGAGAGGATTCCGGCCATTTTTTTTTTCGATAAAGGATGAGAAAAATTAGAGTAATATTGGAGGTGATGAGTGCACCACCTTTTTTTAATTTTTAGTTTTTATTAGATTAGGAGTATAATTGTAATTTTATTGTGGTGTATTTATTGAAAATATATTTTAATTATGGTGTAGTATAATGTTGTTTAGTTAGTAAATTTTGTAGTGGTCATTTTAATCTCTAAAACGTTTCTCTTGCCCAAGCCCAGAGATCTTAGATTTTAAATTGGAGTTTTTTTTTTTAATGTAAATAACATCTGTTTATGAACCTTCTACTATCTTGGTATGTGTTGCCACTTCATGTGTAATGGTTTACCTCATAAATTATCTACATATGGGTGACTTGTGAACACGTGTCATATCGTTCCCGACAGTTAGCTGCATTCGACGGGTAAAATAGGGATAGGCGAACTACCATTCCCGTTAGTTAGCCTCAGAATTCTCGGCAGTTGAGTAAATTTGGTACAAGTCAACTGTCGATCCCGATAGTTAGATGCAGTAATTCTCAACAGATGACTGCCTTATGAAATAATGTGAAGCACATATGTTCCATTTATTGTTAAATCTTTGTCACATGTCCTTTTACAGATTGTTCATGTTGCATTGGGTAGTAATTTCATGTCATTATATGGTTAACATACATATGTTGATTGTTATTTGTTTGCATTCGTGTGTATTGGCTTCGACATTGATGATGTGTAATTAGCTGGCCTTTTTTCGTCTTCTTATTCATTGCAGAGTCCATGAAGTTCGAATTCTTGGTTCCGAAAGACGTAAGGTTGCGTGCATGCATATCCCATCGAAGAAACCTCAAGTATGTGCAAAGGGTGTTGGAGCACTTTGATGAACGACAGCGCCACGACTTCCACGAGTCGTCCCTTGACTTCGATTTTTTGGTTTTGTGAACATTTCATTTCATTCTTCACGAATCTGCGTGGAAGATTGTTTTGTAATGTTGATCATGGTTAATAGCACATTAAATGTTGTGTTTTAGTAAATTTAAATTTTAAATAATTTTATGAATTGTTGCAAACATTTTGTCGCATATGGCAAACATTGCATTATCTATACAGTGATGTACAATGAGTCATTTGTGTTGCAACGATTGCTTTATGTCCACTTAGAAAACTATAGATTGTCGAATTGCGAGTCATAAAGGATAGGGCAACCCTTAATTACAGCAGTGATAATTCAATCGTATATAATCTTGCACATTTAACAACACCAAGTTTTTCCTTCAACCGTAAAGTAAGTCCGGCTACCGTAATATTTGTCGGCACCAAAATGAAAGTGGTTTTGTTCTCTTTTCACTTCCATTCGTCGTCTACATTTGTGAAATTTCCCTCGTAAGAGACAATGAATCTCAAATCATCACTCATACCTGAAATGTTGGGATTGCAACTATAAGAAGTCAGCACAATCAATGTATCTACATTGAATACCATAAAATGTGAAAAAACGGTTAATCAAGGTTTTCAAAAGCTCTTAAGTGTCGAAAGCGACAGTTGAATTGTGTATCCCGACAGTTTGTAAACTGTCGAGTTCGACATTTTAACTGTTAGGACCCGACGGCTTGAAAAACTATATTCGACCATTTTAGTATGAACTGTCGGGTTGGTTTCTCAATAGTGATTTCAAACATTTTTAGGAGGACATTATTGTAGAACATTAATGGTGATAATCAATTCACATTTAACATAACAATGTATTTTTTTTTTAAAAAAAAAGTCAATGATTTATTAAATATGGAATCGATCACATTTAATGAACGATTCCAAATATCTTTACTGTCAAAATAAAATTCAAAAATCACATAAATCAATGAGTAATAATTGGAATTTATTATCATCATGTTGTATTAAACATTTACGAAATAATGAGTTAAAAGATGAAAATATAAACAATTTGTAATAACTAACCTTTCGAAATGGATGATCAATGAAGTATGTGTTCTTGATGAAGGAATGAATGAAGATGATGATGTTCTTGGAAGAAAATGTGTTCATGGAAGTTTAGGACTTAGAGTTTGTTTATGTTAGGTTTTGAATTTCTTTTATTTATTTTTTCGAAGAAAATACATTTTATTCAATATAATATACATATATAGAATGAATAAAATAATAAAAATTTAACCATCAAATCAAATCATTAATGACATTCCAATCAAGCATTAATTGCTCTTACAAAGGTGACCCATGGATAATTTGGACATTTCAAGTCAAAAAAATGACATTTTTGAACAAATTTAGTGCACATCCAAATTTTTTGTGTATTTTCAAATTTAGTGACATTTATGAAAATCTCCCATTAATTTTTATTATGATTTTTTATCAATACCAAATCTGCAGCTTGTGGACCCGAAAAATGCTACTTGTACCTTTGTCTTGGCATGTTGCTTCACACTGTGACGTGGAAATGTGGCTTTTAAATAAGAAAAAAGGAAAAAAATTGAAAACTTGCCACTTGAATTATTGGGTCGGGTCTTCAATAAGAAATGGAGGGAGGAATACGTGGGCAATTAAAACCCGTCGTGAGGAGATGAAAAATACGAATGGAAGCCCGCGAATTTCTACACGACACCAAAAATTGAAATCTACTGCCCAGAAGCAGTCGTCGTCTTCACCGGTTCCGACTTGAAGCAGTCGTTGTCATCACCGGTTTCGACTTGATGCAGTCAACGTCTTCATCTGTTCATTGATTCGAGTAGATGGCGGAAAAAGGTATTTCCCTACATCAATTTCTAGTGAAATATATCTGCTTGTTACTTTTAAACTAAAATTACTTGAATTAGGGAGGGGCTTAAATATTGAAGCCTATTTTTTTCACCCACTTTTTCTATGAAATTGAATTAGTTGAATTAGGGGAAAGCTTAAATGTGTTGAACTGAACTTGGGGAAAGCTGAAATGTGTTGAGATAATTTTTCGTTTACTGTGTATTCTGTTAAATGCCAAATGCTGAAAGAATTTTTCATTTCACTGAACTTGGAGAAAGAGGGAAATTAACCCTGCAATTCGTTTTTTAAATGCAGGCAAGGAAATTTTGGAGGATGTGGATGACATTATTCTATTAGCGTACGAAAATGACAACATTTTAGACTGTGTGAACTTCGTGGATGATGGAATTATAGGAGTAGACTGTGTGATTGTGCCCGAGGTAGGTATGAAGTTCAACGATGAAAAGGAAATATATAATTTTTACAAACGATATGGGTACGACTTATTCCAATTAGAAAAAGAAATTCACAAAAGGATGATGATGGAATTGTGAGATATGTTGTGTTTACATGTAGCCGTATAGGTGGAAGGAGTCGTAGTACGAGCGGTTCTTAAAAGCCACAAGCTACCATTCTGACAGGCTGCAAAGCCAAGATCACTCCATTTGCAAATGCATGTCGAATCTGGAGAATTAACACAGTCAATCTCATTCACAATCACAAAACAAGTTCTTCGAAGTCCAGGTTGTATCGTTGCAACCGAGAGTTGAGTGCCCATGTGAAATGACGGCTTGAAGTAAACGATATGACAAGGATTCCGTTGCACAAAAGTTATAACTCTGTAGTGATAGAGGCGCGGGTATGAGAATATGACGTGCGTGGAAAAAGATTGTCGAAACTATGTTGAACAAGTGAGGCGGTTAAGACTTGGAGAAGGAGATGTCGCAGCAATACAAGCCTATTTTTCGAACATGCGAGCAATGTGCTCAGGTTTTTACTTCAGTATGGATTTAAACGAAGAGTTGCGATTGAAAAATATTTTTTGGGCAGACAATAAGAGTAGGCAAGCATATAAATAGTTCGGTGATGTTGTGGCATTTGAAGAGTAGGCAAGCATATAAAGTGTACCATAACGCGACCGTGTGGACCCCTGGCATGAAAATGCATTCTCCATAACAATCATGCTACATGTATATATTTTTTTACATCATTTTTTATATTGTACCACGTATAGTTTTGTAAAAAAAAAAAAAAAAAGACACTTCCCATCAAACACTTTTCGAACTTCAATAGAGTGTCCATAAAGATGTAAATCAAAGGATGTACATTTACGGGCGGTTGTTTAAGAATTTGTACTCTGCACTGGTTATGCCTTTTACGTGCTGTCAGTACTCCCCTTTTCCTCCTTTAAGAGTGGCACAAAATGGAATTTTATACATAGGTTCCCAAGTATTTGAACTAAACGTCTACATCATGGTTGACATATGATGATATGTAGAAATTAAGGTCATTGATTGTTTTAAGTATTGTTAAAATCAATAGTAAAATTGTGTGTCACATCATGAAATGTCAATGTGATGTCGACCAAGATGTAAGTATAGTAGGAACTAAACAGATATGCTGCAGATATTACTTCAAAAATAGACACGAACTAATTGATGAACATAACTCATCATCCAAAATTCTTTACAGATATACATGGATTTGTTTTTATATTTCTTATTTTTCAATAAAATTATACTTTCTTTACTTTGACTGTGAAATCGATTAGTTGTCATCTTCATCTTCACCCTCTTGATTCTCATTCAATATAAGCATTCTTGACGCCAACTTGTTTTTGGCAATAACACCATGGTGTGAGATGGATCCATTTTCTTCAATTTTCAGCCAATAGAACGCTTTAGATCAATGTTGTATACACATCCCTTCTCTTAATACTTATCAGTCATACTCAATTGAACTCATTATATGCACCCAGAGACAGATTCATCCCCATAAGCCCGTTTCTCTTGTTGAGTTCATGTATAGATGTAGGACTCGGGAGAAGACGAGGATTCTGTGCCACTGTGGAAAAATATCCTTTGAGAGACAATGCTCTGTGATCCCAGAGTTTGAGCCTCTTTTTCACTACTCTCCAGAGCTATCTTGAGCTCCTTGATGCGTGCTTGAAGCCTAGATTCTATCAACTCATGGAGGCGCAAACTCAGCTCCCGAGGGGAAACTGCATAATTTATAGGCTGCAAGTAATCAGTGGTTGTCTCTGTTGTATCACTTCCAGACTCAGATGTATAGTTATGATTTTCACCAGATATAGCTAATTTCAAGCCTCCTTGCACAGTATATGGTTCAAAATCAGGATCAAGCTGCATCAAACAGTCGAAAACTGTGAATTCAACTTTAGAAGTGAACTGCAGTATTGATCAATCAAAAATTTCTCAGAAATCAAAGAATCATAACATTATGATGAGGTTTCCCAAAACATTTAGATAGATAAAAGTGGTATCTATGACTTGATTGAGTGTGATCAATCTAAGAACTTTAAATGCCCCATTCTGACAGCACTAGTCAAGCAGAAGTATTTCATCCAATGTGAACCCACAGGTTATATGTGTGCTTCTACAAAATACGAAAGCCTATTTAAACCAAGCTCGGGTCAGATTCTTTTGGTTTTTATCACAACCTGGATGCAGGTCTACTGTGACAAACAGACTCGAGTAGACGTGTTCATTATCTAAAATTCGTTAGACTTGCAAACACGAAGTGCATTAAACTCCCAAGATCAATTTTGTATAGACCTTGATACATAACTTTTATATTCATATAAGAAACCTTGTACTTCTGTATTTCTTTGGAAGAGGTTGAAATTTCATAGTAAGATGAATGCTATGGCAGTAGAGGAAAAAATAAGCAAATAAAAGCAACATGATGGAAATGGGTAAATGGAGCCTTATGACTGATTTTCTTCATGTTCATTCGCATGCCAAGACTCGCGTTCATGATCATATGCAGGCAATTTGATCTCCTAAAAGCTGAATGCATATCTTACATCAGCAACAACTGATATTCTTTCCAGATTAGATGCCTTCAAGTTGTGCTCCAGTCTCTCCAGTTCAGTCTTAAGCTCTGCCTCGATCTTGCTCCTCAACTCAGAATTCTCGGTATCTTTATCATTTGCCTTTAAATTATCATCTCGGATCATTTCATTCATTTCCATTTCAGAACAAGACGCAACAGGCTCCCGAATTAACAATGATGGATCATCTGTCCCATGAGAGCCATTTTCTAGTTCCTCGTGTAAATCTTGAACTAAATTGTGAGTTTGCTTCAACCGCTCATTCAACTTCTCTACCTCATTCTTACTGGCCGTAGTGGCAGATAGTATTCCAATAGTCATTCCGACAAAGAAAAGAAGCATCTGGTCGGGTCCTGAAACATGCAAAGCAAGGCTTGTAAACAAATAGGAACTTAATCAGAAGTTCACATCTTGATCGATCAATGATACCATCTCTCTCAAAATCATTATTTCTTACATGATCATAGAAAACAAATTGGTTCTTATCATCACTCATCCAACACCTGAAACATAATAAATCCAACCAAGTACTCCATAAATTCGAATGATTTACTGTGTTATCTACGTAAAATAGTCCAAAAATACATTAAAATAGTTATCTAATAACAGGATGCGGCTAAGGAAGTTGCAAAATCAAGACTGTGCAGAAGCTTGTTTATCCATCTCAAGTGATTGCATAACTCATGTCCTAAGGACACTAATTTTTCCGTCAATTTCATAAATTTGAACAAAAAAATTAGAACTCCCCATATACAATACAATTTAGAAAGTCAAATTAGAATACTGAATAAATTGCAACAAATAAATAAATATCAGACACGCAAAAAACACGTCCACAGAAACAAGAGGTGGTGGAAGAACCAAGTGAATGGAAAGTTCTGCTGGACGCCCGATCACTAGAACCAATCGGCCGTGAAACATCAAGGCACTTTTCGGGTTCCCTTTGGATCATCGCTGATTCAAAATGTTTCAAGGAAGAAGATGTGATCAATGCATCATTTTCTTTCAAGCAAGCACCGTCTTCTCTCCCGGCCTCCTCCTTTCCACCCTCGACTTCTACAACCGATAAATCACTGCTTAAGCTTCTGATAATTTGTCTTCTATCAGTTACCAACAGCGGCCTAAACATAGGCGCCGATGGAATACACACTTTTTCTTCCAATTTATCTTGTATTCTACATTGCTGAGCATCAAGGCAAGTAATTTCTGAAGGATTCAATGACATCACGGAATGTGCACAACACATTCTAATAAGTTTGTTCTTACTAAACCTATGGAAATGACAACTTTCGGCATAATCACATCCCGAATTTTCTACATAACTTTCTCCTACAATATACACCGGTGACAATTTAGTTAACCAGACCCCACTCTGATCCTCATGCCCTTCAATATTTTCAAAAGCATTTCCACTGCTTGAAGCTATTTCTGCTACTGAATCCCCACCATTTAACCTGTCCATTTCCAACAAATTTACATCTGTATCATTATTTTCCTTTGAAAGTACGTCTCTTTGTGCTCTTTTTCGCGCTAATCTGCGCAATGGACAGGTTTTATCTCGAATCTTCTGCAGTAAATTCCGTGATTCTGATTGAACACTGAGTGAGATTTTAGATGAAGGTTCCGTTAAACCCTCTTTTTCGGCTGAAAAATTTTGCCAGTTCTTTGCTATATATCCAGCTCCAGCTGCTGCTGCAACAACCCATAAATCCATTCCCAAATTTTTTTTCTGAATTTTGATAATTCTTAGTTTAAAATTCAGATGAAAACTCTTTCCCAAACCCAGTACCCTGTAAACACCAACCTGTGAATTGCAGAACTAATTGATTGTGCCGAAAAAGGTGCCGAATTTTATGGGTTTTGAATAATCTTGGCATACAAAAGCTTAAACATATGATGAATTGAGATATGAGCTCGAAGACAAAGATTTTCGATAAAAAGAAGGTCTTAGCAGTTGAGCAGAAGTTCTGGAAGCGCGAAAGCGAAGCACAAATTCAATTTTTTAATTTATAATTAAACCCGCAAAAAGAATTACAAGAAAATACATAATTTCAAAGTTTTCTTTTTCAGAAATGTAACTGTGACAAATATTCATAGCCACAAGTTTGTGCTCAATCTAATTGCTTCCACACGCTAAACGTTAGAGGCCCAAATTCAATCGTGATTATCCTTCATCCCCTGGAATTTCTGTTATAAAATTGAATTGGTGTATTTTTTAATATTCTTTTTTCGCTCATGGTAAAACTTTGTTCATTAATCTCGAGTACGTCTTTTCATACTTTATAGTCGAGTCACCAAGTTTTTATAATATTTACACGTTACGTAAATAATACTTTATATCCTCGTTTTAGATACTCAAACAATGTGTTGGAGCGTATGTCATAAACTTTTTGTGTAAAGAAATAAAAATGAGAGAAGTGTTGTCAAAAGAATAAAATTTGAAATTTTCATATGGGGACAACTCTCGACTTCTTTTAAGACGACGAGGTAGGAATCTATAGTCGAGCTTAGTATAGAAATTAAGACGATACTATCTACAATCAACAAGCAAGAAAGATGTACGTCTCAGGATAATTTTTAAAAGGTAAACTTCCTCCATGGATTCAAGTACACAATGTAATCTCACAACTAAAAGTTTGAAACAACCCTGCCTAAATGGAGAATGTAGAAGTCTTCCACGTCCTGTAGTCGATTTGGTGGCCATAAACCGAAATAAGTATTTGCCGCTTTAGATGAATAACATCGTCCACAGAAGCAAAAATCCTAAAATATTCAAAACGAAAAAGAGAATTTAAATTAAAAATCTATTTAAAAAAGTAAAGATCTGATCGTATATCTTGCAAACGTATCATATTTGTTTAGCTTATATAAATCGGGATAAGATTCAACATGGTAGAAACATCACATGTCCCACAATTTGATCTTGTACAGTTTTTTACTTGGTAGAGTTGAAGTGCGAACCTTTTCTAAATTGAAACTTTTTAAGCAAAATAGGGCGAAAAAGAAATGTAAAAGCAAGAAAATTTTCGACCAAATCATGGTCAAACAATAATTTTTGTCTGAAAGGGAGTGAAACATAAAGTTGAGGAGGAAAAGTCAAAAAGGGATTGCTTTTTTACCTCCAATGCACATTTTGGTTTGAATTTTGAGCCTCCATGTCCCACTCCAAGCATATCCTGATCACATCAACAACAAATATCATTGCTGTGTGGACATATTGATGAAAAAATAATTCGAAATGCACGTGAAGGGACGTGTTTAAAATATAATTTGAATAAATGTTCACTCCTGTTCTAAATTAAGCAGGAGTAGTGAAAAATCCAAACCTCTTCCATAGCAATTGATGGTGGTGTTCATCCCATTCTGACAAATACAAGCAAAGGATTCACCCAAACCAGAAAACCCACAAAAGCCTCCACTATCCTCACAATTCTTGCATGCATCACTGTAATAAGAGTTGTTGAACTGCAAAGAAATCCCATACTGCCATTTCATAGGATCCCCTTCATCCCCTCCAAATCCATTAACTGCTGAATATGAAGAACACTGGAGCTTAGGAAGATCCAAACCATAACCCGAACCAAGTGCAGTTGGTGGATCATAAACACAACAAGTGGATATTGCTCCATTTGGTTCTAGTCCAATCCCTTCAACTGATCTACAAGAATACAAACCCCTACAAACATTTAAACCCGAACCCGTATCACAAAAGTCTGTATTTCGATCAAACACGGGTGATGTCGTAGAACACCCGAGCAAAACAAATATGTTATCTGGCAATAGGGTAAATGGGCTTTTGCGTTCCAAAGTAAAGCTTCCGGAGTTCTGCATTGACGAACAGGTCGACATGAGGGGGTCTGTAATGACAATGGTGTTGCTTGAGTAATCTATTGAAGATACTGTGTAAATACCAGTACCAGTTGAGAACTGAAGCGTTCCGTAACTGCATTTTATGTATCTAGCAAAATCAGGATGCCCACAACCAGAACTCGAACCAAAGGGAAACTTTATGGGGACATTGCCACATTTATCACGACATTTACCGTTGAGAGGGATGATACTGGGAATGGCATGAAGAGGGTGGAGCAAGGAGAGGAAGAGCAAAATCTGGTATGGTTTTGTTAAAGGAAACATGGATAATGGCCAAGAGAGTTACACAAATGGTTCGAGTAAGATAACAAAGTACAAGAATAAATACAAATTTGAAAAGAATGAGGGCCCAATCTTTTTGGTGGAGGTGATAATTTTCTTTGTTCCTGAAAAGCAGAGCCTAGATAACATGGGATCCAGCCCCATAGAAAGAAATCACGGGTAAAATAATCATGGACCAAGAAATAGAAGGATAACAAGATCAGAACCGAACCTAGTGGCATAGGACAACAAGGCACTGGAGAGGCTTTTGAGAGAGACTAGGGTGAAGCAGATCCTTTAATCGACTATGATGGGTGGCGTAAAGATGGCATAACAAATCTCTTTCTCATAGCTCTATGTTCTTCTTGTTAAGACAACTTTATATACACGTTATTGTAGTGTTATATCTTAGATCTAATCAATTTTGAACATAAATATTTTTAATATATATAATCGATGTGTATTTATGGCAATATTTATTATTTAATTAAATTAATATTCTAATAAATTAAATAATAAAATTCGTAGATTCAAGTCTTGGTGATTTATTAATCAAAAGGAGTTGTGATTGTGAAATACAAATTATATAAGAATGAATTTTAAATCGTCTGTGGTCGTATTTAATGACGAGTTACGGATAGACCATCACGTATGTTATTTCTTACTTGTGAAGTAAGTAGCTAATCTCACAAGTTAAAGTGTGGTGACATTTGAATAAATTCGTGGATGTTCTATTATAGAACAAAACATTGGACACCCGCTGGAAGATTCCACACGGATAACTATTTGAGTGTCAATGGTTAATCTCTAACGTTCGGTAGTAAAATGGATCATTTGACTTGAGGTCATTATAGTGCCTTATATGAAGACATACATACTTTGGTGATGTTTGATGTTGCTCTACCAATATCCGCTAATACGACAACGTTCAGATATGTCAATAATTATACAAAGGTTGTGAATGATCAATAAAAGATTAGTCACCCTTAGATAGTAAGAGATTATAATCAACATTTCATCTAATTAAGTTAATAATGAAATCATTGGTCAAGGTGTACTCATAAGTCGAAGAAGATTTTTCAACTTGCATCGACTTAATAGTGAGATGAAAGATACGATCGATAATTGAGATTAACACATATTCATATCTCATAATCGATCGGATCATATTGACGAATGGATTATAGTTTCACGGTAAACGAACAAATTTAGTTTTGTCATATCACGTGACATTTTTCATCATATGTATGGCCTTGACACATTGCTAGATGTCAATCTTGGACGCGGATGTGAATTGATGATAAATTAAAATGGACATTTTAATTTATCATTTTTTATTAGATCAAAATAATAATTCACTTCGTTAGATATTATAATCGTGATCTTAATGGATCACACACAAAAGGAAAACTAGAAGAATGAGATTTATCAATTAATTAATTGACAAGTGTTGAATAATTAATTAATTGAGTTAGTTATTAATATCTCTGACTTTATCGTACAAGTTCACACAAGAAATTGTTTTCAAAACAAAAATAAGCGTTGTTTTCAGTTTACCATTCCTTGCATATTTTCATTTTTGTGCACTTTCAACTAGATGACAAACTAATATCCATGTCATATTAGTTTTGTCCATAACTGCAATTCAATATAAAAGTTTTAAAATTTCATCAAATATCAAATTTTCATACAGTACTGATAACGATATGTATGTCGTTATGAATTGTAAGAGATAATATGTAAGTCGTTTTGTAGAGCTAAAAATCAAATGTATGTTTCATAGTAGAATAACAGATAGAATAGTCAAACATATGTTTACCAACGTACATTTCACTTCAACTAATACAAAAATAGGGTGGGAAGCAACCCATATTAAAACTATAATCCAATAATAAAATGGATTCAAAATCATTATTGACAAATGAACACCATAAACACACATACAACTATATAAAGAAATTACTCAGAAAAATGAAATAAAAAAGTAGCCCAAAAATAGAAAGTTGACAATATATTATTTTCTTCTCCAAATGTTCAACATGAATGTTACAAGTTTTGATTATCCACTTCAACTAAATGAGTGTTCAAGGGAATGTAAATGTAGATGTTATGGTTTCATGTTGTATAGAAGATGATAATAAGAAAATGAAAATGGTTCATAGAAGATGTCGATTCTGATTGTAGAAGAAAGAGAAGTTAAAATTCAATTAGAGGTAAATGATAATTAGAGCAATTAATGTCTTTTTTACTTACATGACATTTTTGTAATTTACAAATTCTATTTTTTATTTCTTTATCTGTTTAGACTATCAAACTAAAAAAGATAGATGTTGGCATTTATAAACTAATTTCTTCTTGAACTGTGCCTTTTAAATGAAAACCCCCAGAAAAATTCTAGTAAACCATTCCCCAACGACTAGCGAGACAAGGCGGGTGATGTAGTTCCTCTTTTCATGCTTTTTCGCGTAGGTTCGAACAAGAGTGTGCACAACATGAAAAGGTCGGGACAAATTTCCAAGAGTGCTTACTTGGAAAAAAAGAGTAGTTAGAGTATTAAAACCATTTCATAACTATCTTTTTCATGGATGGAAAAGGAGTCATTGAGTGTGGCTCTAAGATTGGACTTTTGGGTCCAGGATTGAACATCTTATGGGTTTGGGATTTCAGATTGTAACGAAAAGGGTCTTCTCGGATTTCAAATACAAATCTCTTCCTATCTGTTCCCGGCTGTAAAATTTAAATAAAATAACTTAAAGAGATTATTGGACAACAAGCTGGAATAGCTCAGTTGGTTAGAGCGTGTGGCTGTTAACCACAAGGTCGGAGGTTCAAGCCCTCCTTCTAGCGTTTATTTTCTTTTTGTATGGTTTATATAATTGCAACAAAGGTCCACAACCTTAATTATTATCAAATTTATGTCCATTAACAAAAAAGTGACACTTTCTGTCCAAAAGTTAAGATGATATAAACAAATTATTTATTTCTCGTATTTTCAAATTTAAAAAAAAAATACAAAATTAAGACATGTATTCCTTATTTTAAAGTACATATTATGTGATAATGAATAAAAATTAAAGACTTTTAATGTAATTAAAATGTTATGTATTTATATAAAAACGTGATATGATTATAAATATAATTATCCTTTTGTATTTTTCTTTTCTCATTTTTTCGTTTGACTTCTTTTAACTTCGTCCCAATCCTTCCTTCTACTTCTACTTCTACTTTTTTTTTTTTTTTCAGTTCATAAATCTCATTGGATAATTTTGTTTTATGTATAACTCTATATAATTTTCTGTTCATATATTTCAGTGATTATGATTTTAATTTTCATATAAATTCAGCCATTTTCTCTTTATGTGAGACAATTTTTGCACATTTTAAAAGAAAAAAAGAGTTTATTCATACAAAATATATTTGAATATCATCTGCTTCTCAAATAGAGATTTCTCGATTGTTGATTTGAAAATTGAGTTATAATTCTGAATCAAATTATGAAATAGATATACGAAACACTATACCTTGTTTCTTCGAAATTTGATTCGTACTCCTTTTCTACAAAATCTCATCATCTTGTATTTACTCTTTTAGTGTTGCTAATCTATTTTGTTAAATCGACACTTTAATCTATATTTCAGCATAATCAATTAGTGGAAAAATATCATTAATTTTGTCTCAATTTTTTTTTTTTTTTTTATACTTTCAAAATTTTAAAATAATTTTCTAAAGATTGACACTGGTTCGCCCACTTATGCATTAGTTAAACAAGTGAGTTGATGACCTAGTGCCTTGGCCTGATTGATGCTCATGTTGGTTCTAGTAGCTATGATAAATACATTGTTATTTTATCAGGGTTTGAATCGACTACATGATATCGACAGAATTAAAATTGTGCACGATTTAATATCTCAAGTACCATTTTTTGAAAATAAATAAATAAATTTGAAAGGCAATCTAATGTAATCATAATTCAAGAGTTGGTACACTGGTACATCTAACCCCTATTTGATGGCCATTTTATCTCAAAAATAATGTTTTTGATAGTGATTTTTAGGAGAGAGAGTGTAATTAAAGAGTAGAAAAAAAAAATTTCGTGTTTACGTATCGAATATTTTATTATGTGAGTGTATAATAGAAAATGAGTATAAAAAAAGAGGAAGGGAGCTTTAATACTCACATAATATATTATAAATAGATGTTAAGTAAATAATTACAGTAGCGGCCAGCGGTCCGGTGGAAGAACAATACTCTGCCACAGTTAAGACCAGGGTTCGATTCCCAGCTGGTGCATTATTTAATAGAAGTGCAGTGATGATTTGACTTGCGCTTGCTTAGGTGGTGACGGGGGGTCTCCACTAACGTCTCATACACGGACGAAAAAGTGCGCATCTGAGCCTTCTATGTTTTATTATTATTGCGGGTTCGGGCGTTTGCATATATTAAGAAAAATGTTCATATTAATTGTTTAATGAATGGGAATTCATGGAACATATTTGGTGATGTTGATTGAATGAAATTGGATTACTTTTACAATGTATTCTTGATTTTTCATTCCGAAAGTTTTCTGTAAATTCATAAACGATATATACCCTATTTGGTACGGCTTAAAATTCAATTAAAAATTGAAAATATGATCGTTATTGGATCCCAATCGTCTAATCAAAGTCAACAATAACGGCTATATTTTCAATTTTAATCTGATTTTAATCTCTACCACACACCCTGATAATATATTTTTCTCTTAGGCTTCGTTTGATAGGTTGGATTTTCCATAGAAAATGGAAAATATTTTTCATTTTCTAACTTTTGTAGCGTTTGATTGGCGAAATTTTCTCGGAAAAATATTTTCCAACTTTCTAAATTTTCCACCTTTTTGAGGAAAATAAATTCTCGATATTTTGGTGGGAAAATATTTTCCAGATTTTTTTTGGTAATTGAAAGAAATCCTAGACACAATGGTAAAAAACTTTTCACTTTTATAGACAATTTCCCTGCAAAACAAAGTCAAACGAATGATATTCGGTACGATTTTTTTTCAATTTTTTTTGATAATTAGAACAAATTCTAGACCTAATAGTAAAAAATATTATCACTTTAATGGACAATTTTCATAAAAAATGAAGTCAAACGGACAACAAACTTTCAACATTTTCCATGAAAAATTATACCAATCAAACACAATCAATTACAATTCATAATAAAATAATTTCTAGAAAATTCTTTTCCCCTATAAACTATTTTCTTTCAATCCATTTTTCATCCTGCAATCAAACGAACCCTTAGATTCCTAAAAATTCAGATTAAGTACCTGCTTGAGCCCTATTTTATGTGTGGAATTCATTATGGAATAATAAATTGACGTAAAATGTGTGATTGAAATGAGAGAAAAAAAAATATATTTTTTGAAAATAATATGAATCAAACAAGGGCTAAAACTTTGTGTTGCTCTTTTATGAATTTTCGTCTTTTCTTGATGCAGGCTTAGTAAGGCTTGTCAAATCCTCAAGCAATCTGACTTCATATATTTTATAAGAAATATCAAGAACGATCTTTTAGGACAACTTTGTAACAATGTGGTCCGAGGTTCTTTTTTAGTATTTTTTTGATGTTTCATTCTCATCTTCCTCCTAATTATATTTCTAACATTTCTTGATTAGTCATTAAAGTTCTTGAAATATCTCGAGTATTTTAGTTCTTGTGTTAACTATGAAAACTAATTATTATGATACAAAATGTAGGCATTTAAATATTTATTATAAGCATTAATATTAACCATATCTGCCAAACTGAATATAATCTTCCATTTCAAATTTTGGATACCTATGGCTATTTGCTACGTTGATTCCGATATTTTTCTCGATAAACAAGAAAATCTTAAATGTAAATTTGGACAATTCATTAATTTGTTTATGTTATCTTTGTACAAGGAAATGCTAATTTTCTCTAAGTCGCTATTTTATAGTACTATCTTAAGTCGCTCCTGTCGATGCTGGGCCTTCTCAGACCTTTACGACTTGAAGCAAAACATTAATCCTCAAAAACTAAATGAGAACTTAAGTGCTATATTCTACAAATGGTAGGGACTCAATTTTTTTTTTCTCAAATCGAAATTTTACATTTCCAAATAGATGGGATTTTAACAGAAGAAACATAATTGAGGGACTAAAAAGCAAATTACGAAATCGCAGTCGTCAACCCCTCTTCTACAAATCAGTTTCAGAAAGCTGAAACCTTGAGATCTGCAGAAATGGAAGAAGAACACATTAAAACGCATCTCTCACCGGATTATACTGTAATCGAGGAGTGGAACGGAACGGCGTTTTCGGATCTCAAAAAAACCGCCACCATCACAATCACTCGAGATTCCGTTAAAAAATCAACCAGCCGATTCAACCATTTTTCTCGGCGATTCCTCGACGCTTTTGTTCCCGAGGCAATTTCTCTATTTTCTCAATTAAGTAATTTAGATTTTCAGGTCAAAGTACAATGAAGGAAGCATGAATGCTACTGTACAGTACCTCATGCTTCAAAAGATTGTACCTTACCAGATAATTGCTTCTCAATTATGTAATAAAAATTCAGGCCAAGGTACGATGAAGGAAATAAAGTACTAATATTCTTTGTGCTTCGCATGTATAGTACCTAATTCTTAAAAGATTGTGCCTTGACTAGATAATTGCTTTACGCCATAAGCAGTTTGATCTCGCCATTGTTTTGCAATAATACACTGTGAAAGGTACAAGAATGTAAGCACATGGTAAAACATCGAAGATGAACTGCTTTTTGCTTCCAAGCTGGGACCTTGCCTACTCATTTCGTGCTTGTGCTCGTATACTCGAGTTCACGTTAAAATGATAATTCTTTAATCTGAGTTATAATGTTTTAAGTTAAATAAGTTTGCTAATTTTTATGTTAAGATTATGAATTTAAATAAGAATGAAAAGTTCAGGAAAAATGTTTACTTCACACTTCTTCAACTGAAAAATATGCGAAACTGAGTTTCTTTCTTCCTTCAAAAAAATAGAATATGCTTATGACACGAGAATAACATTTCTATTATCAATAATGATAATGCGAGCAGCGTGATTCTTTCATTGATATTTTACTTAAAATTCAGGGATTTCCGAGCAGTGTGACTCCAGACTATTTCCCTTTTCAAATATGGGACTTATTGCAGGTTTGTCATCATTTAATTTATACTTCAGATATCAAGTTGGGTCGTTTTCTCAAATTGGACAAGACTGTTCATGATTTTATTTATATAGGGCCTTTCAACATATGTGCGAACAATGCTCTCCACCCAGGTGAGTTATTAACTACACAGCCATGCGTCTATATCTTTTGTATTGCTATCTGTTGCTCATTTGAGTGTTTGCATTCATTTTTAGGCTCTTCTAAGTGCTATTGGAGTAGGTGAAAAATCTGCTACTGTTATTGGGGCTACATTTCAGGTAAGCCTATCTTTTGTGTGACTTTTTAGTTTCATACGTTGACAAGTATAATTTTCCAACGTCACAATTTTGAAACTGTTTCAGTGGTTTCTAAGAGATTTAACTGGAATGCTTGGAGGGGTCATATTTACATTTTACCAGGTAGATGTTGTGTGCTTTCCAAATTGCTCCTAACTTAATTTGTAGCTCTCGTCTTGAAACATAATTTTGCTGTTCAGATTTTTTACTTTCTAATGTCAAATCACAGTGAAAAAGTTTCTTTGTTCTTGGAATTCCTTAATAGTTGTTCAATCAAGTCAATGGAAATATGTATATGTAACATAAATAGAGTGATAGTAGTAATTATGAGGAAATGATAAATATATGAGATGTTGTGAGTTCACAGTCCTAGATGAAAACCTGAATACATGTGAGTTCAGTGGCTACTGTTGTTATAAGGTCTTCACTTTCAGTTAAAATTTATCACGTCAATGAGAGTGGATGGTTGATTTGTTTATTTTCTTTCTGTGCTGTGTTTTCAATGCACAGCAGCTTTAAGCTTTAACACCGAGATTTCTTCCTTCTTTAGGGGGCTAACCTGGACAGCAATGCCAAAATGTGGCGTCTTGTCGCTGATCTCATGAATGATATTGGTACAACTACAGTCACATTTCTTTTGTACAATTTTTTGAGTTAATATCTGATGTTTTTCGTCAATCTTAGCAAGATGAAAACTTCATTTATTTTCTGGATAATTGCACCTGGGGTCCCCAATCTTTTCATAACTGTGCACTTGGGGGGTCATCAACCAATTTTTTTTTTGGCATTGGAGTTCCCTTCATTTTTGCAGCATTTATGCCCCCAACTAATTTTCTCATGAATGTTCATTGGTTGTTATTTTCTTTCTGGTTATCAAGTTTATCTCTACGTAATTTGATGAAAGTTTTCTTTTAGTACCCTTTTGTACTCTTCATATTTTTAATTTTATCCTATAACATGTAATTGGTGCAGGAATGTTAATGGACCTTGTTTCGCCTTTGTTCCCTTCTGCATTTCTGTTCATCGTGTGCTTAGGGAGTATATCACGATCATTCAGTAAGTTCCAAAATACAATGGCATCATTCTATGTGAAATTCCCTTATATATGGTATCACTATCATACTTTGTGAAGTTAATTCACCCTTTCTTTCTGAAACTAAGTTGTTGAAATCTGTAAGCAAGCATTTGCACCTAAGGTGCAGTAAGTTGAGGATACGATAGGAAAGACAACAAAATATTAGCAAAATGTGGAAGGCATCTTTCCATCTTTATTTATTTCGAACAAATTTTATTTTTGAAGTGTTCCACAATAAGCGTCTGTCCATCGACATGCTCCTGTTGAGTGCTGTTTCTTGGTGTATAACTGGTGCAATGTTTATGCAGTTCTGAAATCATTCTGCGACTGAGGCACAGTTATAAGGCAGGATTAGAGTTTTATTAATCTCTAATGCAACTTTCTTTTAACTTAGTAATAGCCTACTTTTGGATAATTGGATATAAACATCACCATTTATTTTTGTTGTGCTAATGTTCTTCATGAGTTAATGATTAAGGGCCCTTTCGGTACGGATTAAGATCATATTAAAATTGAAAAATTAGTCGTTATTGTTGACTTTTATTAGACGAGTGAGATTCAATAACGACCATATTTTCAATTTTAATTAAATTTTAATCCCTACCGAACGGGCCTAAGTTTCTTGAAACACCCCATGTGTAAATGGAAGCTGCCCATTTTTTGCTCCCAAGTTCTGAAGATATCTTTTTGTTTTTATTTTCATGTTGCGACTAGCCGGTGTTGCTAGTGGAGCTACTAGAGCCGCTTTAACGCAGCATTTTGCCCTTCAGGATAATGCAGCAGATATATCTGCAAAGGTATCAATTATCATATAGGTTATAGAAGAAATTGCACTAATGGATATTCCAGTTTATAGTTTTTTATAATTTATATTTCCCTAATTTGGTAGGAAGGAAGCCAAGAGACAGTTGCAACAATGCTTGGGATGGCTCTTGGGATGTTCCTTGCTCGCATTACTCTGGGGCACTCACTTGCCATTTGGTTTTGTTTTTTGTCCCTCACCATATTTCATATGTATGGTTAGTTTCACTGGATAGTTTTCTTGCTCATAAGCCTACCACAGGGATGCTTCTCATGTTGTGAGCTTAAAAACATCAGCGAATCTAATTCCATTCTCTCATTTGGGTTTTATTTCTTTGGACTTCTGCAGCAAATTACAAGGCTGTTCGTTGCCTTTCACTTACTACATTAAATTGTGAAAGAAGTTCTATTCTTTTGTCACATTTTAAGGAGACTGGTCAAGGTGAGATGCAGAATCTCTAGAATTACTTTTGACACTGCATGTTCTTTGCTCACTCCTACAGATTTGTACTCCTCTACTGTTTTCCAAGGTCATTCACCTGGATTATGAGTTTAACTATGGGCCCTTTTCTCATTTCTCCTGAAAAAGGCAGTTACAAAAAACCATCGTCTTGTTGCAGACATGAACTTGTAATACTTAAAATGAGCAACTTTTGTTCAGAAACATGTACACATCTGTTTTTTCCCTGATTAATTGAGTTTTTTTTTCTATAATTCTTGTCTGCCACATCGAATTACAGTTAAAGATCCAAATGCATACTTCCAGTCACAGTTATCATATTTGTACGCTGAAATACACTGACCTGAAAACATTCTCTGAACTATTTGCCAGTTCTCACTCCAAAACAGGTCTCAGCCATGGAGCACGTTTTACCACTGTGGATGACTTCTTGGAGCACAAATAGGGTTAAAGTTTTGTACCAGCGTGTACGCATGGGCATCCGGATTTCTTCGATAAACTCTCATGAAATGTGAGTTATCAGCTTTTATCCTATTGATTTGATGTCAAGCCTCAACGAATCATAGGGTTGTTCGTTCTGTTTGTTAGCTTCTAATAATATTTCGTTTGCTCTTCCCTCTGCATAAATATTTTGTCAATACATTTGCAGTTAAAATGGTTCGAAGGGCTTCCTGCATTATTTTCTTAAATACAGATTGAAACAACATATGAAACAAATATTAAGACTCAAAAAAGTTTCTATTCATGCAAGCAGGTTGGACCTATCTCACCTGGCTGGTTCCTATTACAATACAGGTTGCTATTTTTTCAAATCTTTTTTTTTTGCACATATATACAAATAAAGATATTGGCCTATTCTTTTTTTTTTTTCTTGGTCTTCATAGCAAAGTATATACTACTTGAGAAAAAGGGAATAATCAGCATCATTATGCACAAAGACTCAGCAGCAGCAGACGTCTTACAGGCTTTCATGCATGCGCTTGTGATGTCAGAACTTGTTGATAAAGGCAGATCTGTGCATTTGGAGAGTCAATCATGGATGGCTAAATACTATGAAGTCTTTGTACTGAAGGTATTTTAGTTTATAACTATTGAATCTGTCATTGGACACTAAGATACCAGGCACTGACGTAAAACATTTCAGATGTTTAGGATTTGTGTTATATGTTTCACAAGTTTTGGATTTCTTAAGCAACACTGTTCAGAGGTTGGAACATCCGAAGTCTATTTGAGGTTGCAACGGCTCTCTGTGAACTTCATAGATGTGTAAAACACTCATGAAGCATATTCAAGATCATAAACGTGAGAAATATATTAGGAAGTCGAATTTATTTTTGGGCAACCATTTTCTCACGGAAATGGTGCAGATGAAGATGAGAGAGTGGTTCAATAGCACTTGTGTTTTTGCTACTTGTTGATCATGGATTCAAAGATTTGTTAGTGGTGGCATAGGATATGTTGAGGTTGTAGTGCAACTGACGGTGGTGGTTATGATGACAACGGTGATGAATAGATGAAAAGAATTATGATGCGGTGGTTTTTTGATGGATGAACCAAAATGGGTTGGGGGTGGGCGGGCAAGTGGAGTCTTTGATGGAGAATGTGGTGATTGAAGGTTGGCAATTGGAGATGGGACATAAACGTGGATGGGACGTTATATGATTGAATATCAAAGTGAAATGTTCCAAAATGTTGGGATTTTTGCAGTTGGTAGGATTTGATGGCTGGATCAAAGGAACAGAACCACCCATGCCTTTTTTCTCTTTGTAAATCATACAAGACCTCAATTTTGTGTTTTGAGATCTGCCATTTGTTTCCGGGAGGTTGTTGGAAAAGGAAAACAAATCTCGAAACCAATCATAGTTTTGAACTTGATATTTCAGATGTTGAAACCAAAATTAAAAAAGGCACAAGAAAAAAAATAAAAATAAATACTCCCCAAACAGCCGTATACCTTGCTGCAAAAGTTTTACTTGGGAGAACTTAGTTGTCTTATATTATTGACATATGTTTATGATATTTCTGGTTTTTTTACTTACCTTTCAAGGCTTTGGCTAGGAAGAATAGGCAGCTATTCAATACGGGGCGAATATTCATACCGTGGCCGAACCTAGCACACTTGTATACGTTAGGCTCTCTCTGTCCTTACATGTTGATAAATTAAGCTCGATTTCTGAGAGGGAAGGTGATGGGAATTTTAGTGGTGCACGTTCCAATGCCAAGTTTTTCGCTCATTTTTGTATATGCATACATATTATTTTTGAAAACTATAATCTCTCTTCTCCAACTTACGATATTTTGTCTCTTCATGAGTTCTGTAATTTGATATTTATTCTGCTCCTTGTGTTGGCAGCTTCAATCATCTGGTTGGAAAACGGAACGTCTTTTGTCACCCACAGTTGTTTGGAAGGCAAATTGGTTATTGAGATCTTCGGACGAAAAACTAGACTAGGGAACTAGCCCAGTTTTATTTATGTGAACTGAATCTTAGAGAGTGTTTATAATTGGAATATTTTTGAGTTGTGTTAACCTAGATTTATCTCAAATATGGTTAAACTTAGTTATGGCAAGCATTTAAATGCATCATTGTACCTTCTGGAAACTTTTGATTTGTCGAAATGCACCATCTCTCAGAACACGATTAGCAGTTTTAACCATTTTGGTAAAAAACTGTTTTAACTGTAAACAATTCATTCTTTGATAAGTGGCATAAATGAGTTTATATTCAAGTGTGCTTATTTTTCTTGCGATCGTGTACATTTTATCCTTCCACAGAAATCAGCAGCCCGGATTGAGTCACTGGAGTTTGAATAGAATCAAGTTGATTGTTTCATACCACTATGAAGCTCAAAAAAAGATTTGTTCTTAATAATTGGTTCTTAGGTGCACTTTTAGAAGCTCCCATTTCTTTGCATTGCCAAAATTAGAGAGTTGAGAAATCAGCATACTAGACGGGTGCTAGTGCTAGTAAATCTACTTAAAAATAAAAAATATGGTCTCCATCTGGATATACACGGGAAAATTCTAAGACAAAAGAGTCGACAACCCCCACATCTCCACCCAAAGGGAATCAAATTCCCCATACGTCTTCAATAAGAAAGGTGGGAGCTGTGCCAAAGATGAAATTCCCATAATATGCCTAACCATAATGACCCTACTAATAAAATATCATCCATACATCAAAACCCTTGAAATCTTCACCACCCTTTAATCCATTATGCCCTTAGGTTCATCAAACCTGAAATGAAGAGGGTTAGGGAGACATATATAAATAAATTAGTGCCTTTAACCAGTGGGACACTAGCGGCACTGCTGTCTGTGTTGGTGAAGCCACTTCCAGTTGGTCCGAGACCAAAACCGGGAGAACCCGTAGTAGTGCCTGGAACCATAGTCGAGGGGGTGCCTCCAGTGGGTGTGCCTCCAACGGGGGTGCCTCCCATGGTTGGAGTTCCTCCGGTATTCGGGGTGGTGGACGGGGTTGTGCTTGTTCCGTTGCTACACAAAGTAAAGAAAAAATAATCATTTTTTCATTAGAAGAGCCGGAATATTGGACCGAATGAGTCGGTACGTTCAGTAAAAGAGAGCCGGAATATTGGACCGAATGAGTCGGTATGTTCAGTAAAAAGAAAACCTAACTAGATAATAACAAGTGAACACGACTTGAGCAGAAAAGGTTGATTATATTCCCCTTTGACCAATTAAAACCAACCAGACATATGTTGGTACATCTACATCAAGACAGGTCGCGCATATTGATGATTTAGGCCATGATTTTGTATCAAATTTCAATTTTTTGTAATAGTAACTCACTTTCGGTTTAAAAAAAAAAAAAAAAGAGGAATCTAACTGTATCTCCTTTTTTGCCAATTTCAAGAAACATAATCGTCACAGCATAGAATCCATTTCCTAAAACTGTAAACATCTTCATAAATCGGATGATCTAGTAAAAACATCCTCTAGGGTTAAAAAAAGTACCTGGAACTGGAACTGGCACTAGATGGATACACACATCCAGAAGTTGAGGCTGTAAATAATCAAAAATAAAACAAAAAAATAGGTAAAAGGTTATGAAAGTTAGCTTATTTAGAGATAAAATAATCTGCTTTTGGAGGGATTCTTGAGAGACTTACAAGAAGGTGCAGATTGAGATACTGTAGCAGTGTTTAAGAAATTGCAGCTCTGAGGGTTTTGTGCCTTCTTCTGGAAATAGCTATTCACTGCATAGTTACAGTGATCTTTGACAGTATTTGGGTTATAACAAGGGCCATTTTGCGTTATTGGAGTACAATCTGCTCCAGCTCCACAGGCGTAATCTATATTCTTCTGATAAACATCAGTACTCAATCCATCATTGCAAACGCAATAAGCAGCATCTGCAACAAATTTGATGGGGGTGGGTGGGGGAGAGGAGGCAAAAATTAGCTCAAACCCAAAAAAAAATCAATTTCTTTCAAGAAACGTTTAACATATGCTATAATAAAACGTCAAAAAACTGTAATAGAAGCCCCATTCTGGGAAAAAAGATCAACCCTTTTACAAATCTTTAGTAACAAAGGGAGAAAAATGAAGGGATTTTAGAAAAAAAAAAAATAACAAAAAATCATACCCCCAACAAAAAAAAAAAAAAAACTAGTTGAAAAGATAATAAACCAGAAATCAAGAAACTTACCTGAATGGCCAGTGATGGCAAAGAGAAACAATAAAGATAACCAAAGAGCAGCCATGATAATTTCAAGATATTGAAGAAATTGTGAGTGCTTGAAGAGTTCTAGATAGGAAGAAGCTCAAAAAGTTAGAGAGAGAACAGGAAAAAGATGGTAAGGTTAGAGAGAGATAGAGTGGAGATCTTTGGACAAGAGAAAAGAGATTGACGGTGTGTAGCAGCGTAGCCATTGTACGTGGCTTTGGCTTCTTATACAAAATATTGTCAGCATTTGGACAGCATTATTATAAAATTGTTTTGTTAAGTGTTTTATGGGAACTGTGTAATAAGTAAGGACTGTATAGTACTATGTACATGTGTCTGTGTTTGTATCTTTTCTAACGGTCATAAACTCATGTGTATGGTCAGGATTTAACCCATCTTGGTTAAATCAACTCTTCCTTTTTCTTTTGTTGGCTTTTTCCCCGATAATCGTTTAAAATTGAGAAAAAAATTTCAAATTTTCCTGAAATAAATATATATTTTTTTTACAAGAAATTAGGGAGAAAATCGATTATGACAATAACCAATTAATTTCAAGAATAAGTATTTCTATCTTAATTTTGTCGGGTTAATTTCACAAATAGTCACTGAATTTACTTGAAAATTTCAAAATGGTCACTAAAGTTTTAAAGTTTCAGAAACGGTAACTGATGTTTGAAATTTCTTTCAAAACGGTCACTGAATTTTTAAATTTTTTGGCCAAGTTTGAGGCAACTTCCAACCACCAAAACCGTCGATTTCGAATACCGTTGGAAAGCCCACGATGTCCTCTTCAATTACCCCCAAAAATCTCCCCAAAACTCCAAGTGATTTGACTGGAATAAACTCACGAAGTTGGCAACCGAAAATTGTGAAAATCTGCCAAGATTTTCAGATTTTTTTGGCAAGTTTGAGGCAATTTTTCGACAACTTCCGACCACTAAACCTATCGATTTCGGATACATTTGGAAAGCCCACGATGTCCTCTTCAATTACCACCAAAAATCTCCCCAAAACTCAAAGTGATTCGACCGGAATAAACCCACGAAGTCAGCTACCCAAACGGACAAAAAAGTCCGAAAATCTATCCAGTTTGGGTAGATGACTTCCTGGGTTTATTCCGGCCGAATCACTTGGACGTTTGGGGAGAGTTTTGGTAGTAATTGAAGAGGACATCGTGGGCTTTCCAACGGTATCCGAAATCGACAGTTTTGGTAGTCGAAAGTTGCAGAAACATTGCCTCAAACTTGCCCAAAAAATCTGAAAATCTGGACAGATTTTCACAATTTTCGGTTGCCAACTTCGTGAGTTTATTCCGGCCGAATCACTTGGAGTTTTGGGGAGATTTTTGGTGGTAATTGAAGAGGATATCGTGGGCTTTCCAACGGTATCAGAAATCGACGATTTTGGTGGTCGGAAGTTGCCTAAAAATTGCCTCAAACTTGACCAAAAAATCTGAAAATTCAGTGACCGTTTTGAAAGAAATTTCAAATTTCAGTGACCGTTTCTGAAACTTTGAAACTTCAGTGACCGTTTTGAAATTTTCAGGTAACTTCAGTGACCATTTGTGAAATTAATCCTAATTTTGTCATTTCTTACTTCTCCGAGGTCGACCTTCGAAACTAAACTTACATTTTTTTGAGTACTGAAAAATTGGATAAGTTACTCGTCAGCATGCAATAAAATATGCTCTATCTTGTTTTAGAACTATGATATTAGCAACGAGAAATGCTACAAAAGTAACTAAAACTTGTTTTTCACAATAGTAAGATCCTTTCTCATTACGGGGAAAAGACAATTATTTTATTTCCAATTTTAACAACAAAAGTCACTTTCTTTTCAAAGCATTTATTGATACGTGCAACACTTCGAAAATTGTTATTAACAGGATTGAACAATGTCCAAATCCATGATGTGAATAAAAGAGAGAGGAAAAAAAAATGAAGGCAAGAAAACGAAGTAAATTAATACGTATATATAATCCACATCTTCAATCTCTATAACATTCTGTAGCATTACTCAATATTTTTATTAACATTAAATATTTTTAAAATATCTTAATTAAGTACAACAACTAGGAATTAAATAATTTTGTTAAATTAATCGGGAACATAATTATTTTTTAGCAAGATATAAGGTTGCATGAAGGGCCTCCACTCCACTAGGTTTTGTTTGTAGTACTTTATTTCTGGTGTGGTGTCGCTATAGTATAGCACTATACTTGCTTTTTATCAATCCAGTTGGTTATCAGCATCAGATTCTTCATCTCTTTGATCTTTTACTGTTTCAAAAAGTAAATTCAAATTGATTTAAATTAATCTTTTATTTATTTATTTATGAGCATCAACCATTATTGGGCTTCTTTTGGCTTCCTGGTCATGTTTCTGTCGATTCTGAACTCCACATGATTTTATTTGGACATTATGTCTGTGTTCGACGCGTACAATACTCTTCAGACATTTTAAGATGAATAAATTTAAGTGTACAACACTGGTTGGCAATCATATACTGTCAGAATCCCATCTTGTGATGTAAAAAACAGTTTTTTTAAAAAAAATTGACGGATATGATGATGCAAAGCAGAATGCTGTCAATCAATGTTGTATATGTAGCATGGTTCTAAGCCACTATTGAGTGTATAATGAAAATTGCGTTAAACCTTGAATAATGATTAATAAAAGATATTTAAACCAATGATGTCATCTGCATCATCGACCTAGAATCTATGAAGTTGGCAAAAATATTTGTAGGTTAGTGAACCATATTGTGTAGAGGATAGGACAGCCAACCATTTTCTACCATGCGAATTGTCCAATTCTATGCGTTAAAACTTAATTCATTGATTCCATAGGGTTCGCTTGGATGGATTTTGAGAAGTTAAAAGGAACTTCGAGACCCAAAAGCTGCTTTCGACTCGTTTTGTTAATTTTATAAAAAAACTCTTTTAAAAATTAGTTTTCAAATTACAACTAAGGTAGTTTTTTCAAGTTCTTTTACAAGGAGGAGCAAATGTCTTGCCCAATGGACTCGTAATCTGCTAAGTTATATATAGGTGTGCGAAATATGCTAGTGTTGATTTGAGCATCTAGCTGATGTGACGAAATTAGCACCTTGACTTTGTTCTTGCTTTTATAATAAATGTTGATCTAGCTCTAGTCTAATATAAAGCGTTTTCTTGTATTATTTTAGGTCACTTGTGCTTGATTCTCTATAACACTTGCCCTTGTTTCTCTCTATAAAAGCTGAATTGTGAGTGTCAAAATCCTTTACAAATTGGCAATATGTTTGGCACGAAAAATATTTGGGTAAATTTCATTCACGGACTATATTTTCATTTAGTTTCAGTCAAGTAACTGTACTTCAATTTTCTTAAATGGGATAATTTTACTTTAATTGATTTCAATTGGACAATGCCACTTTGATTTGATTTTAATTAACTATTATTTAATTAAATTATCTTTCTCAAATTCAACTCACGAGAAATTGATGAAGTGACTATGAATATCATCACACGTGTTTGTTAGTTGCTGACCTAGAAAAATTGCAAATTTAGTGAAATAAATGACGATTTTCATTTATTGACAATTACGAAATTGATTTTCCTTAATCTAAATGATATTATTGAAGTGCAGTTGTTCGATTGCAGAAAATTGAAATACATATTTTCACCAAAAATATAACTTATAAGTAATTTTAGAACAAATAGTTCTTTTAGATCAGATTAGGCCCCTATTTGATCCATATTCTGTAAAAACTTATTTTTCCCAAACTCATTTTATTCACACATTCTTCAAATTTTGCACGTAACTTAAAACTTTTACCTAACTTTTAACAATGTATTTCCACTTATTATGAAACACTAAATTACATACATATTTTCATAGTGAACTATGACTAGCTTTCAAAGTAAATAACTTAATTATCAAGACATGTTTGAAAATAAAAAAAGATTAAGTAAAAAGTTTGGACAATTATTCGTTTGGCGGAGAAATGTGAGGTGTGAACTTGAAATATAACTAAAAAAGTGTAACTTTTGCACAGTGATTTTTTAGTGATTATTAGGAAGTAGAAAGTTGGAAAGAATGAAAGACACATTTTGTATTAGAAAGCTTGTTAATGAGGTTTTCATATTGGGACCTAAGTTGGAAAGAATGAAAGACATATTTTGTATTAGAAAGCTAGTTAAGGATGTTTTCATATTGGGACCTACCATTTGTTCATACAGCTAATCCCACCTCCTCAATCATCATTTAATTGTCACTATTAGGGTCCGTTTGATTGCAAATGTGAAAAATGGATGGAAAGAAAATGTTTTACTGAGAATTGAATTGCCTAAAATTTGTTTTACTGGAAATTGTAATTAATTGTGTTTGATTGATATAAATTTCTACTTGAAAAATATTGACAGTTTGGTGTCCGTTTGATTTTATTTTTTATGGAAATTATCCATCAAAGTGATAATTTTTTCCACCATTGGATCTAAAATTTGTTCCAATTGTCAAAAAAATTTAAAAAATTACAATACCGAATATAATTCGTTTGACTTTATTTTGCATGAAAATTGTCTATTAAAGGAAAAAAAATTTTACCATTGTTGATAGAATTTTTCTCAATTGCTAAATTTTTTTTTTAAATTTTAAAAATAAAAAAATAAAAATAAAAAAGCTGGAAAACTCAATTCTCACCAAATAGGCAAGAAAAGCAATTCCTTAATTGGCTGGAAAGAGGGCGCGTGAAGAGGCTGGGTAGAAACCAAATTCCATGAAAAAGTTTGGCAATCAAACGGAATAAAATGTGAAAAATGGAAAAACATTTCTTATTTCCATGGAAAACTTGGTGAATCAAACGGTGCCTAAAGGGTAGGGCTATAAACAAAAACTACCAAATCGAAAAATCGAACCGAAACCGCATTTTAGAAATCGTCGGTTTGGTGTCACGTGGACCCGTCAATGAAATAGTTTTGAATCAAACCAAACCAGTAAAAAACGGTTTGGTTTAGGTTTGAGAATTTTAATTGCGGTTTAAAACCAAATCGGATCGGTGAAAAAATATATAAAAATAAAAAAATAAAAATAATGATTTTTTTTTTTTGAAAATTCATCCAAATATGCGAAATTCGATAGTTTTGTCATTTATATGTATTTTTGTCAATTTATAATTTTATATTACATATATATTATTATTACCAAATAATCATAATTTGTATCTAATAATATCAAGACTAACATAATCTATCAAAAACTCTTTTCCTCTTTAGAATTTAAATTTCTACAGTTGCTTATGAGTCCGCATTCTCAAATGGAGGTCAGATACTTAATTCATTTAGGAGTTTATTAGGTGCAAGAACGATTGAGGCTTGTATATGCGGAAAGAATTGGTTGCAAATTAAGAATGAAGATATAGTGCTGTGCCAATATTTAGATGAAGTGGAATCATTTGATGATTCAACGAAAGTTGTGGCATGTGATTTATATTTTCTATTACCATATTTTTGAAGATTCTCTTATCTATCTAGTATTCAATGCTATGATAATACAACGAATGCATTTGTTTGACAATTGAGACTATGAATCATGTGTGAGAACAATTGATGTTTGAGTATATGTGAGAAACTGAATTCGTAACAAAATACAACGGTAAGCTTGTGTAATGTTATATTTAGATATTATAAACAATTTATTTATTATTATTATTGGTTATTATTTCTGTCTAATCAGTAGTTTTGTTTTCAGATATGATGATCACGAGATCTTGTTGAACATCATTATATTTTTTGGGCTTTATATTTAGTTTAGTAGACTTGTATTGTAACGTTATCGTAACGTCTTAGCCTAAAATGGCAAACAAAAAATTATATTTTAATTTATTGTGATTTCACTTTGATTTAGTCGGTATTTAAATTTGTAGTAGATATATTTAGCCCATGTTTGATCCACATTATTTTTTTCATTATCATTTTTCTACTCATTTTTAACCACACATTTTCAATAAAATAATATTTTCTATCACATCAATAACTTTTCCTTCTTTTTCAACCACGTTTCACATCAACCAAAAAAATACATTCTTTTGGAAATAATGTGCACCAAACAGGGGCTTAGTTTGTTTTAGATTTATTGTTAATAAGATATAAATATATATTGAATTCAATGAATTAATGTATAAAAGTAGGCAGACAAAAAAAATATACGGTGAACCCGACGGTTTAAAACAGGACCAAACCGTTAGTTTTAGGTTTAAATTTTTTTCAAACCGTTCAAAATTGTTTGGTTTAGGTTTGAGTTTTTCTCAAACCGGTTTAAACGATTTATTTGAAAATTTGTCAAAAATCGCAAAAATCGAATCGCTTACACCCCTACTAAAGGGGTATTCTAGAGAGTTTAGAGAGATTGCAAAGTTGTAGTTTGAAAATCTAAACTGCATCTTTGAAATGACACGTTGTGTAATCTTTTAAAGTAGAAAATGATGGATAATAACCATTGGATGAAAAAATAAGTGACCTCATCTAGACGACGACATTTAATGATAATACCATTTTGTTGCCCGAAATCTGACATAATACTTAGTCTTAACCCATTTGGCTGGGTAGGATGATGGTATTAATGAATTGTCATATCAATTATTCGTTGAAGATTGCATAGAAGATTTTTTGCTGATCTCCCAACAGTATTGCCTCATCCATGAGAGTTCGATTCGCCATACTAGATCAACTCTAGCAAATGGGTTCGACCTCCATATAGGGGTTTAACCTCTTCACATGAGTTTAACCAAACTTCTACTTGGACGAAATGACATATAGTGCGGGCCAAATTTTGTTTGCTGCGTAACTACCACGTGGTAGTACTTAAAGCCTCACTGGAAGAGGCGTAACAAAGTTCTTGTTTGATTCAGTTAAAAAATTGATAAAAATTCAAGTTAAAGTCAATAATTAATTTTAACTAAATATTTCATGTGACCCACAACTCTTATCAACTTTTCAATCAAACATTTTATTAACTTTTAACTTTTATCAAAATCTACAAAAAATCGAATTTTTAGTAAAGTCAAACAAGGGCTAAGTAATGTCATGTTTGAGATTGAGCATAAGTTGTCGAACCAAGTTGCCAAGACCCATATTTTAGACAGCTCGATGCAGGTTGTCAATGTACATGACACGACCTATGTATGGCTACAAAATGTGAGACCAAGTTTCACGGGATGTCTTTCTTCTTCGCACAGAAAGGAACATAGTACGGCAGTAGTCTGCTCCACTAGACTACTTTCCACTTTCACTCGATCGTTTCGGGATGAAAGAAAATTTAATTATAATTTATAGAAAACTTGCAACATAAAATTAAAACGCATTAAAAGTAAATTAATCATTGATTGGTTAAAAACTAGAAATTACAATTGATGAAAGCAAGAAATTATAATGGGTAGTGCAGTGGACGAACACTATAAATCTTGAAAGATGTTTGAAAGAATAATACCTCCTATGATAACATTCGGAACAAAAAATAAGTGATAGGAGTAAACGTTTAAATGACGAAGAATCATACTAAACGTTTTTCAATATCGAGTTATTTTACAATTTAAATAAACTATCACAATGGAAAGGAAATTAAAACTTAAACTTGAACTAATATTTACAATGTGCGATCGAAATTGGGTAAACTGCGGCTGCGATATGGTCAAGGGGCTTAAGTAAAGTTGCAGTCCTTGACACCAAGTCTGTGTTTGAACAATCTTAAGATGATGAAATTTTGCAATGGTATTAACTTTGTTTTCTCTTCGAAGTTTTGCAGTAGATTTTGTTAAGTTGGAGGATTTGATGGAGCAATCTTTTGAAGATGACAAAACAAGTTGAATTTCTTGTTTACAACATAAACTAACCACGCCAAAATCTGAAGAGATGGAGGATGGAACTTAGGGTCCGTTTGATTGCAAATGTGGAATTTAAGTGGAAAGAAAATGAATTATATGGAATTGAATTGCCTAGAATTTGTTTTACTGGAAATTATAATTAATTGTGTTTGATTGGTATAATTTTTCACTTAGAAAATGTTGAAAGTTTGGTGTCTATTTAGCCTTATTTTTCATGAAAATTTTCCATTTAAGTAATTTTGTTTTTTACCATTAGATCTCGAATTTGTTCTAATTGCAAAAAAATAAAAATAAATAAATCATTCGTTTGACTTTGTTTTGCATGAAAATTATCAATAAAAGTGATAATTTTTTTACCATTGTGTCTAGAATTTTTCTAATTGTCAAAAAAGAAAAAACTGGTGGAAATTGATTTTCCACAAAACCAAGGAAAATGTGAGTGCGTGAGCTAAACCAAGAAAATGAATTCCATGGAAAAAAAAAAAAAAAAAAAAAGTGTATCAAAGAAGGTAAAATTGGAAGTTGGAATTTGTTTTCCATTTTCTATGAAAAATTTTGCACAATCAAATAGGGCCATAGTGGAGTCACATAAACATCAAAAGTGGGAAAAAGATGACTACGGGAGCCAGTTTGGCATGATTTTGAGAAATCTAAAGAAGTTTTTGATACTCAAAAAGTTGTTTTTGAACCTATTTGATTAATTTTATAGAAGTGTTACTTCTAATTAAAAGAGTTCTAAGTAGAAGTTAATCCAATATAGCTTACTCTAAAAGTACTTCTAGAAGAGAACTCTTAAAAATTTGTTTTCGGACATAATTAAGGTAACTTTTTGAATAAGCTCTTCTACAAAAAGTAGAAGTAAAACAAAAATCTTGCCGTGGCCCTCATTTGCGAAGGGCATATTTGCTACTCCATGTCAAACATCTTGTTCGAAGAATTCTAATAGTAATTTGGCGCGGAGGAGAATTAGAATGCCACAAAAGCCAAATACATGCTCGAAGACACCATAAGTAAGTTCTCAACTTCTAAATCGTTTTCGTTTGGAGTGGTTGAAACTTGAAAATAGAAGAACAATTTCATGTGATTGTTCATATCTACAATAAAAATTTTCAATATAATATGACATGGATGAATATATTTTGGTATTATTAATAATTGATAAACATCCTTCCACTTGGAAAGGCTACAAGAGAATTCTTAAAGATAGAAAGGAGGATATCTTCATTGAAGAATTGGCTGTCATCTCCAGATTGAGGAGAATTTCAGAATGAATAATTCTGATGAACATAGTGGTCAATCTCAGGGATTCATGTATAAGTAGTCTCTTAAACTGTCAATTAGGTGATTGACCTAATGTTTTTAGTGCCATAAAAGTAACTCTATAATGGATTAAGTTACTATGGCATGATGACCTTTGACATAAAAAATCTTTAAAGGAATTATTAGACTATTGATGTCAAAGGGAGAATAAGGACTAAAGCCAACTTTTAATCACCAATAATGTAAACATCGACCTAACATTTGAAACATCAAGATTCTGGAAAATGAGCAAAGAACATTATACGAGTAATTGCAAGCACTATAGATTTGTTCCGAAGGAAATGCACCTCGTATATTTAACACGAAATGGTAAAGGTTTATTTATTAAACATTTAATTGATTTAGAACATCTTCAACAAGAGATTCTCTATTTTTAAAGAGCATATTCTATAATTTAGAGATCGTCTATAAATTTAGAGAATAATTTTTTTAAAGTATACCAACAGACTCTTTATATTTAACACTTAATTTTACTATTTCCAAACAAAAATACATTTTTTCATATTTTTTATTTTCACTAACTTCGCTACAAATTACTATATCATATTTTTCATTCAAAATTGAAATACCTTGAATGCATACCCACTCTTTAAATTAAAATGTTAATTTAAAGAATCATTTCGAACATGATTAATGGTTAACCCTTTTAAAATAGAGAACATTTTATATTTAAAGAGTCTTTCGAAAATGTTATTACATAGGCATATCTATGGAATACTTTAGTCACACCAGTATTCTTGATAAGACGATCTATGTGAAAGTTCGAATGATGCCATCTCTAGGGTGGCTTGACTAGTTACTTCAAACTTCTATGAAAACTAGGATAAAGAACATATATCCTATTCAAATGTCGATATTTGAACACATGAGGAGATGCAAGCATGAGTATGAAGTGTTTCTGATTAACCATGCAGGGTTAATGGTTCAAAGTATATCTACCGCATCATCTTGATTAACATTTGAGGAATCTTCACTAGGTGGAGGTTCAAAGTCCATAATACACATTCATTTATGTATAAGTTTGGTGAAACATTTACGAGATATACTTCATTCATTTAAAAATGGTGGAGGATTGTTGAAGAATTTTCATAATAATCTTTTCGGGACCGTAGTTGTCAGATCAAAGAGAGCAAAATACTTCATTTATTATGATATTTTGATGTGTTTCCATGTCCAAAAGGTGTCTTTGAACAATTGCACCTTGTTGGAAGAGATGTAGTAGGATGTATAAAAGGATTGAAGATTTATTTGATCCACGATGGCATGAAAAGAATAATTCTCTATTTGTCTTCTTCGTTAAAATCTTTCTCGTACATGCATGCATCATATGTATTTAAAAGACTCTTTTTGTATTTTGTAAATCCGAAAAATACAGAACATAAACTTCTAGAGTTTAACTTTTATTCTCCTTAATTAGTGAGTGGATTGTTTTCATTAGTTAATGATGCAAACAACATTCATGTCACATTGTATCTTGGAAGCGTCTTTGCTTCATCTGCATATTGAGGGCAAATATCGTTTAAGAACAGCGACATCATGTGCGTTGTAATCTAGTCTTTTCAACTTAAAGTTCAACTTAATTTTGTCTAACTTCATCTACTTTTCCGTCGAGGCCATTGAAAATAGTTCGAAACGTCCATAGTCTTAAATACTTAGGTATTGACGTAGCTTGAATTTTCAACTGGGGTCTTTTATTCGAAGGGGGGGTCGCCTCAAATTTCAATAATACACCTTATTTACACCTCCAAGTTTGTGTGGTAGATTTATAACTTGTGCTTGTGGTCCAGCAAAAATAAGGGGTAGTTTTAATAGAAGCCAATCATTTTAATTTTTCTCCAGATAATAAATTAAATTTTATTCTCAATAAACAGTAGTGAATGCACGTGTCTTGCACGTGTAGTGAGTGGTGTAGTGTAACTAATAATGTTGGAATTTTGATTTGAATTGAATTATAACATTACATTTTTTTTATTGGAGAACAACCTGATATGAAACTTTTAAATTTTAACCATTAAGTTTTCAAGCTAACATAGTTAATTACTTAAAATTATGGACTTATTTTACATTACGTAATTGGATTGAGCAAGACGTTAATTTGTTGATTGTATTTAATTGTTTATATTAATTGTATGGATGAGTTCCTGTTATAGTTTTTGACTTTTTGTGATTTCAAAAAACTTGCTTTCATTTAATGATTTTTTGTAAAATTATTTAAAAAAAACAGGTGGATCCTTGTTCAGTCTTTTGACCATTGACCTTTACTCTTTTACGGGTCGATTTTTAAAACGTTGGTTTTTATGTATAAGATGTGTTCATGTGTAGTTGTTGTCTGAATTGTAGAGTTGTTCTCTATATGTTTATTAAAAGTAGTTAATAGTACATTTAAGGGGGAAAATAAAAAGAAGGTATGTAGAAAAATTTAATTTTGAGATCTGTACCCAAGCCTCACATACTCCGAGTAAACAAATGTAACAAATCTAAACACAAAATCCACCAAAAAATAATAATAACTCATTGAGTTCATTCAATATCCATTTTGACGCTATAAATTTACCATTTTTAACTTTAAAAATTGAAAAAAAATGAAATTGAGAGAAATTTGTGTGAGTTTGAGGGCTGAGGATAGGTAGAAAATAAAAATTAACAATTATGATTTTATGCTTAATAATTTAAGATAAAAACTGAAAAAAAAAAAATGAAATTGAGAGAAATTAGTGTGAGTTTGGGGGTTGAGAATTGGTAGAAAAGAAAAATTAACGATTATGATTTTACGTTTAATAATTTAAAATAATCTATATATTTAAACTTAATCGACAATTTATTTATTATTATTACACTTTAAGTTTTTTCAAAAAAAAAAAAAAAAATTAAATCGATCCAAATGGATATTCATATCGTGAAATATAGAATCAAACGTGGTAGGAAAAATAAAGTTCGAACAAAAGGATATTGGAATGTGGTTGAAATTAAAAAGAAATATAAACAATCACGACTTTACGTTTCACAATTAATGTAAAATTATTTTTGATATTTAAAATTTATCGACTATATATTTATCATGGCCGTACTTTAAGATTTTCAACAAATTTTAAATCGCTTAAAACGCATATTTGTAACTTAAAATACTGAATTAAACGTACAAAAAAAATCGACTTAATTTAAGATAAAAATTGAAGAAAAATGAAATTGAGATAAATTAGTGTGAGTATGGGGGTTGATGGTAGGTAGAAAAGAAAAATTAACAATTATGATTTTACGTTTAATAATTTAAGATAATTTTTATATTTAAACTTAATCGACAATATATTTATTATCATCACATTGTAAGTTTTTTTTTATAAAAATTTAAATCAATCCAAATGGATATTTATATCGCGAAATATCGAATCAAACGTTGTAGGAAAAATAAAGTTCGAAAAAATGACATTGGAATGTAGTTGAGATTGAAAAGAAACATAAACAATCACGACTTTACATTTCACAATTAATGTAAAATTATTTTTGATATTTAAAATTTATTGACCATATATTTATCATCGTCACCCTTCAATATTTCCAACATATTTTAAATCGCTTAAAACATACATTTGTAACATAAAATACTGAATCAAACGTATAAAAAAAACCTGAGTCGTGCCGAGCCAAAAAACCATTCGACTTGGCTCATGGCTTGTGGACAGTAACTGCCATCTTACTCTTTTATATATAGTTAGATATAATTTGTTACATGAATCTTGTATCTTCATTAGCTTATGTAAGCCTCAAGTACGTAAAAACTGGAATCTACCATAAAATAATAGCAAACCAAAACGAATAATGATTATTCTGATAACAAATAGTCTTTAAATAGTCTCTGAAAACTCTAATTTAAGCAAAAAGATCAAAATAGACATCTACTAAATCAAAACAACTAAAAATGCAAAAACAAAAAAAACTTTAACTGCTCGCCAACGTGCCTTAAACAGCGAATTTGGGGGTGGAAACGACGTCAATCGGGGAACCCAGGGTTGGAACGATATGGAGCACTGAAAACCCTTTTCGAAAACATATTATATTAGAACAATTGACTCTCGAACTAAAAGTTATGCCTGTTTTTTTGGAGCAACAACTCTTTTAGCCAATTTTATATCCATCTCTTCTTCAAACTCCAAAGCCAATTGTCCTACATCAGCTTCTTTTTACAGTAATATTTGTTGGAAGATTTAAAAGAACTTGATAATTGCAACTACTTCTTAATTTATTCTAGTGAAATTATAACACTCTTATAAATGTAAATCTTCTTTAAGGTATGATCATATATCTTAGCAACCTAAGTCCTCATCACCTCCACAATTTATTCTTAACCGTCTCTTTCCATCGATTTTGCTAAAGAACCATCTTGCTTCCTTCATCAACTAAGTTATAAAATCGTTACGTTCCAAAACCTTGGATTAAATACGCTAATGATCACTAAACTTTTAGCGCTATTGATATAAACATTTCTTTTTGAAACAAAATAATCATTGAACTCAAATATTAATTGGCCATTGAACTTAAACATTTATTACAACTAGTTTTTGTCCGTACAATGTATGAGATTGGTTATTTTGTAGGCAATATTAGTATGGTAAAAGTGTTGAATTCTCCTTCATTCAATTACTTTTTTCTACACAACAATTCATTAAATAAATAAAGGGAGATTTAGTTTAAAAGTTCGGAAGCATATTGAAGTTTTTAAAAATCCAATGGAAGGAAACTATAGACATGACATCCATCACCTTTCGTTTTTTTAGTTTACAGTTCATCTCCAAAAAATGTTCTTCAGAATCATATAGAAAATTATAGAGAATCAAACCATCAAGCTGAAGTCAACTAAATCTATGGAAAACTTCAGTTATAAACCAACAGCTCTATTTTGTGCAACTACTTTCCTTCATGATTTTAACATCAACAGGTACAATATAATCCTAATTATTCAGTAGCCTTAGCTTGATTGTAAATATACATTTTTTTTTTTTTGCAAACGTACAAATGTACACGTGTATACATCTATGTAGAGAGATCAGAAAATACCTTAGCTTTCATGTTGTCATCCGTGTCGGCCTCAGTTTCAGCATCAAAATCAACATCGATGTATGCTTCATCAAGTACTTCGCTGTTGTACACATCATCATCTTGTTACATTTGTCCCTTGTGCTCCATATTGGAAATCTACAATTGTATATTCCTTCAAAGAAGAGTGCAATCATCCTTAATCACCCACCTCAACAGTTTTAACGCATATCAATATTCTAATAGAATAAATAAATGTAAATTAAATATATTAAGTATAGAATGGAATTTATTTATGATGACTAAACTTTACTAACCACATTATTGATATCATATATTGTGTCCATTATAGCTTTTATTGTGTCTCTTCGGTAGAAATTGTCAGTTCCATCATCCCAATATGCACTGCATAACATAATTTAAATTAGTTTTAAATGAATCAAATTGAAATTATAATATTTAAGCCAATAAAATAGAATTAGATTGGTTACCTCGATGGATTATTTAGTACTTCGTCTCTAAGTGTTGTTCATTTGTCCTTGTGATAGTCTCCTAAAGGATAATTTGTGGATGGTGTTGAAGACCGTATCTTTTTTCCTTTAGCCTTTCTTTTTGTTAGTTTTCCAACATCTGCAATTTGTTGAGATGTTAAGGCACGCTTGAGAACTGGAATGCTATGGACATGAACATCTTGTTGAAGGGATGTTATAACAGCTTCCATGTTTGATTGCCAATCGGATAGTTTGTTCAACATATTGCTATTTTGGTCATCAATATGAGATCTTACTGAAATTAAACTGTATTTACGTAATTTTGCATGATAGATTGCATGCCTTGGTAGTGTTCTTACTATTGTTGATGTTGTTGGGAGAATTGTTTTTTGTTGTCAAAAAGAGTTTGGTAAGTTGAAGTATCCACAGACTGCATGCTAGATTGCATGTGTTCATAGTGGTTTTGTTGCCACTTCTGATGTTTGTCAAATAATTCTTTTTTGTTTTGAAGAATTGTTTCGTACTGGCATTGTCGTCTTCTTGATTCTTGAACAATGGTTGTTTTCAAGTCACCGCACAAATCAGATACATCTGATACAATATGCTGCCTATATATGTTCAGCTTCAACATTTGCTCCATTTCTTCTCTAGTCACATAGTTGGAGCTAATAGAAGTAGAACTTGGGCAAACTCCAACTGAAGTACCATGACCAGTTGACATGTTATCAGTGTCTGGATTTGTTGTGGTACATCGTTCAATTCTCCGTTCACAATGTCATCTAGTATGTTATATTAGTTGTCATGTGGCAATGAAAGAGTTGTATACCACAACATCCGCAATTCTTCCTATGTAGGTTGTAATATTGCAATTACTTGAATTTGTATTTGTAATGAAATATTTAAGTGATTTATTGTGAATTTGTTTTAGAAAGGAAAAAATATAATGTAATGTAATAAAAAATATAATCAAATAATTAAATTACCTCTTAGGTAGCTAAAAATTATCTTAACTATATTCTCTGTTAATATTTTATTTGGCTTCCGCGTGTGCATTCTTGGACTCTGTAATGTTTTATATCTACGTCGTCCAAATTTTTGTTCAATCTGTGGAAACGCTTTGTATATCTAGTACTGACATAATTAAAAATATATATTAGATATATAAGATTTATACTAGTAAATTAAATTATATATAGATTGGTAAAAATAAAAGAATACAAGAAAAGTATCTGGAATGCAAGTAGATATTCATGTAATTAATATTTTACATTCGGTTTGCTCATTCTGTTACATTCTCTATACTCATTCCAGTTGCGATGCTTGCAATGAGTTTAATAAAACATCATATGTTCTATGGCCCCATGGATCTGCAGGGAAGGCATGAAGGTTCTCAACCATACCCAGAGTTCTGTAGTCAATATATCTTCCAATAGGTTTTAAAATTTATTCTACTAACATCATCAGTTCGAGTTTAAATTTATCCTCTTGATTTTCACATAGGTGGGATGCTTCAAAAAACATTCTCATATTAATTATTTTCATACCATTAAAGTATTGGTTTTTAAGTCGATCATTGTTAAAATCAAGATTCATAAATACTTCATGGCAAAGTAATCTGGTGATGAGACAAAACTCTTGCATACCGAAGCGAGCCAAATGGTTATCTAATTTTACCCAGATTTTATTATTTTTACCACATTTGACAAGTCTCATTATAAATTCATGAACTAATTTGCTACTAAATTGTTGGTCTTCTTCGCTCTATAAATAATATCGTATATAAATCCGTGGAAATTACTACATATTAAAGATGCTTGTTGATCTGCATTGATAAGCTCTACAAAATCTTTAAGATATTGATGATTTGGAAATGGAGTGATGGTTGTAGAAAACTATTGATTTGGAGATAGTATATATTCCAAAGACATCTGCATAAATTATGAAAAAAAAAAGCACAATCTATATTAATAATAAAAATTATTTATAAACAAATGGAATTAGAGTTCGAAGTCTGTATGTTTAGTGGAGGGTGTTCTCAGGCCTGAAATATCTCTACACAACGTCGAGATCCCATTTCTCCGACTACAAGGAGACTCAGGCTCTTTGCGTGTGCGGAGGCATACCGGATTTCTACGTGCGAAGACACGGGGTCTCTGTTTCCTACGCGTGTGCGGAAATACTGGGTCTCAAAGCACACTCTATATTTTAAAACAACACATATCAAGTAAGAACTAAAGCTTTTGTAAATTGATGTAAATAAAGAATAACCCAACAAAAGTCTCACATATCGTAGAGGGAGAAGCAAAATGAAGTTAAATAAAAGCGAAGAAAGTAACAAACAAATCCACACAGAAGTAAAACTGAAGTTTTTTAGCTAGAATAGATTGACCAAAAACCAATAGGTGTCAATTACAATTACAAATATTTGTCAAACCAATAGGTGTGGAAATGTGTCATGAATGAACAGTGAGGAACACGTGGATAGCAAAACTCTATCAATTATACAACCAGTTAGTGAACAATAGTAATCAACTTCTAGTGTGAAAAAGAGGTTTCATGAATGAACAATGAAAGGCAAATCCTCCCTTTTAATTAGTGTGGTGATTTTAATATACATTTATCATTTTGTCCCCCTTTTAATTGATTAAAAATATGGTCAAATTAATTTTTTTTGGTCAACTAATGCGAAAATGAATGTAAACCATCCGAAAATGCCTCACATGCAATGGTTGGAAATGTTAGGGTGACGGCTGCAACAAATCAAAGATTTAGGAAAAATCTAATAATGTTTCAAAGGTTTGTGGCTTTTGCTGCAATTATCCTTAAATATATTGAAATTTCATAAATTACATCATCAACTCAATGTTTGCTATGGTTACACTGGGATAGACTTTCCCTTTATTAAGTTATATGATTTCAGAACAGAAGAAATCATTTAACATGTGGACTAAGGATCATATAAAATTCATATAACAAATGAATTGTTTGTCGTAATAGTTGCATAATTCAATATAAGTGTCTATAGAAGTTGTGAAAAAAAGAAAAAAAGACAGTTATAAAAATAGTCAATGGTCAATCTCTATCTCATATAGGAAAGCATATATCAAATAACAATTGAAAGAGAATGATTTCTCACGTTCAACGAGATTTAGTTGGAAAAGAAAAGATGAAAAGACAAGTTCACGAAATAAATTCAACGTGTAGAGATTACCCAAATGTGGCACGTAGGGAGACGTGAACAACAAAGAAAAAATCCAAAGATGATACAAACCTTTTCATATTTAGACTCCCTATCAAGGAGCAAAAATAAGAAGAATTAATGAAGGGAAAAGCATTGAGAAAACACATTCAAGTGCGATAAAAGAATACAATATCTTCTATAATTCAATGATAAAACATGTAATAGATAGCCTGACGTATTATTTCTGGTTGCTAGTGCCCTTCTTCTTCAATAGGTTTCCAAACTTGTGCAGCAAAGGTTTCTTCTTTTTCTAATTGTGTTGTTTTGATAGAGTTTCCATCATTATTGAGATTTTCTATTGAGGGTAGCCCATTGACCTGATCGTAGCTTGCACTACTCTTAACCCAAAATGTGCACTGTAGAAGAATCGGATTGATGAATGGTAAAGTCTCTTTTTTAAGATAAGAAAAGGTAGATTTATTCATTTTGTCCATACCTATATTTTGTTTCATATTCAAGAAAAGAAATTCTGTCTAATATTTGTCAAATCCAACATGCTAAACACAGTTTATACAACCTCATCTCCTACCAATGCATATCAGTATAGGTGCTTCTCAAAATAAACTTAAAATCGACACACTGTATAAATTGTCTTGCTATCAGCATAGGTGCGAGAATGGCTACCATTTCTAGCGGCAGGTAGAGGCCAGTCATCAAGAAATCAAGGTCCGAGCTGGCCGGCCCGCATAAACTGCACGAATGAACGGTCCAACCCATCTTTACACGTATATCTCGTTATAAATCAAGTTTGTACAAACTCTTGTGGCTCGAGAGTTCTGTTTCTCCTCCGTTCTCTGGTTGCCATTTTCTCCCCATACCTTGCAAATATATCTGCTAAATCAAACAAACCGACCTCTCTCCATTTCTCAGCCATCACTTCAAACATAATCACGCCTTCCTCATTCGAAAAATAATGCAAAAACCTATTGTAATCAAATCTTGGCACCTCAAGTCTTCTATCCATCATTCTCTCCACATATTTTGTTGCTTCCAATGACTTCCCTGCCTTGATCAAACCTCCAACAAAAATAGTGTCAAAATTAACCAATGGATCCTCCCCTTTCCTCCCTTTCCTTCCCAAATGGCCCTGCAACAACATTATATATGTATGCATTGTCGGCTCGCACCCTCGTTTTATCATCTCCCTAAACAATTGGGTTGCTTCACTACGCCTTTTCAACCTTAGAAGTCCTTTGATCATTCCATGATATACATTTATATCAGGCTTTTCAATCCTTTCCACAACGTTATAAGCCTCCCTAACTCTTCCTTTGCTCATAAGTCCATAAATTATCGACCCCAATGTTTCATTATCGGCTTTGATACCTCTCATTTGCATTTCTTCGAACATCTTATGAGCCTCTCCAAGCTTACCTTTTTTACACAACCAATTGATCACAACCCGATATGTTGATAGTCCTAAATTTTCCATCCTCTTCACTCTCATTGACTGAAAAAGCTTCAACCCCTCATCAAATCTGTTATTCTTGAAAAGACCATCTAAGGTGGCATCGACCGCATTAATACCTGGTTCGAACCCTTCATCCACCATCAAATTCCACACCTTTGAGGCCTCAATCAAGTCCCCTACATCACAAAACCCATATATTAACCACCTATAAGTCTCTCCATCCGGTTTAACACGATCTTTCAATTTCACAACTACATGCTTGGCCTCCACAACAAGTTTGTTTTTACACAAAAACTCCACTACCTTATTTAAAACCTCAACTCTATACTCATACCCAAACCCATTCATTAAATGGAAGAATTCAACACATTTCTTCAACTCTCTAGCAGCAGCCAGCGTTCTTAATGCAATAATATATGTCTTAATATTAAGCAAATGGAGTTTTCCAATTTCTTGACATAAGTCCCAGAAAAGATCAATGTTTCTTGATTTACCTACCACATCAAGCATCTTGTTGAAGGTGGTGGAGGTGTGGGTGAAATGGGGTTGTGTAATGGAGAATAGATGGAATCTGTAAACGGGTCGCCATGAATACTGAAAATTGTTGCAGACTTGGAGGAAAAACTCGTGGGTGAGATTGAAAGGGGTTTTTGTGAGGCTATTGTGGAGTTTCGGCTCGGGGGCGTTTTGCTGTTGATAGATGATTGTGCAGACTCTGAGGAGGTGGGCTTGATTCACCGGTGTTATGGGTTGGGCAAGGGATGGGTGGCTGGTAGTGGCGGCCGTAGAAACGCTGGCGGCGGCGGTTGTAAAAGTCTGAAGGTGGATATGGCGAGGACGGAAGATTGTGAAAATTTTAATGATTTTGGTTGGTCGGATCATTTGGGAGAAAAGAGGTATCATTGGGGACTCTTTGAATTACTTATTTCCCTCAGAAAATAAATACTTTATTTCTGCTGCAAGTAGAAAAACTAAATAATTTCAATTGTCTCCTCTTACAATTTGTTTGTGCATATCTTTATAATTATTTCTCCCAAGTATATGTAATCGACGTAACAATTAATTTGCGAGGAAACGAGGTGTAGAACAAAAAAGATCATTGAAATACAATTATCAGGTGCCAATAAGCTTCATATTTAAAAGAAACATACATTCGAGAAGCAAATTTTCTAGCAATAATGAAACAAAACTAAAAACATATGCAAGTTAACATCAAGAAAAGAAAAACCATGGCAAATTGCCTACAGACATGCTGCTCTGATTTTATCAGAAACTGGAAATGTAAAACCCTTTTGAGAGAGAATGTGGCTAACACAAATTGCTTCATGTGCAGTGTTGTTCTTGATGATCACAATCAACTCTGCAAGACAAAACACGATTTTAGTTATTGAAGAAGACTGTTTCGTTGAGACGACACGGATGAAAAGAATAAAGAAGAAAAATTCACCTGAGATTGTGCCGTGTTAGGTCCTTCACTCTCAGGCTCAGCTTTGACAGTCTCCTCACCTGCAGAGGGTGGTGTAGAAGATGTAATTGAAGGATTGATTATACGTTTCCACCGGGTCAAACACATGAAAAAAAAAATGACAATTTACCTCCATCTTCAGGCAAATCAGAGGTCCAGAGAGTGAGGTTGTCTCTTAACAGCTGCATAATTAAGGTACTGTCTTTATAAGACTCTTCACTCAAAGTATCCAACTCTGCGATTGCCTCATCAAAAGCTTGTTTAGCCAAATGACAAGCCCTGCACATACCAATGTTCAATTTACATAAAGAGATTCTTGAAAGAAATTGAGGGATAATGGAAGACTATTTACCGCTCAGGAGAATTCATAATCTCATAGTAGAACACGGAGAAGTTCAAAGCGAGACCAAGACGGATAGGGTGGGTTGAAGGTAGATCTGTATTAGCAGTGGCTGATGCAGACTACAGAAAATGACAACAAAGTTATACACCAGAAACATTCTGAATGTACTATCAGCATGTTTGGAATTGAAAGGACAAGACATTACGGCACAATGAACGATCTTTTGATTATTTTTTTCCCTTCATTAATGTCGTCTAGTCTACCTTACCAAACATGTCATATATTGAGAGTAATTAACATGCCTCGTAGCCCTTGAGTGACAGATCAGCTGCCTCTTTTCTTTCTTGATCAGTCTTAAACTCAGCAAGGTAGCGGAAATAGTCACCTTTCCTGGAATAATCCATAATCAACCGGGCTTAAATCTTATCAACAAAGACAAAAGAATTTGGAAAAAGTTGATATTCAATCAAATTAAAACAACAACGAACTAAGCTATATTCCCAACAAATTTGGAGGTGATGCTTTATGATTCGAACATAATGGGTTGATATTGATGTGATTCAAGGTCATCGAGAGGTAAAGCAATAAGAACAACATGATCTACTCACATCTTGTAATAGAAAACAGTAGCTTCTCCTGAACCAGAAGAGGGAACTAGATGCTTGTCAATGATGGACAAAATGTCATAGCAAATCTTGGATAATTCCTCTTCGACTTTCTGGCGATAACCCTTAATCAGCTTAACATTGTTCTCATTTCCTTTTGACTCTTCCTTTTGCTCAATGGAAGACATAATACGCCAAGAAGCTCTTCGTGCACCGATCACATTCTTGTACCCAACGGAGAGCAGATTCCTTTCCTCCACTGACAGTTCAACATCTAGTTTTGCAACCATTTTCATACTTTCAACCATTTCTGAAACAAATTGATATCCATGTTAAATTCCGAAGGAACATTTTGTGATGACATGAGTTGTATCCCATGAAACCTCAACCAAATCTGGAAAACGAATCTTTCTTAAATCATTTCAACCGATTCATACATCTTGATCCATACACAGATCAATGCCATCAGATGATATAAACCAGACAAAAAAAAAAAAAAAACACACACACACACACACACTGATCCATTGAAAAATCAGAAAACAGGCTGATCTACACGATTCAAACTCAAATTTGCAGGAAAAAAATGCATGCATGTATGAACAATTGATCTGCGTGTATATATACATACCATCATAACGCTCAGCTTGTTCGGCGAGCTTGGCCATGTACACATGATTCTCTCTCTCCTTTTCGTTAGACATTTTTTATTTTCTTTGATCCGTGAAGAATTCAGAGCGTGAATTGCCATGATTTTATAAACGTTGAGAGAAAAGTGGAGATGGAAGGGTAGTTTCGGAATTTAGTTAGAATTCAGTTGGTTGCATTGAATCCTTTTCTGTCGGAGACTTTATAGAAAAAACCTAACATTTTTGGAATTAATAAAATAAAATTCAAATTTATTATTAATGAAATAAAAAAATTAATTTTAATATTATTTTGTATTCGTTGATAAGTAACAACAGAATTTTTAAATAATATTGCTACATTAAGATCAAGTCTTCACTAAACGTATGTATAGCATGTTTGATAGGAGATAATGAACAAAATAAAATATGACCGAGAAAAAGAAATTGGATTAATTTTACAAACGGTCACTGAAGTCATGCCAAAATCACAAAACGAACACTGAAGTTTAAAACTTGCACTAATGGTCACTGAAGTATCATCTGGTTTCAATAATAGTCACTGAAGGACCTTTTTCATTTTAATTGAAACTTAATGGGCCAAAATAGTTGAAATTTGAACCTTGAGGATCCAAATCACAAATTTGACAATAAAACCAAAAAATAATTAAATAAAAAAATAAAAATCAATTTCTCTCTTCCCTACCAACCACCGCCACTAGTTGCCGGCCACCGCCACAAGCCCACCCTCCTTTAGTCCGCCTCTAACACCATCACCCACAATTTTCCCTACGACAACTCCAATATCCCATTACACCAACCCAAAATTGTTGACATGCCACAAATTCGACATTTGGCTCTACAGGTTGTTCTTCGCGCGGGCGGACTTGGGCCAAGTTGAATTTGAATGATTTATTGTAAATTGACCCAATTGTGTTATGACCCACGTGTTTTCCTTCATCAATTGCAGATTGGGTAGGTGAATCGAAGATTTGAAGTAGTATAGAAGCATCAAAATCCTTCGACCCAAACTGCTCACAGAGTGCGCGAACTGCAGCCATAAAATCGTGGCGTTCAGGGCACAATTGGGCTTGACCCAGGGGTTAGGGAGGTGCCCCAGGAGATGAGGAGTCCAGCCCATGTGGTCCGCGACCATGGGGCCGACGCCGAAATCGTGAAAGTTCGAACCCTGCAGAAAGTTCTTCGCGACTGTCGTTTTTTCTGGGTTTAATTCAGCATGCTGTGGTATTGTTTGGGTTAAATTGATTGCATGGGTAGTGGCATTTGATTGTAGGCAAATGATTGGTGAAGAGTTCCGATCAAATGGGTGGCCGGAGGTGGGATTTCCAACCATTTTCATATTTGCAGCCAGTGAACTTTGGGGAGCAATTCCGGCCAATATAGTTGATGGATTTAGGAGTTGTTTGTTGCTAATTGAAGAGGAGATGAAGAGTTGTCCATCGATACCAATGTCCGGCGGCTTCGACTGTCGGAGGTTGCCGGAATTTGGTTGCATTTTGGGTGATTATAAGGGTAAAAAATCACCCTTGAGAGAATTTTAACTTCCGTTTTTTGGTTTTATTGTCAAATTTGCGATTTAGGTCTTCAATGTTCAAGTTTCAACTATTTTGGTCTATTAAGTACCAATTAAAATGAAAAAGATTCTTTAATGATCATTACTGAAATCGAATGATACTACAGTGACCGTTAGTGCAAGTTTTAAACTTCAATGACCGTTTTGTAATTTTGACGTAACTTCAATAACCGTTTGTGAAATCAACCCAATTCTTATTCTTTAATATCACCAAATTTTATTTTGTTTTAAAGTAATCACCGAAATTGGCCTTTTATTTAACCTATGTTGGATAAAATGTGTAATTGAAAAATTGTGATCCAATCTAACCCTAACCTTTGGATAAATAAGTTGAACAATTTTAGTCCAAAAATACGTTAATTCAAAGTTTGACTTATTTTTTTCATGTTTTTAAGATGGACAAAATCAACTTTCTACATTTTCACAATTAAAATCAATTTAAATAATTAAAAAACGTAAATAGTTTCATCTTCCCAAACAAACCATGCCCCCTCACCACTGCTTCAACCACCATCACTCCCGTCGACGATTTCAGCTACGACTTGGATGACACTGAAGTTTCTCATCTCAGTCAATCGATCCCTATTACGTTAAGAGTAAACATATGGATATTTAACTAAGTATTTCAGAAATTATATATATTAAAGGCACAAAAACAAGATTTCCCAACTTCATTTCTTTAAAAACAAAGAAACCATATTTACAAGCCACTAAAGGGTCTGACACATACACACAACCTAACAATTGGGCAATATGAGTTTCTTTTCTTTCTAAAACTAAATTCGGGCAACATATCAAGATCAATAAAACCGCATAACGTGTATCAGCATTCACCTTGAATAACTTATCAATGCAAAACTAAATGAAAAGCACATTTTCCATTAAACAAGCATAGTCACATTAATAGAAAAATACAAATAGTAACTTCAGAAACGATTAAATAGTAAAATCCAGTGCCGTCTAATTGTATTGAAATGCTCAAATAGTTGAAGGCAGACAAAGATTACCAAAACAAAAACGCTAGTATAACATTCAGCTCTTATAAATAGATCCTAACAATCAACGACAACTTTTTCGGGCAGATAAAGCCTTCTAGCAGCCACCAATGTCTTCTAACTCTTTTAAGCAATTTCTGAACGCACTGCAAGGACAAGAATAGTTAACATTAGTATGGAGTGATGTAATGAGCACCAACACTGACCAAGTAATACATTAGAGTCGTTAATTTAATAAAGCAGTTCTAATCCATGTAAATACCAAACACTGGCGAAGAATTACTGAGGCAGAAATAAAGATATTAATGTGATATATATTAATAAAATACACTTGAACAGATGACAAATAAGGGTGTACGAGTCTATGGCTTAAATAATTATCCATTCCCAGGGTAAAATGCAAAGCATTAGACGCCAGACACCAAACCAGTGGACTCAAGCGATCTAGTGATTCGAACCTGGTGACGTGGAAGGACTTATCTCAAAAACTTCCAAGACACGAAGTGACATGTCCAACAATCAAGCTTGACATAGGGTATATACTTCAATACCAATCTAGTGAGTCAATGACAAGCAAGTGCACCAATTAAGAATACTGTCCTTAATATGTAATATACATATATGACTAGTATATGATATTATTTCGAAATTATCCCACAACAGTAACATTAATTTGATAGTTGGATTTAGTCACCAATCCTTTCTTAAGTGATCAAAGCTCTAATGAAGTGCAAGGTTGGATCTTATGTGAGATCGAAGAGTCGGCCACCTCATGCACACAAAAATTAGGGGAAGTTCCAAATACTTCAATGTTATATGTAACACTTAGGTCATTGAGATTTAGAAAATAGGCGAAAAAGTTAAAAATAGCAATTGGTGCTAGGACAGAAGGTGCATTAAAAGGTAATTGGTAAAGAGATTAAAGCTAGTGCAAAAATCTAAAGAGTCGATTTTCAACCCAAAATGTAGAGAAAACTTACTACCAATGCAAAATTTAGGCTAAAACATGGGTCATACACTTCAAAACATAGTACAGTTTGATCGGTTCAAACATAGTACAAAACACAAACGATGGTCCAAATACCAGCATCCTCTCATACCAACAATCCAATTACTAGGACACAAAATATACATTACAAACTCCAAGTACCTAGACCTGTTTTCCAAATTTTATTTTAGCCCACGCAAGACATGCTCGGTCGACACATTTTAAAAGACTAAACAACTGGTTTTTTTTAATAACATCGACCCTGTAGATGCACCCCCAAATGCTATTTTCACATTTAAGTTTGCATGAATCTCCTGTGTTGACATTGTTTTCTTCACAAAATTGTTTCCAGCAATAGTAATTTCACGTCATACAAAATCTAATATACTATTGCCATTTTTTAATACCTTCAAATGTTGCTAGGGTACATGAAGACGCGAACGCGGGCGCCCATGGACTTTGGTGGGAGGTTGGACTTGAACTTAGCCCTGACGACGCCACTGTTACCATGGGGGCGGATTACCTTGCCCCAAATGCACCTGTAATGGCTTCCATTCTGCTTCACCTTGGCTTTGTAGATGTAAGCCATCCGCTTACCCTGGTACCACGCCACCTCTTCCTTGCTGTTCACTCCCTCAATCTGGATTAAGGACGTGTTTGGATACTGATTGGATTTCGACCTCTTGTATCCCAGGATTGTTCCTCTCACGTAAAGTCTACAGATAAACATAGAGTAAAAAATAATACATATATATGTAGATTTATGAATTGATTTGAATAATGTATAAACCTGACGCGTTCTCCTTGGCGACCCTTCACCATTTTTTGCGTTGTTTCTTCCCTGTGCTAGTTCTGATTGAGGCGGAGAGATATTTAAACCCTAATTGGAGTGAATAAATACATCAGTTTTTTCTATTGGGCCTTATTGGACTGTATATAAACATGGGCTGAATTAAGAAGGTCTATCAATTTCAATTGTTTATTTGATATGATATTAAAATGTGAAAATTACTCATTTCCCTACTTTTGGAGATCCAAATTCTAAAATCAGATTTCATCTTTTAGTTTTCAAAAATCAGATATTTTAGATATAGATACAAATTTTTTTATATTTAATTAAAAATTAATAATAATATTATAAAAATTAATTTATATACACTCATCCCACCCCTAAAATTAATTATCAAACTCTAACTCACCCCATCTATCTCATCCCCGTCTCTCTCAAGCCCGATTGAAACTGTCGTCAACGACTCTCTCGCTGCAGCAACCCAATCGTCGGACCGTCTCCACCCAAATTCACGTCGCGCAATGCTGCCCTAATTTGCAGCAGCGTCGCGTGAGATGTGTCTGCTCGAAGGTTGCCATCGCGCTTCCACCACCGTCGCGCGAGATGTGTCTGCTCGGAGGTTGCCATCTCTCACCGCCCATCTCCTCTCCCATCTATCTACTCAAACCACCGTCGCCCTCCAGTTGCAGATATATTTTTCGATATGAAATCAGATCTGAGAAAATGTTAGTGCTGGAAAGGCATCAGGAGGAAAATTAGTGAAAATCCATTGACTCTGAATTCTGTTAGAGTCGTCGTCTTCTTCTACAGTTAGAGGCGATGAGGAATCCTGCAAAAGCCAGGTTAGTGGAGGTTGGGTGCTCGCCAATGTTTTTTGTGGTTTTGAGGTGTCGCGGTGGTGTGTGTTGTGATGATGCTAGTGGTGGTGGCGGTGCGATTAGTGGAGGTTGGGTACAATGGGGATGTTTTTGGGGTTTTGGGTTTCTTCCTCCGATTTGCTTGCTAGTGGTGGTGGTGGTGCGGTTAGTGGAGGTTGGGTGCTCGCCAGTGTTTTTTTTTTGTTTTTGTTTTGAGTGGTAGCGATTCCGACCTTTTTGTGAGGTGGTAGCAGTGCCGACATGGTGTTGAAGTTGTGGCAGTGGTGGGTTTGTTGTGCCTGTGGCGGCGGCTATTCCTATGGCGGCAGCGGTGGGTTTGTTGTGCCTGTGCCAACTTTATTTCTCTAAAAACAAAGAAAACTCATTTACAAGCCACTAAAGGGTTGACACACGCAACCTAACAATTGGGCAATAGGATGTTTTCTAAAACTAAATTCGGGCAACATATCAAGATCAATAAAACAGTATAACGTGCATCAGCATTCACCTTGAATAACTGATCAATGTAGAACTAAATGAAAAGCATATTTTCCATTAAACAAGCATATCCACATAACTGTATTCCCTTTCTATGTCAATACCTGTGAATATGGTAAGACTAAATTCAAAGTCAACAAAACTTTATTCAAGACTGCTGGTCCTTCCTCATCTCTTTTAAAAATGGATATTTTCCAACAATCTCTCGGGTCTCAATGCCTTTCTACTCAGGTACGTTATATAATCACGATACTAGAATGTCGATGTATAGATTATTTATTTAAGCCAACAGAGAACTCTAAAAAGTATTAGCAGATACCCGCGTTGAAACCAATCAATTTGAAAGATGAAAATTGACTACCAATATTTAGCTTCAACTCAATACATATGTGTATACCCATAACTATACACCACTATTAACCAGTAACCAGCTACAAATCCGGATAAATACACATCAGCGTCTAATTTTCACTTGGAGGTTTCAGACATCATATGATCATAATAAAAAATCTTTCAACTATTGAAGCTTAAAGCAGTAACATTTACATCTCTATTTAACAAATCACTAATTTTCAATAAAAAGACTACATGTTACTAAATAAGCAGCAGAAAGTGTAACATTAGCAAATATCACTTGATTGATGATCCAAGCCAAGGGAAGAGGGGCTCTGAACCGGTTCTCTACTCTCTATGGATGGTGATTTTGCAAGGCATGGAGGCTGTTCCTGAGCCTAACATTTTCCGCCATTAAACAGGGAAGAAAAGCTCCAGTTATTTACTGTCATTTTCGGTCTCTTAAGTTCTGTTCATGGTTCCTAACTTTCTGTGCATTTTATGATTCATATATATATATATATATATGTTTTGTCAGCTTTGTGAAAGGGAGAGCTTAGCATTTCGGTTTCTCTATTTTTCAGTAGCTGTGATATATTGATTTATGCAATATATAAAATGTATAGTCATTACAATGATTATGTTAGCTTGGTAAGATGATTGTAGATGTCTGGTCATATTGTGATATTGAGACTTTAACTGTGATTTCCCAACAAAACTGGTATCAGAGCCTAACTTCAGTCTAGGGCTTGTTTATCCTTCATAAATTTAGGTTCTTCGTTTTGACATCTTGTTTTCAGTTTTCGACACTAACTCCTCTTTACCTGTTTATTGTGCATGTGGCGGCTGGATTGGGTGATTTGGTGAACTTTGGTTGGCTGGCTCGAGTGAGGAGCTAAGGGTATATTACTGTTTTTCAACAGTGGTTTGGTAAGATTATTCCAAACTCTCCTTTGGGTTAGGTTTGGTATCCTTACCATTTTATGCATAATTCCTTGGTTGCTTATTTGTAAATTCTGGTGACTTAATTCCTATAATTGATTTGTAACCTGAAAAGCATATTTACTTGCATTATATATATCTGTGTATTACCTGAGCTTTTGATCACACTTGCACACACATCGCACTGAGGTTTCGTGATTGGATTGATTTTAACTCTGTGCGATGTGTGTGCAAGTGTGATCAAGGGTTGAATTATCGCAATTCGATGAAAATGGGGATTACTCAATTTGGAAACAAAAAATGAGGGCCATTTTGGTCCAACGGAGAGTTGCTAAAGCTCTCGATGATCCTGATAAATATTCTGATGAGTTAAAAGCTAAACCTGATGAAATTGAAGAAATGAATGTGATTGCATATAGTTTTATAATTTTACACTTATCTGATAATGTTGTTAGACAACTTGATAGTGCTAAAGATGCTAAAACTTTATGGACTGTCTTAGATGCCTTATTCTTGACTAAAACTTTGTCGAACAAGATATATCTGTTGGAAAAGTTGTTTAGTTTTAAGATGGACCCAGGGAAGGATGTTGAAGGGAATTTGAATGACTAGAGCATAATTGTTAAGAGTCTGGCTCACAATGATAAGAAATTCGATGATGAAGATTTAGCTGTCATACTGTTAAATTCATTGCTCGAATCTTATAAAGAAATCAGAAATGCCATAAAATATGGTGGGGATGCTCTTTCACAAGCCATTGTTATAGATGCGTTAAAATCATGAGAACTTGAATTGAAAAGAGAGAACGGAACTAATCCGAGAGAAGAAAGCCATGAATGGAGGAGGAAGAACCAACAAAGGGAAGTCAAGTTCTGTTTTTTATTGTCCGATTTTTCAGCTTTGATTTCTGTCCAGTTTTATAAGTTCTTATTGCTATTGATGAGCATGTTGTAATCTGCATTCTGGGAAAATCTATTTCTGCATTTTCTTATGATAGAGAACATGTTATGTAACCACCTGGGTCCCACTTAACGGGCTGTCCTGGCCGTTAGATCGACGACGTACTGTCCCCACGTACCAACATGAGCCTTTTCAGCATGCTTTGTCCTCACTCGCATGCTCCCCGAGAAAACTTCCCAGGGGGTCACCCATCATAGAATTGCTCCAAGCCAAGCACGCTTAACTGTGGAGTTTCTAATGATGGACTTCCGGAAAAGAAGGTGCACCTTGTTGGTATGAGTAGTACCTATCAAATCTCTTAAACTTTCTTGGTCTGGGTATTACATGTTATGTAAATGGATATTGAATGTTGTCTTAAGCTATAGAACTCTGTATTAATTATCACAATTAGCAAAGATAAAATAAAAATGTGAAATTCTAAGCTAAGTTCAAAATATTTATTAAAAAAAAAACTAAAAATTAGCAACTAAGCATTAATAACCTGGAAAAACAATTATCAAACAAAGAACACTTATACATTTGAGGAAAACAGAGCAAGCATTGATTCGTTATTTCAAGCAACCAAAAATAAATTTCCCGTCATACAACATCTAATATACTTTGCCATTTTTCAATACCTTCAAATGTTGCTAGGGTACATGAAGACGCGAACGCGGGTGCCCATGGACTTCGGTGGGAGGTTGGACTTGAACTTAGCCCTGACGACGCCACTGTTACCATGGGGGCGAATTACCTTGGCCCAAATGCACCTGTAAATTTTTTATTTTAATTTTTTAAAATTTATTTTGTATATATAATGCAAATTTACCGTTTACCCCTTCTAAAATTAATGAAAATGGTAAAAAGAAGTCGAGTGGCCATGGTGAAATGTTATATGAAATTGGGTGGCCATAATGAAACGTTATATGAAATTGGATGGCCATGGTGCAATAAAATCAAGTTGGGTGGCCATGGTGACACTAAATATAAAATTCAATGGCCATGGTGAAACAAAATCAAGTTAAGTGGCCATGCAGACACAAAGTTTAAAGTTGGGTGGCCACCAGTGTATTTAACCCGAGGCGGAGAGATGTTAAAACCCTAATCGGGGTGAATAAATACATAAGTTATTGGGAAAATTAGCTCAAACCCTACTTATAAACTATACAATTCAAAATTCAAATTTAAAAGTTTTTTATACAAAAATCAGGTGATAATTTAACTTTTTTAATATTATAAAAATAAATTAATTTACATAACCAATCAACCTCATCCAACACAAACATTAACCCTAACCCTAACCCTAAATCATTTTCCTTTCTCCCTCTCTCTCCATCCTCTTCCCTCTTCTCTCCACCGGAACTGAAGCCACTGTGGACGACCATAGCCGATAGACCACCGCCAACAAACGACGGGCTATGACACAGCAGCGCCGTCGGAAGCCACAGCAGAATCTCTACGTACTTCAAGCGACGACGGTGCCGCTATTCGCGGTGATGCTGCAGGCTACCGCGTAACGCTGTGCTCTTCGTGCGGTGCCTCACGCACAGAGTTGCGCAAAGCCATTGAGCCGGAGTTTATTGCAACAAAGGTAAGGCTGCTGCTCTCGGAGTTTACTGCAACAGGTGGCCAACGGTGGCAGCCCCGATGTGATTGCCGTCGCGCAAGGATTTAGCTCTACAACATTGCAAGTAACTGCTTCACTCACACGCAGTTCGCCAAGCAGTAGCACCACCGCCACCAAGTATAGTACAGCACAACCCGTCTTCTTCGTAGTCCTGAAAATGGAGTAAAAGAAAGAGAAAATTTGTGCAGATTTTGGTGTGTTTAGGGGTTAGAATTTATTGAATCGGGACTTGATTGAGTGGAAAGCAACGTGGAAAATAGTGTTCATGTGTCAATACAAGTAGTGGAAATTGGAATACTACCAATGTATGGATAATTGTTATTTATGATTCTTAAATTTGTTTTCAGAAAATCAACTGAAAATATTACAAGATCAGCTAGATCCAAAAACAATTATTATTTCAAGATCAGTTAAGGATGTTCATCAAATTTTGTGTTAATTGAAATCGATTGTGATTAATTTTGTTCACTATGTATTTTTGTTGCTGAGATTTTAATTCTTATCTTGTAAATATGTTAGGAGTTTGAGTAAAAACAAACAGATGGATGCTTCGAATGATTTAGGAGAACTTATTAATGAAAACAATATAACAGTGTTGATTGTTAACTTCTCTGTTTCCACGGCTTTGTCGCCACATCAAAGTCCGACATTATAGTTGACGATTATATGATTGATGGAAGTGATGATGATGATGATTTTGATGAAGTGCGGATTTTGATCTAAAATGACCATGCTCTTTTTCAAGAATATTTGTCTCCTGATTATGGTAATTTGTTAATGTAATATAGTGCATTTTCCAATATTTGTGTTAATTGTGACCGATTGTGATTGGATGTGACCGATTGTGATTGGATGTGACCGATTGTGACTTGATCATATACGGTCACAATTAGCACAAAGTTGCTCACAATCAGTCACGTTGAACGCAAATTTGGTCACAGTTAGTCACATTGAATACACATTTGATCACAATTAGTCACAGACAGTCACACTGAACACAAATTTTTTTCCCTGGTAATTTTCTACGAGGTGGAGGCAGGGATGGGGTGGTGGTAGGTGGATCCATGGGGTGGGGGTGTGATTTTCAATTTTTAATTTTCTGGAAATTCTTTAATCACCGGAGCGGCCGCCGGAATAGTTGCCGGAATAATCGTCGGAGAAGTCGCCGGAGTTGTGGCCATCTCCAGTGTAGAGAATGTGGTGTAGTGGGTGATATGATGTTGTAGGTGAGGTGACATGGGTATAAGTAATTAATATATATTATATTTTAATATTTAATAAATTTATTTATCACCTGATTTTTGAAATTTTTTAATGAGATTGTTATTTATGAAATGTAATCTTTAAAACTAGGAGTTATGTATTGTTCCCTAAGTTATTTCTATTGGGCCTTATTGGACTCTGTATATGTTTAGGCTGAATTAAGAAGGTCCATCAATTTCAATTGATACATTCGTTTATGAGAAAATTACCTAGAAACCTACTTTTAGGGTCCGTTTAATTGCAATGGTGGAAAGAAAATGATTTTCAAGGAAAATAATTGTCTAGAAATTATTTTGCAGGGAATTGTTAATTAAGAGTATTTGATTGGTATAATTTTTCACCCGAAAAATTTTAAAATTTTGCATTCGTTTGACTTTGTTTTACATGAAAATTGTTTATTAAAGTGATAATTTTTTCCATAATTGGTTATAAACTTTGTTTCCTAAAAAATCATTTTTTCATCAAAATTTAGTATTCGTTTGACTTTGTTTTACATGGAAATTGTCCATTAAAGTGAATTTTTTTTACAATTGGTTATGACATTTGTTTCCATTGCCAAAAAAAAAAAAAAATGCAGTAGCCGGCTGGAAAATATTTTCCAATAAAAAAGGTGGGAAAATATTTTCAAGCAAAACAAGGAAAAAAGTGATGTGGTGAGTGGGGAGGGAAAATATTTTTCGGGGAAAATTTAGGCTATCAAATAGCGCAAAAGATGGAAAATGGAAAAAAATTTCCTAGTTCCATGGAAAATTTTATCTCTCTCTCTCATCTCTTCTCACCCACTCGCCGTTCATCCAACCTAACTCCATTTCTGGCGCAGCTACGCACGGCGGAGCAAAATCGGCCACAACGACAAGCGTCGCTGCACGCACTCTAGATGTGGTTTCCACCGGCAGCCACCGTGGAGTAGCGTCGCTGGTTTCGTCTACGTCACTGCCACCACCGTCGGACAAGACGCCACCACCACCGTGCTCAAGGCACCACCATCGAGCGGCGTCGCTCTGAGAAGCAGCGCCGCGACAACCACCACGCGAACGTTGTGAAGATGGAACCACCACTATGCTCGACGCCGCCACCACCGAGCAACGTTTGCTGCAACCCGTCACTCCAAGACGCCGAAGGGCCACTGCTGCAGCCCATCACTCGGAGTAGTTATTACTTGAGACCTCCTGAAGTGCTCCTAGGGTCCTAAGTAAGAAGGTAAGACTGGCGGGAATGTCTATCTTAATGTTACCAAAATTATTGCAAAAGAAGGCTTATAGGTTCCAGCTTTCAAGCCCCACGTAGAATCCAATATTTTCCCAATTGTTCATTTTCTGCATCTTTCTAGATTAAGAGGATTTACTTATTCTTTTGATGATTCTTCGAGATACTGTTTAGGCGAAAATGTAATTTTTTTTACTACGAAAATTGTCTCATTTGCTTTGCCTGTACGTGAAATGAAATATTTTACAGTATCTCTTGATTCTGTATATTTAATCACTCTTCACCGACCCGTCAGTCTATAAATCTGGACCACAAGGATATTGAGATACTGCTTCAATTGCTAGAAGTTTACATTTAAATAAAATATAGTTTTTAATAAATAACTAAACTCAAGCATTCAATTTACTCAATTACTGGAAATGATGATATATGATTAAACGAAAATATGTTGTGGGTTGTGGTGGTTGATGGCGGTAGAAAAAAATTTATTGCAGAACAACAAAATCAATTATTTTCTGTTGATCTACGCAGTAAATTTGATAACCTTATGTGATCAAATATGTGTTAGTTATGAATGGTTGTGACCAATTCTGGGCTAATTGTGACTTGATCAGTCGGTCACAGTTAAGATTGAATTGGTCACAGACGGTCACATTGAAAATAAATTTGGTCACAATTAGTCACAGATAACATAGGTCAGTAAATGTTGTATTTATGGTCATGAATTTGAGTTGAAGGTAGTAGTGGTAGTGCATTGGTGACGATGGTGGTGGTGACTGATGGTGGATTGTGGTGCTAGTCTATGGTGTGCGTAGATTTATTTGTGGTGACTCTTGTGATCTATTATGTGTTTGTTGTGACCAATTTTGTATTAATTGTGATTGATTGTGACAAATTTTATGTCAATTGTGACATGATCACATACGGTCACAGTTAAGATTGACTTCGTCACAGACAGTCACACTGAATACAAATTTGATCACAATTAGTCACGGATGACACGTGTTAGCGAATGAGGGTGGGGGTAGGTGGATCCATGGGGTGGGTGTGTGATTTCCAATTTTTAGTTTTCTGAAAATTTTTAAGTCGTCGGAGCGGTCACCGGAACTTGTAGCTGGAGGGGTGTGATTTCCAATTTTTAATTTTCTGGAAATTTATAAGTCGTTGGAGCGGCCGCCGGTCACCGGAGTAGATGGCCGCCTCCGATGGAGAGAAAGGGTAGGGAGATGATAGAGAGTAGGGAGAGAGATAATGATTTGGACTTGAAATTTAATAAATTGGTGTAATTGTATTATATTATAATTAAAAATAATTAATAAATTAATTTAACACTTAATTTTTGAAAAGATTTTTGGAGTTTGTTATTTTTGAAATATAATTCTTATATGTATGATTTATGTATTGTTCCCTTCGTTTATACTCACGTAAGCTCACAGATTTTTATATATTAATATTTAAAACAATTTTTTCAATCAACTGTCAGGTTTTTGACACATAAGGGTGGTGTCAATCAATGTGCACACTTTGTGTGTACAAATAGTTTAATCTCTTTGAATTTTTCGCTTTTAGAATCATGTTTTTACCTTTTTTTAATCACATTCTTATTTCAATTGTATATTAATTAGTACATTTATTTCTTTATGATGATTTTCGTCTAAAAAAAACCTTGTTGGGTATTTTAGTGATGCCCAAATACTCCTAGGCAATGATGAAAAATCGTTGCCCGTTTATCTTCATATGCTATAATTCCGGAATTGAAGAATATTAAAATCCACACCACAAATGATGTAACTCAATCTTGTTAGGTATTTAGATGAAATCAACTCATTGGGCTAGATGCTCAATACCCAATTGTGGAGATAATTTAAATTGGGAATTCTATCTCTTTTCTCACGCGGAAGTTAGATGATTATGATATTTTTATCATTGGTAACCATTTCAATCTTCTTGACCTCTATCTTGGAGAGAAAAATCTGGAATTTCGTTTGTCTATTTTGCCTATAAACTGGAGTCTTTTGTTCTCATTTAAACAAAAAAAAAAAAAAAAGCTTGAAGAAACCGGCTTCTTCTTCCTCCATTCACTATGCCTTCGTGTGCCAATTTCCATTGTTCTTCTTCCTGCCTTTGTGTGCAATTTTCTCTACTTCCAAGTTCTCCAATTGGTGTTAATTTTGTGGTGTTGGATTAAGAATTTCTGCGCCTATGAGAAGGGGAATTCATTGTTCTTCAAATTTAGTTTTTTCATTTGATTTCCTTTATTGTTAATTTCATAAACTTATTGTTTGATTTGTTCAATTGTAGGTGGAATTAATGTCAACAAACCTTTTACAACTAATTGCGGACAAGAGATGGCATTGTAGGTGGAGAAAAAATTTGGGGCAAGTCATTGTATGAGCTCGACAAGAGAACGTAATTCTCCAGTAATGAAGATGAACATGGATAGAAATAATTTAGAATGTTAATTTGTTTGGTGTTAAAAAATAAAAAACTAAAGCTCCATAAATGCTTTCTTGGCAGACACTTTGAGCCCTATTCTTGGGTGAAAATGTGTTTTTGATTATTGATTCTTCGAAAATGTGTGATTAATAATAATGAAAAGTTTTGAATCTACTTGTAAAATTATTTTATGAAAGAATGTGTAGTTGAAAATAAGTTTGAGAAAATAGGGCCCAAACAAGGGCTTAATGTCAACTAGACTACTAATTTATTACAAATTGAGTGCAAATTTGTTCAAATCCCTAAGACGGCACAAGCGTTCTAATGGAAATGAAAATGAGGATATACATAGAAAACCATCGTACAGCTATTGCACTAACAGAAAGCTATTAGTTTAGACATGGTAGCTAAAACTGAGTAATCAGAATCAGAATTCAGTGCCATCAATATGCAGATATTAAAGATGTTCCTTTTTTTGAATTCAAATTTTGGAGAAGAAAAGGAAATCACTCATTAAGTATGATATATGAACAGTATCTTACACAAGCAACTTATGTACCCAAATTTTTCATAATCATTCCTCTAGGAAATAACTTTTCGGCAAGCGAAAATCTTCCTCCTGATTTAGGATTTCCTCGTCTTCGTCATCAGGTTTCTACAATTCCACCCATAGATGAGCAATAATTAACTTTGTCAAATATTAAAATTCTAAATTCTAAAGTGACAAAGCTTGTAGTATCAGTATATACTGCTTTGACAACTCTTGGAGTCAAATAGACAAACAAAACATGCATTTTCACCCATTGTAGTGGAACTCCACATAGAGGAACAAAACAGAGCAAATAATGGTAGTAAAACTATTTCTTTAGTTACTACATAGTATGCAAAGGTCAAGTAAACATGTTTTCATCATGGTGAACTGCATGTTTATTTGAATCAGATCGGTTTTCTGAAGTTACAAACAATAAAAAAACAAAGCTCTATTTTTCAATGTGGCATAGAATGCCTACTCTTGTTCCCTCCTACTGTTTACTTTAAAATGGATGGTTGGCTTTGTCCCCATAGATGGAAAAGCACATAATTTGTCATATATTCTGTTGTTCCAAAAAATAGAGCAATACGAGATAAAGGAATTAACTATATTGATATTTTGTCTATTCAAAACTAGAATATTGAGTTCTGAGCATAAGATAGTCTTTAATCTTTATTGTTTTATACAAGAAGATAAGAATTCAACTTATGTTAAGGTGAAACTTTTGAATGTGATGACACTATAAGTAATGATCTAATTTTGAAACAATTATTAGATGCAACAACAAATATGTTTTATTACTAAAAAACAATTACAAAAACTTGAAAACAACAGAAATAATCTCTAAACCTCAATCCAAACACATCCATTGTTTATTAAGATAAAATATAAATCTAAAATGAGTTTTCGCAGACGTTCAACCCACTCAAAGTTTGATTAATTAGATAATCTATCGTTATGTACCGAGTGAAACTCAGTGCAACTTGATAATCGAGAATAATGCAATGTAAAAAATTTGAGGCCATACACGTACCAGCATTTCCAAGTTGTAGAAGCGATCCAACAACTTCAAAACATCGTCCGCAGTAAATGAACGATTGAAACTGCAAGTAAATGTACAATAAGCTAAAATTCAAAACATAAAAAGAGGATACTCAGAAGCAGAACTTTAAATTGATAAATATACAATTACTGTAGGATAGAAATGAAAGGGAAAGATAACCTTCTGCACATATATTCTGTTAAACCATAAAGCACAAAGTGCCTATGTATGCCTGTAATGACAGAGTTTAAAGTCAATAACATCAATCAATAAAACAGATTCAATCCTAAGGAATTTTGATTGATCGCTCTAAGTACAGCGGCTTCACAAATCCAAAAATTTGAACTTATTACCCTAAATGAACCTTTTGTTTTTACATTAGATTCTTGCTGATAAGCTTTGACCTTAAAAATAATCATCTTTAGTCTAACTATTTTTTATCAGATTAAAAATTCAGAAAATATCTTAACCACAGAAGTTTTTGAACTTTTATCATTATCATTAAGCTATTTAAACAACAACTGAAAGAAAAATACAAAATTTAAGAGATTTTTAGACATGCATGCATGTAGATAGATGTTTATGTGTGTATTGAAGGTTAAAACATAAAGAAATTAACTATTTAATTAGCAAAAATTACCTCGTAATTTGGCGGGAGGATAGATTTCGAGAGCTTCCAATAGTTTCAGCTCCAATTCCACCTCTGATTTCTCCTAAAACAAAATTCAATCGAAGAATAAGAAAACGAATTTAGAAAAAAAAAAAATCAAAATTCATTATTAACAAACACGTATTATTAAATTAATCCATATACCTCTTTTTCCGATTTCGCATTTGTCATTTGCCCCATACGATTAGATTAATTATTTTCTCTGATTTTGATTTAACGTGAATTTACTATAAATTTATACGAGGGTAGTTAAGAATTGAATTAATTTCTTTGTGATCAATTAGAGATGGCTAGGGATTTCAACAGTCTTTAAATCAGGAAAAAAAAACCCCTAAAAGTGAATCTTGTCATGGGCTGGGCAACAGTGTATTATGGATCGAAGAAGAAGAGTATTGGATCAATTAACTTCATTTACGAGCCCATATCAGATCCACTAACTAATTTAATGAAAAAAAAAAAAAAACACTGTAGTGCATGTTCGGTACTAGATAACCATAATAAATCAAAGTTAAAAATTTATTTATAGTATAGTTGAATCCTATTACAAACACACATTGAAAATTGAGTGATCCTTTAGCCCAGTTTAGTTCACATTAGTATATGTTTGAGGTAGGTTTTGTGAAAAGTTTTTTTTTTTTTTCCTTGAAGAATTTATGTTAAAAAAGTAAAGAAAAATTACGAGTTCATGCGCAAAATTATTTTATTAACAAGAATGTCTAGTTAACAACAAATTTAAAGAAAGATAAAATTTGGTCATGCTCTTGGACATGTCATGTCAAATGTATCGTTTGCAACTGTTGCGGTATGTTTTACTCTACCGTCAAAGGTAACAAAAGGTTATTGTGAGCTAGTTCGACAATTTCCTACGTGCACGTTCATCGTTCGGTATGCTGTTATCCAATTCAATACCGCATACCAAAAGTACCCTGTATGTATTTTTTATTAACCAAAAAGCGTGTTACCATTTTCTTTTTGTTATATTTTTCTTCTTGTTGATGATCTTAACTACGTCCTTTCAACAGCCTTGGAGCCATTCATCAATGCTGCTGCTTCTCAGTACGTTTTAGGCCACCAGATACTGCTTTCCCTGTGGCAGTCCTTGGCCCCAGTTGTGATTGGTAAGTTGTAAGATCAATATTTCACATCCATCTCTTGATTTCCAAGCTTAAATATAAGTAAAAGTGACTTCTATTTTCCGAACATGTTCAAATAAGTTACTTCTTCATAAATTTAGATGAAAAAATTGCGTACTTTGAAAGTAACACTTGTGTTACTCACAAAACAAGTAGAGGAAGCTATTAAATGAAGTATGACTAACTTTTCTATGTGATTTGCCTCTATAAAAGAAGATAAATTTGCATTCACGCACCAGCCAACATAGCATGATATTTTTTCTAGTATCGAGGAGAATTTCGGGTTTCACAAGGAAACCAAATTTTGAAATATATACCTATACAAGACACTTTCTTTGGAGATCTCGTAATTGCTCATTTCTGAACTTCTGTTTAGGTGTGTCAATGACGTCACTAACGGAACTTTCCTTCAACTGGACTGACTTCGTTAGCGCAATGATTTCGAACATTGCGTTTACTTACAGAAGTATTTATTCGAAGAAAGCAATGGTAAGATCATTCACAAGTTCATACGTTGTTAGAATTACATTCGAAAAAAAAAAACATGCAATTCATTGATGATGCTAATATTTTAAAATAATTAATTTTTTTTTTAAAAAAAAAATGCTTGTGCCAGACGGGAATGGACAGCACGAATGTGTGTGTACGCGTACATTTCAATATTAGTTCTCCTGTTTTGCCTCCCACCAGCAATATCTGTGAGTTTTGTATAGATCTAAAATATGTTGATTCTTGAAAATAAATATTTTGACCTTTTTTGAATTTTTGCTTTCAGATTGAGGGTCCTCAGCTGATGCAGTATGGATTCAAGGATGCAATTGCTAAAGTTGGTCTGAACAAGTTCTTGTCCTATCTGTTCTATCATCTGAAAAATTAGATACGTGGAACAGAGTACTTACTTAGCTTATTGATAGACAATAATTTTAAATTCGAGTTGCAAATTTCATTTTTCAAAAGATTTTCGTAGGTTTCGTATTCCTGATTCTGTTCTTGGAATTTTCATGTTCTTTTGATCATAATAGTCTATTTCGAACTTTGAACGCCTGAATTATGATTGCGGTATTTGGTAATTATTTCTCCTTTTTCGAGGCTTAAAAGTTATGAAATCTGGATGCAATATTACACAATCATTCATGCTAAAGCTGCGCGTTTGCTTGAGTTTATTTTTTCACCTTAGTTCTTAGATTTGCAAAAATAAAAATAAAAAAATCAGGCAATAGAATCTCCACACAAACTGGGATTGGCATTGCAATAGCCATTACAGGAGTTTCAATCTATTCCCTTATCAGGGCAAACATCGAGGAGCAAAAATGGGTACTGTTACCTTGTTAGATTTTCAGTACAAAATGTGAAATGGGAGAATGCACTGATGACTCGTTTCTTTCAGTAATTTCAGAAGGCTGCTCAAACTCACGCTTCCTAGTGGTTCAACAGTTGGATCAACTGAGCGTGAGTGCAATTTTTGTAATAAAAGAGATGAGTGGAGAGAAGAAATCAAAGTGTTTGATCAAGAATGGCATTTGTCCAATATGAATCTGAAAATTCTCTGCAAGTTAAATTCAGGCAATAGAATCTCCACACAAATTGGGATTGGCACTACATCGCCATTGCAGGAGTTGCAATCAATTCCCTTATCAGGGCAAACATCGAGGAGCAAAAACGGGTATTGTTACCTTGTTATATTTTCAGTACAAAATGTGAAATGGGACAATGCACTGATGACTCGTTTCTTTCTGTAATTTCAGAAGGTTGCTCAAACTCACGCGTCCTAGTGGTTCAACAGTTGGATCAACTGAGCGTGAGTGCAATTTCTGTAATAAAAGAGACGAGTGGAGAGAAGAAATTGCAAAGTGTTTGATCAAGAATGGCATTTGTCCAATATGAATCTGAAAATTCTCTGCAAGTTAAATTCAGGCAATAGAATCTCCACACAAATTGGGAGTGGCGCTGCATCGCCATTGCAGGAGTTGCAATCTATTCCCTTATCAGGGCAAACATCGAGGAGCAAAAACGGGTATTGTTACCTTGTTATATTTTCAGTACAAAATGTGAAATGGGACAATGGACTGATGACTCGTTTCTTTCTGTAATTTCAGAAGGCTGCTCAAACTCACGCGTCCTAGTGGTTCAACAGTTGGATCAACTGAGCGTGAGTGCAATTTCTGTAATAAAAGAGACGAGTGGAGAGAAGAAATCGCCAAGTGTTTGATCAAGAATGGAATTTGGCCAATACGAATCTGAAAATTCTGTGCAAGTTAAATTGTTTTTGCTGATCTTATGTTTGCTCTAAATGATTGCACCAGCATCCAGTTTGATGAAGTATTCTGTATTTCTTTCTTTAGTATGATAGTATGCGAAAATCTTACTTTTTTCTACTTTTAAGTAACAAAAATGTAAATATTCATGCACACAAAAAAAACTAGACTTGTGTTTTTTAAGCTAAGGATGACAAAGAATTCTCATTTTATAATGTACTTATTTTTTAAAACATTGAACCCGAAGTGACTTGTCATGACCACAGAAAGGCTATGAATGAGCAGTAAAAAACTATGGCATGAAACTGTAAAATTTATGATCTTCATTTCTCAAATCAAGAATTAAGGTTGTTTAGTACAAGCAAAATTCGATTACAAAAATAATAAATAAATATGGAAATAAAAATAAGATTGAGAACAGATGAATGATTTGCTACAACACACTCCTTTTGAAGGGGAAAAATCATTTTTGTTTTCTTGAACTGAACTGGGATTACTTCTGCAGCAAGCCTTCTAATCTACTACTTCCAAAATTTTCTGTTTCCATTATCCTCAGCTGATTTTTCTGTCCACGTCGAGACCATATTGCGCAGGCTCGGATCCTGGTGTACATCTATAATAAATGTAAAAAAGTGGAGCAAGTGATTTTATAGCATCAAAACTATATATAGAAGACAGTTCAAACTATAATCCGACTAGTTCCCAGTTCAGAGATGAGGGTAAAGGAATTACCAGAGTTCGAAAAGCTGGATGGTCCTAGGGACGGTGAGAGCTTTAGAAGTGGAAAATCATTTTCTCAAAAAGGGCTTTTGGCATACTAGTAGCCGCTGGTCACTGCCATTCTGAAGATCAATGACGCGGGCTTCCCAGCGAAGCTGTGTAGTGAGTGTTCGTGCTCTTTCTATAGGACCAACCTTATCGGAAATAATAACCCATCCCTGCCAACAGGCAAAAATCTCTCAAATAAATTCAAGAGCCAAGACGTATCCAAAGCAAGAACAATGAATTATGCACGCATAAGGAATAACTTTTAATGGGACAAGTATTATTCCAATTATAAGTGAACATTTGAGCAATGATTTAACCAGTTCCACGAACAATTACCTCTGGCCGAAGAATACGATCCATTTCGAATAGTAAATCAATCATACTGCATCCCTCTAAAGCAAGATGTGACAGGAGTCTGTTGGCATGAAGCATGTCATACGTCCGAGGGTAAGTAGGAAAAGGTTCACACCTGTACTCGATATTAGAATATCAAAATCAGCTTTCTGTGAAAGTTATTATAGAAGTTAAGTTGTAATACACACTTGTCGATGGACAAATTTAGGGGGAACGGAAAAAATGGAAGGGGCAAAAGACAAAACATAGAAGACATGAAGCCTACAACATAACTTCAAGCAGATGTTTAAGCATACAAATTGGAATAAATTTTCATTTGGCAAAAGACGAGAAAACACAAAAAGACATGATGCCTTTGCACGCAACTTCAAGATTACCTGCAAGTATACGAGATAAAAGGCATGGAATCAATTTTGAGTTCGGACTATAATTTGCTTAATAATTTATGTTTTGTTTTGAGTGGATAAACTTAGTTTAGGGTTCTTAAAGTTGCAGTTAATGAAATTTATGAAGTTGTAACATATATCTACATATGCCAAGAGAATTCAACATAGCATTGCATCATACTCTCAAGCTAACCTTGATTTAACGAATAATATTTTTTTTTCCCTTTTCTAACACATAAATCAAAACAACTTTGTATGTTAAAGAATGATTTTTCAGGTAAAAGATTTCTTTCTAACTCTTCGTGTCAAAGATGTTCCATAGAAAACATATTTCAAATCTAGAGTGTATTGTTCTATCAAATTGAAGATGATGCCAAAACTAGTGGTAAGCCTACAACAGGCCTGCCAGTACTAAAAGGGCCATCTGTAATTACCCCATCTTACCAGTCATGCAAGATGCCCGTGAAACCTCGGTCAAGGATGAGAGGAAGTGTTTTATGTTCACTTGTTGGCACAACATTCATTACCCACACTGATTTTCTTGCTTCCAGTAATGCAGCATTTAAACCTCCATAATTGGCGCTCATGTCCATCACATTCCGAACCATATTATACGGAGGCAACGGATCTTCATCTCCTGGTCTCTTCGGATGGTCAGAGAAAATCAAGGGTGAAAGCAATGACCAATAATTTCTTAAAGCAGATCTCCAGAACTCCATGTCTTCAGAGAAATCTTCAGGATTAACTCCTACATGCCAGTTGAGTTATTATACCAACTATTTGTGAGTGGAAGAAGCAAATTCTAGCATGTTATTCGCACTGAAGACAAGATAGTCTAAATATGCAGTAGTCATACAGTATTAATATTGCTAAACTTACCATGGACTTCAAGCTCAGCAGAGCTCAGAGAACCAAAATATCTTTTCTGAATTGGGATCCATCGCTTGCTATCTGTCCCACTTACACACTGTGGAAGCGGTCGATAATGCAAATGGACATCGTCTCCTGAACAAAGTGGTAAAGTGCCTTTTTTGCTACAAATTAGAACAAAAATTATAAAGGAGATTTAGAGAAAACGAATAAGATTATGATAATGAAGGAAGAATCTGGGGGCTAGAGAAGACAGATGGAGAGCGATAGAGGAAAATTAAAGGACAAATCAAGAATAAGTGAAAGCCACTTGTCTCACCTAGATGTATAGCATTGAGCATCTGCAGTTTTCTGCCAGATGAAAGTCTCTTCTTGCTGTGCCAAAAGATTCCAACAAATTTTTTGGGTGAATTCTTCAAATGGAGTAGACATGCTTCCTATCTTTGTGTCCATGGAAATTCCCTGCTGCCTGCTTCTAGGTGAGGTTAAAACAAAGTAACCTCCTGGCCTTAGTAATCTATCAACTTCAATAAGAAACAACCCATCTGACAGATAAAATCATTGTTAATAAAATCATTGTTAATACAATGCAAAGTATAGGTCCAAAATCAAATTCTTTCAGTGTCTTAAAAACTTAACCCCCTTTCACCAACACCCAGGTCCAACCTAAACAAAAAACGAAAAAAAAGAGAAAATCACGTATATAGAGTTAACATACGGAACCAAGAGTCTTTCAATCGTGAGCTGCATTCTGGCTTCAGCTTTGTTAGTTTAGTAAGCACAAAGAAATTCACTTACGTAAAGTAGTGCACAATACATCCACATTTTATTGTCGCAACACTAGGATTTCATAATTAATTGATTTAGAAAAAGAATCACATACCAGCAGATAGAAACATTGTGAGGGACAAAAAATCTATTTTAACCTAGCCAATGTCATAATTCTATTCATGATCATATCATAAGGTAAAACAAACTAACATGTTTTTGTTGGTAATGTCTGCATTCTATTAGAATCAAAATGAATTTCCAAATATACCCAACTTAAAAACTTTCTCGTGATATTGGATCAAAAAGCACCAACAAATCTCATGTCTAATAATCTTTGGATGCAATCTATCAAATCACAGTTTGGTTAAGTGTGCTTATGCCCTGGAATTAATTAAAAGACATCATGCTTACAATGCTATTTTACAAACTAAACTCCATTAAGATGTTCATGCAAAGAAGACCAAAAGAATACGAATGAAAGAAATTAAAAAAAAAAAACACAATTTCATCTTCAATGCAATTATATACAAAAATGTGATTTAATGATGAATCTGACAATTACATGTATATACTTTGCCCTTGTTTGAGCCCCATTTTGGGGGAGGTGGGTGCGGAATGTATTTTGGAATAGTGTTTTTTGGAGAATGTGTCGTTAAAAAATAATGTAAAAGTTTTCGGTTTACATGTAAAATTATTTTATTGGAGAATATGTGGTTGAAAATAAGTTTTGAAAAATTTAAGTTTTTGATAGACTAACATATTTTGGTTTTACATGATATTCCCAGTGTCAGTCTCCCTCTTCAAAAGTCAAAATAAATATTACTGCAAAAAAAAAGGGGGCAAACCAACACAGTGACTGTAAAAGGGAGTAGAATCACCAAGCCAAAAACGCACCTACATTAGTAAAAACCAAGCCAGAATCATTCCATTTTTCAAAGAACGCCAAACAGAATATTTATCTGAAAGGTCTCTGAGTTTGATATAAGCGGGTCTAAATAGATTTCAGAAGAACTACAGCAGCATTAAATACATGTGCAAATAATATTTATATACCCACAAAATAATTAATTAAATGAAAAGAATATTCAACCCTGCAACAAAGATTAATACTTAAAAATGTCACCAGCGTGAAAAAGGAAGCCTTGCAACTGACAAGTGGTCATTTAAGGGGAAGAACAGGATCCTAAATCATGAGGATTATACCTTTGTCATCCCAGACAATGCCACACTGAGTGCAGTGAACCATGTCGTATGACAAGGATGGAAATGGGAGCTGTCTTGAGATGAAGTTGCCAATGATTGCTGGGAGACCTCTCTCAAGGGCTAGCTGAACCTGGCTACCTGTTGGCTCAAATGCTGCCATACAGAGAGCCATCAACTTAAGTGAGAGCAGATGAGCACTAAAGCTACCAAACCCGCAACCAATATCAAGCACATTGCGCACCTGCAATTTAGAAGAAATCTTTATATAGATGACAATTCTATTGTACAGCTTCCAGCAAAAAAATAAAAAAGAAGAAGAGGAAACATATATTTGTTGTTTCAAGAGTAAACTAAATTTAAGTACATTGATGCTGTCAATAAAAAATAATTGGCTCAACAAACTTAATAAAGTTGAAGTCAGTCAAAACAAACAAGCGAGAAATAAAGCTATACATAGTGCGGCAAAACTTACGCCAGCTTGGAGAAATTCAGTGTCACTTCCCAACCCTATCATTTCAGCAATCTGGTGAGAGTAATCCTTAACACCATCAATAACCATCCCATCATCTGAACGGAAAGAAATTTGATTTTCTTCTAGCAACATTAACCTATAAAAATTGCAACAATAAACATTACAGAAAGCAGATGTGCAAAGCTACAATAGTTACCTAAACGACACAAGGTGAGTATGTGTTTTATATAAAATGTGCTAAATATTCCAGCAACAACACACACGTTAATCCCAGAGGACATTCCTGTAACTGAAAGATGTAAGTTGAGCATTTTACAATTGTCTCTCCAATTGCTCGTCTTTTCTATCTGGGATGAATTGATATTTTTGTTTGAACTATCTGCCAGAAATTTCAAAATCCAGGACCAAGTTACAATTAAAAGGAATTAAGAACACCTTTTTGTCATGCTTCCAGATGAAAGGAATTGGTCTTTACTGAGCTTCACATTACCGCTCCATATAACATCCCTACTAGCTGGCCAAGTCAAAGGAATTTTGTAGTCCTTCGGGGGACGAACCAAACAATGCTGTCGATCTCGTGATATTTCACAGTGCCGATCAAACTCTTCCTCGTTTTGAAAACCAGCCAGTAGATTTGCAGACACGTTATAGCAAGGCACATAATTTTCTCTTTCCTTCCAACAAAGACCAAAATCCTTCACATGATTGGTTGCCAGATTCCTCAACTCCAAATAATCACCTGCTGCTTGCTCCTTTAGCCTTCTATAGTTTGTATAGATGTCGGATCTCACAGAAGCACTCGCAGAATCAAGTGCACTTGGGGAAGATGATCCAAATAATGCAATCAGAACAAAGATGCTAACTAGACACAGAAGTAACCAGTTGCGTGGCGGTCTAGGGCCGAAAATAAGTGATAGTTTATGGAACCAAGAGCTTCTCATGTCCAATTTCTGCAATCGTCTCCTATAGTTAGTACAAAAAATCCAGTCTTTATGGGGCTATTGCTCCAACATTAATCTCCAAGAACTCTGAAAACTGTTGCCGATAATCAGATACAATCTTCCATTTATCATATGATCAAGACTCCGACCAACATCAACTGGCGTTGGAAAAGACCACACTCGAGCACCCACTAAACCACAAAATCAGCAAATCATTCGGTGAAATGACATGATTAAGCTATTAAAACCATGATGTATCCCGCAATTGCCGAATCCTTGGCAACAAAACCCTCCCCTTCAAACCTTAATTACATATATCAAGGGGTCCCTCCAACTAAAAAGGCCTCCAGGATTTTCATCAACAAGAATGCCAATTTTAAAACAAACAGTTCGAATTCCGATTCCAACTATCAACCACTCCAAAAGCAACAAATTAAAGCCTCCAGATCAAATCAAATCTGCAGTAGACCATCAAAAATAATTAAATCCACGTAAAAGAAAAAAAAATCAAATTCAACCCAAAAATTCTCATGACAAATTCATTCAGATCCCATAATCAGATCAGATCCAGAAGAACGCAATTAGCATTATCACAAAAAGCAATCTTGAATACAAACAAAAATAAACGAATGCACGAAAACTACCAGGTGGTTGAAACATAAAATTGTGCATATAGAGACCGTTTGAGAGAGGTTAATCACAGCATGAATTCGCCAATGACAAAAATGCGAAAGTTCTTGGGAACAGCTTTTTGGAGGCGTATTCTCTATAATTGCGAAAAAATAAAAATAAAAAACAAATTTATACTTAACTATAGAGTTGTATAATGGTATAGGATAATAGGAATTCTATGTACGTGATTTTCAGATCCACTCCCATAGGCTCTCGCACATTGAGAATAAGATGTAGCCATTATTGAAGATGGAATAATTGTGATGTCTCTCAGTATTTATTTATATAATTAAAAATTTAAATAATATTGAAATTTATTATCAATACTTTTGATATCCTCTCAAGTGATTGTTTGTGATAGCTCAAAGGTTACTAGAAAGTTCACGTTGAAATCAATAATTAATTTTAACAATACATTTTATGAGATACAACTTTTCGTTTATACATTCATTAAAATCTGCTAAATTTTTTATCAAAAACTTTTGTTATACAATCCTTAAATAGACCATGGTCCATACTTACAATTCCCATTGATTGAGAGGATAAGTGATGGACTTCTATGAAATTAGTGGACTTTTATAAATTTATATGAAATTAATTTATAGACTTTTATAAACTTTCGTTTTAAAACTTTTATATAGTAATTCAGAAAACTTTTGAAGATTTTCATTTAAAATAAAATTCACTCAAGTTCGGTGAAATAGTGTGAAGTTTCATTTGCACCCATTACAGAAATAGTCACCATTGTTTTAAATTTGGCATTTATGGAATGATTTAATGGAACATGACGAACATGAATGTGTAAATGTCAAATTTCAAATGATATGGACTATTTTCGAAATGAGTGTAAATGGTAGGGATATTTTTTGCTAATTACCCAAAATATGATTTTTAATCAATGTTCTAATGTTATGTTTGTACAAGGAAAAAGGAAAGCAAAATATTATTAAAAAAAAAGTATTTAAAAATTTCTTTTGTGAAAGTCTCCTAAAATCATGGATGAATAAGAGATACATTTTGAGACTTTATTTTTGTACTAATAATTAGTTACTTTGTTATTCAAAAAAAAAGTATCTATTTTCTGAACACTACGACTAATCTTTTATGGAAAAAAATCCAAAGCCCCTTATCTGATTTGAATCGATGACTCATGTCCTACCATTGCGTTTCTCTTACCACTAAGTTAAAACAGCTTTTTTAATTTAATTTTCGAATGAGTCACCATGTAGATAAAATCTCTATATGCACATATACTATATACACAAGTACATGCAATAGACTCGTAGCGATTAGTGGCCGATTCTTGAATGATCAAATGGGTTTACCTGACAAGTCTAGGGTAAAATAAATGAATTCAAGATCGATCCTAATTTCTTTTATTGAAGTGATCCCCATTAAAATATAATTCACTTGATTGATACCCTGCTTAAAAGTAACAAGTATCCTAAAGACTTTTATAAAAACATTTTAAAAGTTATTGATATTTTGAATATTTCAAGAAGACTTCTAAAAAAAATTTAATTCAATATATTATGGTTTTTAAAGACTTTTAAAAGCTTAAATTAAATACATCAATACTTCTAGAGAGAATAAAAAAATCTACATAAAATATCCCTAAATTCTTTAAATTCCAAAAAAATCTTTAAAAGCTCCAACTGAACACCCCCTTCAGTTCTAGGGTCACTTTTTATGTGAACATCCATGTGCACTTCGCTCATCTAGAAAATTGCAAAAAATTTCCTCAGACAAGAAAGTGTGGGAGCTAATCGGTTTTAAAAAAAAACCAAATTGATTAAAGTAAGTGGTAGATAGATGACTAATATTTACGGGTCTCATATATGTGTATAAGAAGTTATTTGATTGATTATAACCAAACAAGTTACTATTAAAGACTAAAATTCCTTATCAATTACATCTTTCAAATTGGAGAAAAATACTTTTTCAATAATATTTTTTTCTTTTAATATGATAATTATCTATGTGTTACATGACCAATTAACTTCTAAATAAATGAAATATGTGAGTTAAAAACATCGTTGTCGCAAGTAGAAAACGTTAAGAATCCCGAAAGGATTTCATCAATTAATTATCTCTTTCTACTCTTATTATTTTATTATTATAATAATTTTTATTAAAAAAAAAAAAAATTTGACTTGTTTTCTGTATATAGTAACATAATAATATTGCCAAATGGAGGATACTTCCAGCTTATGATGTCCCAATCTTTCTTTGCTGTGATACAACTTAAACGTTAAGCTAAAAGCGACCACCCTGTATCTTTGTGTATAATAAAAACAATAATATTAACTTTTTTTCTTTGTACTATATACTATGTAAAATAAGTGTTACACGAGTCGAACCCAATTCAACTTTAAAACGTTTATAAAATTGGAAGAGCATCCCTAATAAGTTGGTTCTACATTTTAAGTTTGTTTATATACATGTTTTTAGTCGAGGTGAGTTCAAGATTATTTCGAATATATTGACAGTCGCTATATAAAAAGCGAAAAAGAAATGTTATTTTAGAAAAGGTTTATAAAATTGGTAGAGTACCCCTACTAAGTTGGTTTTACGTAGGGGTGTCCCAAAGTTCCGAATCAAATTGGACCGAGCTGAATCGAGCAGTTCTTTATAAGTTAAATAACTGAACAGGTACCTGAATCGAGAATCGATGGGCTTGGGTCGGGTCTTTGGTCTAGATCAAGAACCGAATAAGAACTGAAACAAATTATTTTATTTTTTCTAAATAAATTAACAAATTAAATAAATAAATCAGATTATTTCATGGATCACCGACATTTTAATATTAATATCTACTTTTTGATATTTGTATGCATTGAATTAATTTTATTCGACATCTAGTTATTTATATATTTTTGAATTGAATTACGTTAATTTCTAAAAGTCACGAATGAAATGTCATTAGTTATATTTATGTAGTGTTGCTGTAAATGTTTAAAAATTTAATTATGGTACCGAACCGAATCAAACCGAACTTAAACGGTTTCATAATTATATTTGGACATGACGGTTCCATTTATTAAATACCCGAAAATTTTGGAACCGAACATAATCGAATCGACCCACGGACAGCTCTAGACTTCTACATTTCAAGTTGATCATGTACGAGTTTTTAATCGAGTTCAAGAGTTGGCGTTTATTTCAAATAAATTGACGATTGCTGCATAAAAATAAAAAAAAGAAATGATTTTTTTTGTCCCATATTAAAGGGGAAGATAATAAAAAGAAAATAGCATGAACATGTCAGGTGGACATTAATGGCAGTTTTAGTTTATAGTATTTTAAAAAAAGCTCAAACAACTGTATAAGGTAAGATTTATTATGTCAGAAGTAATAAATGCTTTCAATTTTGGATAAAAATGGGTTATATATAATAAATACCAATTATTTAACTTTAACTAATAATCCTAAGGGGTAGCTCAATTGATCATGCTTTGGATTTGCTCCCCAATGATCACCCGTTCGAGTCCCCTCATGGTCACTGAGGTGAGAAACGGCTGTAAACTTCAGGGCTCAGAGAAATTAGTCGAGGTGCGCGCAAGCTGGTCCGGACATCCACGATTATCAAAAAAAAAAAAATTTAACTTTAGCCAATAATTAATTGGTTCAACTGAGAAAACAGTGTGACAAATTGCGAAACATTAAACCCTATTATTCTCATGTTTGGTGTAACTAAAAATCAAATTTTTAATATATTTTGATAAAAATTCGATAAAATTTGTTGTTAAAAAAATTGATATGTGGATACCATCAAATGTGTAATTAAAATTGATTATTATTTTTACCAAAATTTTTAGCTGCAGCAGCTGTCACCAAACATCAACCCTAATAGCCTGATACTGTTGTTTGAAGTAAAAGATTATGTAACCAGTAACTATGTTGCTAAGATGCAAATTCTTCAATGAATTCAAAAACAGTTATTCTCATTCAAGAAGGGGATGTAACTATAAAGAATAGTTCGGAGTATGCTGACCAGGTTCGAACAATTAGCCCGTGTTTGATTTAGGTAGGTAAAAATCATATTTTTATTAAATTTTGATTATGGAATGAATCGATGAAATATGATTGAAAAGTTTTAAGTCCCATAAGATATGTTAAAATTAATTCTTAATTTTGATATAGATTTTTTTAGCTAAACCAACATGGACTTGATATTTTTGGTAAGTCTCCATTGTCAAATCCCAACAGCTGCAAAACACTAAGACAAGCTCAAAATTTGACTCTTTCCTAACCAAAAATGTCTTTTATTTGCCTTAAATGTCAACTTCTGCCGGAGATGATGGCCCACTCCACTTTCGAGAGGAGCTAGATGCCTATTCAATCCTCGAAAGTTCACAATTCGAGACGAGAAACCTCTATTATTCAATCAAGAAAAAAATCAGAAAAATAAAACCATTTTGTCATAAAAATATTGACGGATGCCTTGACATAATGAGCGTTGACAAGATATAATTGGATACAAAAGTTGATCGTGTTTTAAATAGTTCAATAATAAAATATCACGCGGTATTATGTCAACTCTCTATGCATGATTCATTTAGAATTTATTCCAAGCTTAGAACAAGTTGATGAAATAAATTCTGGATCTTTTGCAATGGCATGCAAAGTTTGAGGAGATAGACAGGCCTCGATGTCCACACTACATTCTTCCACCCCATCAGAAAAAGTTAGAGCATGTTCTTTTTGAAGTGAAAACGCGTTCTCTTTCCTATTTTCGAAAATGCGTTTAAAACAAGTTTAAAATTTACAAAAAAAAACACCCAAAACAATTTGGCCAAAATTCTCAAAACGCGTTTTCGTTGTTTTCAGTTACATATTTAAATAATGCTTTCTCTCAAGCAGTAAACTTTGTCAATCCTCAGCCCAGATTTCCTCCAGCGACGGTCTCCGGCGCTGTACTTTCAGTCGAATGTTTTCCCGGTGGTCAAGACTAGCCAGATTTCCATTTTTTCACTCTAAAAGTCTGTGCACATCTCTTCGGTAGAATCTTTCTCCCCTTGTTTAAAAAAATTGTTTGAAAAATGGTAAAGAAAATGAGCAGTCTTTGATCCGGTGCAAGGCATATGAAGTCGACCGATCGGAGCCGATTAGGGATTCTACACTGGCCCGATCTGAGGTGTTGAGGAGAGTGAAGATCGAAACTTATTTTGCCACGTGGTGGGCTCTGAATGTGATCTTCAATATATATAACAAAAAGTGTTGAATGTTTTCCCCTTTTGTGGTTAACTTCAACTCTTTCACTAGCTGCTGGTTCATTGATCAAGCTTATTTCTTAGGCTATGAGAATTGCTGAAAGTCCAGAAACTGGTCTTGAGTTTTGGAAGACCCTTTTTCCTATAAACATATATAGGGTTCCGACAGGTTACACATAGAGATAGAGAGGGAAGAAAGTAATTGCATTTTTGGATTTTTTATTTTTCAAAACAGTTTTTAAAAATGGCAAAAAGAACACGTTTTCAACAATTTCAAAATGGACACTCAAAACAAAAATCCCAAAATAAATTCAAAACTAAAAACACAAAGAGAACATGACCTTATCTTTCCATCAAACCTATTCCCCTTTCCACTCCTCACTGCAATAGGTTTTCCCCAACCAAAATTATTTCCATACACGTCAAAACAAGGCGAATTTATCAACACAAAATTATTTTTTGGTAGGCTATCACCCAACTCTCGTAGAAGTCTTTTAACTTGTTTGTGTCCACGAGAAGCAACCATTCTATTTATCTGCCCAGCAGTCCAACCTAATCCCTCATTAAGTATTTTCCCAGTCGAGAGAGTAACCACCCTTTCGAAAACTGCGTTTCTGAAGTATTCTTCTGGGATATGTGATATGATCCAGGAGTCGAGCCTGACAAGGACAAGCCCGGGACGAGACCTGTTGATTATCGGAGGCTCGATGACACATTTGAGGGAAAAGCAGACGAAAAAGGCAATGAGATTGCTTGCTCAAGTTATGGTGGACGAAGTTTCAAATTTAACAAGTCAAGAAACAACTTTCTTGTTGGGTTCAGAAGAAGAAACCAAATGGATCAAAGAAACTAAATGGATCAACTCAATTCAAGCAGCAAGCGAGCAACATGAATAAAAACAAGCATAATTTTCAACTCGGTTGTCGAATTTTTGCCCATGAGTACATTCTAGAAATGACACAAAATTCTGCACAAGGCTACGTGGACGCATGATACTTTTGGGCTTGCAGTCGTATAGAAACATGCCGAGAACAAGTGGGCGAGAAACTTTCCTTTTTTCGGGAATTTTCTTGTTAGACTAGAATTCTATTTTCTTTCCAATTTTACAATATTTTGTAACATAATTATGTTTTTATTAGGTTTTCTGGTCATTAGTATAAATAGGACTTCATTGTTCAATTTATGAACCTTTTGACAAAATTATTATTAAGATATATTCGAAAAACTATCGTGCTTTTCAATTTCGTTCTTCTTAGAACAATTTGAACTTATCGAGAGGATTCTTGCGGCGTTCAACACCGAGTGCAGATCAACGTATTATGTAATCAAGAGGTCTTTCAAACACCGATTTTGATTGGTTGTTTGAAAGACCTCTTGATTACATAATACGTTGATCTTTTAGGCTTTCTTGGGATCTTCAATCTTGTTGTAGGTTGCATAGTGTTCGTTGCTACGTGATTCTCATCAGTTGGTATCAGAGAAATGCTCCAAAATAATCAAGTTATATATTTTGTTTCGTGTTTGAGTCTTGTTTTTTTTCATTGTTCTTCGCGTTCTTTGGGTCCGTCTTATTTCTTGAGTTTTGATTCAGAAAATTACAAAAAAAGAGTCAACGTTGTTTTTCGGACTAATTACATGTCCAAATCAAATTTCGTTTATTTTACTGGATTTGTAGTTAAATTCCCGAAGTAAAAAAATTAGAAAAAAAATATTGTTATTAGCGGAAAATTTTCAGCATTTTAAATTTCAATTGAGTAAAAAAAAAATATCATTCAAAATTTATTCCATTTTACATTCTTGAATGGTCCATTGAATTCATTCTTTCACTTCTTTCGTATTTTTTAGTCATTATTCATAGTTTCTTTTCTTTCTCCTATCACAATTCGTGATCAATACTCAGTTGGATCCACGAGAATACAATATTGGTTAAGTTCACCTTGTTCTTTGAAGTACTTGGGGGAAAGCACTAAGTGGTAAAATGCAGAGTGACGAGATTAATAGAGTAAAACAACTAATAATTGAGTGAAACACGAGTGATCATTTGTAAGGTAGAAATTCAATAAAATTAGGATGTCAGACAAAGAGGGTTCTAATTCAAACAGGCAGCCGAATCAAAACCACATGGCGGATGATGTAATATGGCGGTTTGAACATGTACTTGGGAATGTGAGTGAAAGACTTGATAGGTTAGATACATCGGTGGCAAACTTCATATTGGACAATCAAATGTAAGGAGACCGGGTAGGCGAAAGCCTATGATGGATGTACATAATGATTATGGATTTAGTAGTGATATGGATGATGGTGCTCGATGGTGGGTGATATGGGTAGAATGAGAAGTAGATGATGTAGGTTTCAAAGAAGGGGTAGAAGTCATTTTGAAGATGAAGTGGATGAGAATATGAGCAATATCAAGATTTCAATTCCACCATTTAAGGGAATGAGTGATCCATAGACTTATCTAGAGTAGGAAAAGAAGGTGGAGTTAATATTTAATTGCCATAATTATTCGGAGAATAAGAAGGTGAAAATTGTAGTTCTTGAGTTTGTTAACTATGCTATAACTTGGTGGAATCAAGTGATTATATCAAGGAGGAGGAATTGAGAGCGAGCAGTAATACTTGGGATGAGTTGAAAACTATCATGATGAAGTGGTTCATGCCTATTCACTATTACAAAGAGCTGCACCAAAAATTGTAAGGTTTATATCAGGGAGTCGAAGAGTGTGGAAAACTACCATAAAGAAATGTTAATTTTGATGATTATGGCGAATGTGGTAAAGGATCAGGAAGAGTGTGATTAGAGCTGCACCAAAAATTGTAAGGTTTATACCATGGATTGTTTCTTAAATGGGTTGAACAAAGACATTGCTAATGTTGTGGAGTTGCAGCATTATGTGAAAATTGAAGACATGTTACATTTGGCCATGAAAGTGGAGAAACAGTTGAAGACAGCTAGGCAACCATTGGGTGCTTCGGTGTCTAATTCATCTTGGAAACCATTGTGAGATTAATTGCTACACCATAAGCAATAAATTCACACAACCAATTATTTTACTATTATATCACTACAATATAAAAAAGCTAAAATCGTGGCACTGTACATTCTGACACGTGTCACGTTTTCCCATCATCAACAAAATTCAATATTTTTTTATCGTCAACCTTAGCGACGTTGTTTGAGGATTTTCCCATTTATTGTCATTCAACATCTCCAGTTTCACATGCAATCTGGATCCGTCGACAAAATTAGATCTGTCTCACAACCACACTTATCGAAGTAAACCGCCTCATCGAAAAACCAGGGCCTCCAGTAGCAAAGTTTGGTTAAGTCTTAAGTCAATGTTTCCACTCCATATCGTTATTGCATCTACTCGATTGAAGTTTAATACTTCTTTTCATACTTCCTACTGGAGCTTGCTTTCTCAGGGTTATGTTGTTTTCTTTTTATTTATCAATTCTTAACATTTGAATTTATTCTATTTTTTAAGGGTAAAATGCATTTTGTTGATTTTTCGTCATAATCTTTTTTTTTATTTGGCAATATACCCTTTAAATATTAAAGCCTTCAACTGTAATAATTTCATTGTATGCTTTATGCCAAGTTTGTCCAATTGTTTTGACAGCAAATGGTGTATGGATAACACCTTGCTATTTATCAAACACAAATACGCATTTTTCACATTTTTTCTTGTTTGTAATGCATTTCGCACCAATTTATTTTGAATTAAATTGATTTTTTGGCTTTTGGTGATTTTAGGCAAAAATATTGGATTTGTAGTTGAGGAAGAAAAGTTTAGAAGAAGAGAATGACAAACTAACAAAAGAGAAGGTAATTATGATTGATTTGTTTTTTGTAGACCTAGGATGATAGTTTTTTAGGCATTGATCAATTTGCCAAATCTGATTATTCTGTATTTATTATTGGAGTTAAAAGAGCGAAAAGGAAGGTGATTAGTTGAGATTCTAGATTAATGTGTCATGAATCATTGCATTTTGCAGTTTAAAGAATATCACAGTGAGTTCCTCTATCTTACCTAAATATTATGGGTGTTATGAAAGGGAATTTGTTACTGTTTTCTAGCAAAGAAGCATAAGAAGTGAGTATGTAGATGAGACAATTCATATCATATCACTACATTTTACCAAATAAATTAAATTGATAAGGGATACGTGGTCTATAAAGGAATAGGCAGTGTGGAATGTGTACACAAATTGAAGGTTCTAAATGCTAATCTTAATATCATAATTTGATTTGTCAAAACTGAGGAAAATGATTCATTTTGAGCTTCAATTGCTTTTGTGACATGTGCCTTGTGAGTTTATAAGTACATTGGGATTGTACAATGTTATAGTAGAAGTAGATTTTAAGAATGAGTTACATTCAACTCTGTCTAAGTCTAACAATGATATTACAATGAAAATCCCTTCTTAAGAGTCTCTCATCGTGAACAAGATGGGACGACATGTAGAGTTACCCAACTAAGAGAATGGACCGTTGTATCGTCCATTCTCGAAATAGTTCATTATATTGTCTTGTGATGAAAGACCTGTCTTATAGGGTTACATGACCGATGAGCTCTTCATCTCCATCAATATAATGCCAATAAAAGACATACCAACTCCAATTAGCTTGGCTACAAGAAACCAATGCACCCTGCACTCCCCAATCAACACCTAGATGAAGTTGGCAATGCTCCTTTCAGCTAAACAAATCACCTTAATGACAAAAGCATCACTATTTTGTTTGTTCTTATGCTTTTTTCTTGTGCCCATTAATTCACAAAATGTAAATACAACAGACAGGCTAGCACTTCTTAAATTCAAGAACAGAATAATCGATGATCCCTTCAATTTCCTCAAACTATAATTTGATCAAACTATGTTTTGCATATTCGAGTCTGGAAACAATAAGAGCAGGAAACCTCGTCACATGATTATGAGTTCTCAAATGATAATACTAATTTCTTATTCATGGAGAAAAGATTCTCATAGTGATAACACTATAATATTATGGAACTTGCAGATCCTTCAAAATTCAAGCTTTATCATGAGACATCTTTTGTTTGGATCAAAATTTCGCTCTTTTTTTGTATTGTAAAATTCAATGTTATATCTCATTCATTCTTATTATTTGATTTTTTTTCTAAAATGACATATACTTGAAACTTAAACTTTCATTTTTTTTATTGCATAATTTTAGTAGATCTCATTTAAATCATTGACTGTTAAGTGTCAAAAAAGTTATATTATGCGTTCAATACTTAAGAAAATACTACAAAAAAACAAAGATAAATATATTTTTTGGAACACTAACATTACGTTCGTAATCACATTGTCCGTGCATTGCACGGGCAATAGACTAGTATCTAAAAAGAATCATGCTACAAAACAGATTTCTCTCACATAATTGTTTCTCATATGACACATGACAAAACATCATTGAAGGATGGGAAAAACAAGAAAAACGGACGATTGAGGTTCTGCCACGACATCACCTTGTAGGAAAACTGTGAAACTTTCCTTGTACTTCGGGAATAATCATCTAAAAAAGGCTAGAAAATGAGTGGATAAGCTATCACATGACCGAAAGCTCAGGAATCACTCAAATCAAGAAGCCAAATTATTTGCAGCTATCCCCATACTGCAACAACTAGGCTTGTTAAATGGAATTTAAGTTTGGCAATGATTTTTAGGCTTACCTAAATAGAATTTTGTATTGCATCAATCTTTTTTACCAGACACGGAACACCAAATGCACTCTACGAGTATGTTGAATGAGTTGTATTTGACAAATTAAGACAACAAAATAGACAATATTTTATCTAATTTTTCTTCTTTAGTACCAACCAAAAGTCACCTATGAACGCTCACTAACTGTCACCGAATCCTTTTTAACTTGAAACTCAAGCCAACCCCACATGCACTAAAAGTGTGTGGAGTGGTAGTTAGGTCAGGTGGTTCATCAACCCTTTCCACAAACACAGGCAACATATAAATAAGGAAACTACAAATAAGAATATTTTCAACATTCATCAGCAAATTCGGAGTTTACTTAGGATTAACTGCACATTGTCCCCAACCATAAAATGGCACAAATATTCCCCATGTGACATATGCAATGACGTTTTAGGCCTTAATCTGTCTGACCAATCCAATTCAACGAGTTCAGCCCACCTAAAGGCCCACCCAAATTTTAAATTCGAGTCATCCACACCTTAATCAAGACTATAACATGGGAGGGAGAGCTTAAGCTAGAATGTTATTGGCTTGTCAATTATAAAAAGTCAAATGACATCATTTAAACAGAACAAGAACAAACAACAATAATTCAGAGAGCGGCTTTAAAATTTAAGTTCACAGAGACAACATTAGCGACTTTACCACATAAACTGGTTGAATCAAATCATAAAACACCACTAAGTGAATCACTCTATAACTAATATTGAGCTATAACAAACTGCGCAAAGTGTTGAACTGCTGTTTTCACACCTCCGTGACGTTTCTTGAAAGTGTATCAAACACTAAATAATACATGACGTGGAGATTTCCCCTGGAATTCCAAGAATGGTCCGCATCTTAACCGGTTCCTAATTCCCTGTTCAGGTAATCAACGAACATCCTCTTTGCGCTATCAGCATCTGAAGGTGGCGGTGGGCCACTCAAGCTTGATTGCCCAGTTAATTTTATAAAGGTTCGTCTTAGCCTACGTAGCTCAGGTAAACCAACGGGCCTTGGAATATCAATAGTTGGTAATCCAGGCCCAAGAGACACACCACTGAGTGGGCCTCCCATAGCCTGCGATTGAGCTTCTACTATCATATTGGTTACCTCTTGTGTTGCTCTGTCCATCTCATAAAGAGAAGATGCCTCAGTAATCCTTGCATTTTGTGTTGCAAGCGTTGGTTGTAAAACTTTTACGTCCCTTGTTTTCGAGTCGACCTTTTTCGTCAGGTACATGATAGCATCCACTATTGCAGCAGAGGATTTTTCAATCCCATCTCTTGAAGGCCATAACTCAAACAATGGAGAATCCCAACGATTTCTGTTGTCTGGCCTCTCAAACCTTCTTAGAAGATCTTCAATTATCTTATCATCATAAGCAGACTCCAATTTTTCCCTACGTTCTTCGTTCCATTTTTGACAGTAGGCCCCGTCAACATCACAATGAAGAACACAATATCTAATTCCAGCAGCACGAGCCAAACACCATAGCTCGTACCTGTAACCCTTTATGCTATTTAAAGAATCCACTATGATAATGTCATCTCTTGACAAAGATCTATCAACTTCTGATCTCAGTACCCCCCTTAAATTCTTTTCGGCTATCATGTCAGCATAGCTTTGGTTACGATCAAGATGAAAAGAAGATTCATTGATGATTCTAACTGATGGCTTAGGATCAGTTTCTTGAAGAGCTTCAGCTAGGCAGGCTGCAGATTTTGACTTTCCACTACAAGGTTGACCACAGATTACAACCAATGCCATCTGCGAAGAAATTGGAAATTTTTTGTAAGTCTCACTCCTAAAAATTTCTTATAAAGGATGTTAATAAATATGGTACTTCACGCATTTCCTATAAGAAAAGAGTGAAATTAACGCGCAGTAAATGCAACATAAAATTACAATAAATTCCACTCTAGAGCAATTAGAGCATAAATATCAGATAGCAGAAACAGAAAACTGAAGCTGTCAGTAATATATCATCATAGTACAGGAAAAGATAAAAGTCTATATATTTTAATTGCAAACCCCTTGTTCTTCTCAATTTAAAATTTTGGAGATGCTAAGATTTCTCAATTTCTTCATACTACTTTTTCTCATTTTCTTATCGGCAAATTGTGATCTGGTCTCTTCATCAAGATCAGTTACTTGCTACACCTTCTCAAAGCACAGTAGAGAACCCTCTAGCAACTCCATGTTTACTCTCTGTTTCATTTATGCACGATCCATTTCTTACCTTTTATATGTAGATTTCAGTATTTAGCAACTCTGATGTCTCTAAAATGTAAAAGCAAAATAAGATATATCTGCTTTTTATCTTTTCGATGTACAACCTATTTTTTTTTCTTTTTTCTTCACTTACTAGGACAAGCTTCATGTAAGGTGCATTCCGTAATACTGGTCCGAGGCTCAGATTACCAAAGCTAAACCCATTACCATCATTCCAGCCAAATCCATGACAATATTCTAACTTTTTATACCATAAAATACAATAGTATAGCTACTGCTGGCAACGGTATAGGCGTATAGCTAAATATGTTAAGAGGCAGTAGTGAGTGCCAAATACTGCTAACACTGTAAATGCCAACCAAGAGTAAACAATGGCACTAACCTACTAATTAGTAGCTTTCTGTAAACCTTGTATAAACACAAGTAAATTAACTCTACTGCTGTGAAATATTATCATATGCCTACATATAAATTTACCATTTGGACATTAACTTTCTCATTTATCTCAAATACAAATATTATAAAACAAAAGGCGGACATGTTCGAAAGCATTGAATTGGAGCCTTGAAATTGGAATTAAGAACGATTTGAATCAATTGATTTAGTTAAACACTATAATTAAATATTTGAATACCTAATCACGCATTTTAGCAAACATGTTGTGAGCTTACCACTAACAAGCAGAAACCCAACTGCAAAAATATAAATTTAAATAATCAAAACACAGTAACGAGTTTCTGTTACCTGAAAATCCAATGGCAGCCAACCGCTTACAGCACACGCAGAGAGGGAGGGTGAGATCGGCGTTATAGGCTTCCTCTTTTTCCCAAGCAGTGCGACTTTAAGAACTGCGATTCACAATGGGCATATGTGATAACAACGATTTCAGCTCAAAAAGTAGGGATTGGAGCGACAGGGGTAATAGGGCCAGTCAAACCCGACCCAAGATAAGACCCTATTAAGCCCATGTTTGAGCGCCACTATAACGTAGTTTTGGGGGAAAATATATTTCATAATAGTAATTTTTTTAATAATGTATGGTTAAAAAAAAAATGAATTTATATTTAATATTATTTTATTAAAAAATCATTAATTGAAAAGAAGATAGGAAAAAAGGGATTATTGAATTAATGAAGCCCAAACACTGGCTAAATAGTCTATTCGGGTAGCCGCAAGTCAAACCCGACCTAACAAGGGGTAAATCATGATTGGGATTTTTTTATTAAAAAGATGTTTTAACTTATAAATAAATAATAACGATAAATGAGTAATATTTTTGAATCTCGTAAAATGTGTTGATAAAAAATGATTAGAAAATGGGTTAAATCTACCAATGACCTCTCAACTTATACTTGGTGTCACCGTAACCATTCAATTTGATTTTGTATCGCCGTGACCACCCAACCTTATTATTAGTATCATAATGACCACCCAATTTTATATAACATTTCATCGTAATCATCCAATTTCATATAATGTTTCATTATGACTACCTATTAAGGTCAAGAGCAACTTGTCCAACTTAAAAAATAAACCCAATTCCCACATCTCTCCAGCTCTCCCCCAACGAAGGAGGCATATGGAGGAAAAGTCACAGCAATAAGAAACAACGCAGGGCATACAAAATTTACATAGCAAACAATCAATAATAGAAGGTGCAAAAATTATTGATAAGACTTCGGCAAACTGCTAAAACTGCCAGGGGAAATGATGCAACCAAATATCAAAACTGAATTGCTTACATGTGGAATACTAATTAGGGCTGTAAGCAAAAACCGCCAAACCGAAAAATCAAATCGAAACCGCATTTTAGAAACCGTCGGTTTAATGTCACGTGGACCCGTCAACGAAATGATTTTGAACCAAACCAAATCGGTCAAAATGGTTTGGTTTAGGTTTGAGAATTTTAATTGCGGTTTAAAACCAAATCGGACCTGTAAAATATATATATATATATATATATATATATATATATATATATATATATATTTAAAATTCATCCAAATATGTAAATTTCAATAGTTTTGTCATTTATATGTATTTTTGTCAATTTATAATTTTCTATTTTATATATATAATCTCAAAACTAACCTAATATATCAAAAACTCATTTCCTCTTTAGAATTCAAATTTCTATAGTTGCTTCTGAGTCTGCATTCTCAACTGGAGGTTGGATACTTGATTCCTTTAGGAATTTATTATTAGGTGCAAGGACGGTTGAAGCTTGTATATGCGGAAAGAATTAGTTGCAAATTAAGAATGAACCTATAATGCTACGCCAATATTTAGATGAGGTGCAAGCATTTGATGATTCAATGAAAGTTGTGGCAAATGATTTATATTTTCTATTACCATATTTTTAAACATTCTCTTATCTATCTAATATCTAATATTATGTTGATGTAACGAATGCATTTGTTTGACAATGGAGACTATGAATCACGTGTGACAACAATTAATGTTTGAGTATATGTGAGAAACTGAATTCGTAACAATATACAACGGTAAGCTTGTGTAATTGTTAGATATTATAAAATTGATTTATTATTACGGTTGGTTATTCTCTCTATCTAATCAGTAGTTTTATTTTTCAGATATGATGATTACGAGATCTTGTTGAATATCATTATGTTTTTTGGGCTTTATACGTAGTTTAGTATACTTGTATTGTAATGTTATCATAACGTCTTAACCTAAAATGACAAACAAAAAACTATATTTTAGTTTATTTTGATTTAGTTGGTATTTAAATTTGTAATATATATATTTAGTTTATTTTATATTTATTGCTAGTAAGATATAAATATATATTGAATTCAATGAATTAATGTCATAAAAGTAGACAAGCAAAAAAATATAAGGCGAAACCGATGGTTTAAAATCGGACCAAACCGTTAGGTTTGAGTTTGAGTTTTTTTTCAAACCGTTCAAAATAGTTTGGTTTAGGTTTGAGTTTTTCTCGAACCGGTTTAAACGGTTTGATTTGAAAATTTGTCAAAAATCGGTAAAATCGGACCGCTTACACCCCTAATACTAATAAATATTGCAAATTGCACACAACCCATTACCCATTTCATGTTTAATCTTGTTAGTGTGTGTGTGTGTGTTCTTGGGCGGTATCATGAAGAAAACAAAACCCATAAAATTCAACTAAAATCTTGGAAAAAGAACTGTGGATAAAAGATTAAATAAAGTATGCAAAAGTAGGATGGAACTTCAAAACTTCATTGATAATTTCATACCTATAGTTTTTGTGTGAATCGGACTAGAAAAACAAGGAATGGAACTTCAAATCTTCAGTGGCCGAGTAATGTAAGACCCGCGAAGAAATCTCTTGCTAAAAATTTGGGCATCAATTTGGTTGGGGGAGAACATGGGATTAGGGTAGTAGAATTGGGGGAGAGCTGGAGTGATGTGAGAATTGGGTTTATTTTTTAAATTGGGCCGGCCGGGTTCTCATTTGGGGCGGGTTTCTCATAGTTTGGTGTGCCACGTAGGAATTTTTGAAAAACTGTCGAACCTACTGTTTATGAAGACCGTAAAGGTATCATTTTCCTAAAAAAATAAAATAAAAAGTTATTTTGAAAAATAAACGTTTCTTAAAAAAATAAAATAAAATAAAAACTTATTTTAAAATTAAAAAAAAATTACTTTTTATTAAATCACCGTTTTACCCATTTTAAAATTAATATAAAATTGGGTGGCAATTGTAAAATAAAATCAAATTGAGTAGTTATGATGATATTAAATATAAAGTTAGATGATCAGGATGAAACAAAATCAAATTGGGTAGTCATTGACGAATTTAACCATTAGAAAATACATGCTTAATTAAAGTGTCTCTTGGCACTAGTAGGTTTACATCATGAGACAGAGGAGAATTGGAAGTCCATGTGACGTTCGACCATTGGCCAATCTTTGAATAGTAAGACCATATTTGAACTTCATTTTTGGGTAATTAACAGATAACGTTTTCACTATTCATTGTTATTGTGGAAAATGTCCATACTTTTTGTTGTAAAAGAATGAGATGATTATTTAGTATTATCATGATACATGGATAAGTCTTATCTAGTTCAGAAAGTGTATTTCATTCCAACTGTAACTCTCCTTTTAGACCCTATAAATATAGGGCTTTAGTTCTCATAACAATACAAAGAAAAGTCTATTGGCTTTTATTCTCTCTTCTCTTTTCTCTATTTTATAACACGTTATCAGCACGAAAGCTTATTTATTTAATTTTTTTTTTCAAAGTTTACCACGACATGAAGTTCTACCCAATTGAAGGCCTAATCAAATCAAATTCGTGGAAATATGCTGTCTAGTTGGAATTGCTTGGAATGATAGTCAACTCAACAAGGCACCCAGCAGTGGAAGACCGAATGGAGCATATTTACTTGGCTATATTCAACTGTATAGGTAACCGGAGAAAATCAAACAAAGGTGAAACTAGGTTATGTTAATTATTAAAGTAATATTTTATGCTTAAGAATAATTATATATTCTAGCCTGTTATAAAGTAAACGGTGCACATGCATATTCTAAAATTAAACTCTTTTCAACAATTATAATGTTTTCATGTACTGCCGTCAATTCACACACAGAATTGATATACGCACCCAAGAAGTCAAAAGAATTGATTTAGTGACATATTATTTATTTATCAGAATTCTGTCGATTTTTATACATTAATTCATTATGTATCAATTCTGCTTATTTTTACCAGAATTCTGCCGATTTATTTACCAGAATTCTGCCACCGTCAGTTTTATAATTCACTTCACACAAGCATAATTCATGCAAATTGGTTTTTGTGAATTCATGAGAGGGATAGACAAGTATTAAATTAGTTTCTATAATTTTTATTATATGCCGCAATCATTATGTTAATTCATGTTAATTGATTTTGTATCAATTATCTATAATCATTATGTTTGTAGTAATTTTTCTTTGGGGCGGTTGTATCAATTTTGTCAAATTTGAATTTTTAGATGTTCTACTATGAATTTTAAATTGATAATTTATTTTGTTGTTGCTCCTGAAGTAGCACAACATTATAATTAATATTTCAAAAGAATATTACTTGCTCATGAAGAGCATGAATTACAATATCAATATTCCAGAAGAATATTGATTGATTTATATGTAAAATCACGAATTAAATTTCTCAATTTATTTACATGTTCATTCTTCTGCGTACGAATTTATACATTGATATTCTAGTTAAATCTTACTTGCTCCAGAAGAGTATGATAAATAAGATTTAACATAAATTATGTTTTTACTCCTGAAGAGTAAATTATTACATAATTTATTATTCTAAGTAATAATATGTTATTTGCTCTTGAAGAACATAATATTATAATATTCAATATTCCAGAAGAATATTGATGTATTGCTCTAAAAGAAGCAAATATATAGTTCCTGAAGAGCTAATGTTTCGAAATAATAATTCGTTTATACTCCTGAAGTAGAATAAAATTATAATTAATATTTTTAAAAAATATTACATGCTCTCAAAGAGAATAAATTTATAAGATCTAAGGTTTTGCTCCTAATGAGTAAATAAATTATTGTTGTTTCTGAAATAGCACAACATTATAATTCAAGAAGAATATTACTTGCTCCTGAAGAGCATAAATTATATTTGTCAATATTTCAGAAGAATATTGACATGTTGCTCTTGAAGAAGCAATATTAAATAATACGTGCTCTCGAAGTAGCACATGTTTCGAAAAACATACTATTTTTGAATTAGTGTTTATCCCTGAAGGAAAACACGTAACTTATGTCATATTGGTATTGTTTGATTAATTATCTTGTTCACGTTTGTAGAATAATTTATGAATTTAGTACTCTTATATTTCTCTATTGTAAAATTGTTGCTCCTAAAATAGTACAATATTATAATTAATATTTCAGATGAATATTACTCGTAGATCTATATACAAATAATTTGTTGTTACTCCTGAAGTAACACAAAATTATATTTAATATTATAGAATAATATTAATTACTCCTGAAGAGCATAAATAATAATTTTCAATATCCTAGAAGAATATTGACATATTTCTTTGGAAAAAGTAATTAAAATACGATGTACTCCCGAAGTAGCACATATTTCTTTCATAAACTTTAAATTAATAATTTATCATGTTATTGCTCCCGAAGTAGCACGTCATTATAATTAATATTCTTGAAAAATTCCCGAAGAGCATGATATTACGATTCCAATATTCCAGAAGAATACTATTTGTAGATTTGTCTATTACAAATATTGTCGCTTTTTAAGTAGTACATTATTATTAATATTCTAGTTGGGTTTTGTTTGCTCCCGAAGAGCATAATTATGTAAAATCTAACATAAATTATATTTTTACTCCAGAAGAGTAAATCCTTAAATAATTTTATTATAATAATATTTGATTGCTCCTAAAGAGCGTAAATTATAATGTTCAATATTCCCGAAGAATATTGACACATAACTCTCGAAAAAGCAATAATGAAATACCCCGCTCTCGAAATAACGCATGTTCCGAAGAATGTATCATTATAAATTCATATTTATCTCTGAAGGACAACATGTAATTAATTTCATGAGAATATTGATTAGTTTGATTACTTGAATGATATATGATTATATAATGTTTAATCATATTTTTCGAAATTAAATAATTGAATTATATCTTATATTGAACTAGAAGTTCAATTTGACTTTATTATTTGGCATGACCAGTTGTACCATTACTGGATCAATAATGATGCGAAATTAAATATTCAAATGGATATTCAATGAAGAACCGGAAAATTCTTCAATCCAATGAAATCATATTTGATGTTTGTTCTTTTTATTGAAAATTGGTTATTTTACCAGTTAAATAAGGATTGAATTCACTATAGTTCTGAAAATTAATTATGATGATATATGGGGCTCTATCACCCTCCACGTTGACCATCTAGATATTATTTGTATCTAATAGATTTGATACAAATATTAGATGCTTGCATGGTGTTCGCAACCCGAAGTTTGTGAAAGTGATACTCAAATTATGAGCATAATTTTTAGATTATACAATTAAGACAATGTGTCTTTTTAATACTAGTGATCTTAAATCTCAACTTTTTAATAAGTGGTTAGTTGAGATGTCGATAATTGGTTTAACATTATTATTTGTTAAACGTCTCCAATTAAGTTAATTGAGAACAAAATACTTCCCATTTCAGTTTAGGGAAAGTCATTACGCATCATTCCAACATCATAGTTCTCCTAGTTATAACTTGGCTTATGGTCAGAGTCTCATTTTTCCATCAAATTATTTCGATAGTGCTGTATATGTAATCCACCACAATGCACTGAGATGGAAAGTAAAAAATGCTGAGAATAAATGAGTAGCATGAACCCTTATCCCAAATGGGTGATATTTTATAACTCAATAAAAATGATTGTCAATTTGACAATTCTCTCAGCATTAGGGGGAAGAATAAAGAAGCTGAAAATAATATACAAATGCATCAATATCTAAATCATCACAAAAGACAATTCGAACCAGAAGTTCGAAAGATAATTTATTTAGATGCATTTAATGACCAAAGATATTGACAATCTCACACATCAACTTTAAATGCTCCAACTCGAATTGACTCCTGGAAGGACAATTCGTTAATATTGTATTTGATAAATTTATGGCACGCCTGAAGCGTGATGACATTCGATTCTATTATAAAGTCCTCCAAACGTAAATATAGCAATTGATAAATGTTGTCTTATTAAGGATGTCTATACTTTTAATAAGTATTTAGACATAACATATTATAAAACCCCAGAAGAGGTTCAGGTACCTGAAATAATGAAAATTGAGATATCTCAATAAGTTATGTCATCATGGAAAAAGTTATGTCATAATGGAAAAAGAAATAGAATCGAAAAAGACAAGAAAAAGTTGTCGACAGCACTTTTGCACATGATGTACTGCATCATAATATGATAGCGAGAAATCGAAATAAATTCGTTAAAATATATCGATCGAAGAAATAATTGGTCAAATAAAATGATATGATCAAACTAAAATTTAGTAGAGAAACCTGAAGTTTCTAAATCCTAGTAAAATTGAACTTACTAGAGAAACTTGAAATTTATGGATGTAGTGACTGCATATTTTTATGGTTCACTTAATAGTGACGTATATAGAAAAGATGTATACATGAAAGTCCCGGAAGGACTTAAAATGTGAGATTCAAATGATACATGCCTGAGAATCACGTTCTCAATTAAATTGCGAAAATCATTATATGGATTGAAACAATCCGAAAGCATGTGGTATAATCGCTTTGACGAATATTTGTTGAAGGAAGGCTATAAAAATGATGATGTCTGCTCATGTGTTTTTATAAAGAAAACGAATATTGAATTTGCAATTGTGGCGGTTTATGTTGTTGACTTAAATTTAATTGGAACTCTTGAAGAGCTCAACAAAATTGTAGATTATTTAAAAAATAAATTTGAGATGAAAGATTTGGGAAAAACAAAATTCTGTCTCGGATTGCAAATTGAACATTTCTCAGAAGGATTATTTGTTCATCAATCTACATATATAGAAAAAGTCTTAAAACGATTTTATATGGACAATGCACATCCATTGGCATCACCTATGGTTGTTCGATCACTTGAAGTAAAAAAAAAAAATGATCATTTTCGTCCACCCGAAGATGGAGAAAAGATTTTTGGTCCTGAAGTACCATATCTTAGTGCAATTGGAGCATTAACTTATCTTGCAAATTGTACTCGACCCGACATAGCTTTTTCTGTAAATCTTCTTGCAAGATATAGCTCTACACCAACACAAAGACATTGAAATTGTGTTAAACATATTTTTCGTTACCTAAAGGGTACTATTGATTTGATATTATTTTATTCTCAAAAGTCGGGATCAGCTTTAGTGGGATATGCAAATGCGGGTTATCTCTCTGACCCACATAAAGCTAAATCACAAACATGATATGTGTTTACACGTGGAAGAACAGCTATATCATGGAGATCTGTAAAGCAATCATTGATAGCAACATCCTCAAATCATTCTGAAATCATTGCAATCCATGAAGCGGACCGAGAATGTGTATGGTTGAGGAACATGACCCATCATATCCAAGAGTCATGCGGATTAGTTTCAACAAAAGAAAGTCCAACAATTTTGTATGAAGATAATGCTACTTGTATTACACAACTCAAAGGAGGCTATATCAAAGGTGACCGGACGAAACATATTTCTCCAAAATTCTTTCATAAACACGAGCTTCAGAAAAATGGCGACATCAATATTCAACAAATTCGTTCAATTGATAATGTGGCCGATTTATTTACAAAAACGCTGCCAACATCTATATTCAAGAAATTGGTTCACGAGATTGGAATGCGTCGACTCAAAGATTTTCAGTGATCAACATCAGGGGAGTAGCTGTACTCTTTTTCCTTCGCTTATGTTTTATCCCACTGGGTTTTCCTAGTAAGGTTTTAATGAGGCAGCATTTACATTTTTATACTCTAAAATAACTGTACTTTTTTTCCTTCGTTTGATTTTTTTTGTCCCATTGGATTTTTATCAGATAAGGTTTTAACGAGGTAGTTATTATACGAATAATAATCAAATGGGGAGTGTTGTAAAAGAATGAGATGATTATTTAGTATTATCATGATACATGGATAAGTCTTATCTAATTCAGAAAGTGTATTTCATTCCAACTGTAACTCTCCTTTTAGACCCTATAAATATAGGGCTTTAGTTCTCATAATAATACAAAGAAAAGTCTATTGGCTTTTATTCTCTCTTCTCTTTTCTCTATTTTATAACACTTTTCAGTTTTTGGCATTTTTACCTTTATTTTCACATTTCATTGCGCAAAATGTCATTTTCACCTATTTTCTTAATTAAAAATTGTGAAATGACGAATAGACCATTTTCTTTTAATAAAACAAAAAGAAAAAAAATTAATTGCAATCGTAGTCCCAATTTTTTAAAAAAATGCAAATAAGTCCCAAATAAATTATTGAAAGGGTAATTAGTACATACCGTCTCTATCTTTCACCGTTATTGTGAAAAACATTATTACCTTTCATTTGTTTTGGTATTTTCACCTTAATTACACGTTTTATTGTGCAAATCATTCTTTCCATCTAATTTCTCAATAAAGAATTGTAAAATAATGAATATACCCTCATATTTAAATAAAAAATATATTTTTTAAATTTCTAATTCTTTAATAATTTATTTGGGACTCGTTTGCACTTTTAGATTTTTTAAGATTTTTAAATAAATTTGATTGGACTCGTTTGAACTTTTTTTAAAAACTTTTAATAATTTATTGGGGGACTTGTTTGCACTTTTTTAAAAATTTTGGTACAATGTTTGCAATTAATTCTTTAGCTTTTATTTAAATATGATGGTATATTCATCAGTTCACAACGTTTTTTGAGAAATTGGATGAAAATGAATAGAAATGATGCTTTGCATAATCAAATGTGTAATTAAGAATGAAAAAAGTAGAAAAAAGGTAGGGATTTTTTTGCAATAAAAGTGTAAGATATAGACATTATGTGTTAATTGCCATTTTAATAATTTATTTGAGAGTCATTTGCACTTTGAAAAAAAATTGAGATTATGATTGCAATTAAATTTCTTTTTCCTTTTTTTTATTTAAAGAGAATGGTATATTCGTCATTTCACAATTTTTAATTAAGAAAATTGATGAAAAAGACTTTTTGCGCAATAAAATGTGAAAATATGGGTGAAAATACCTAAAAATAAGAGGTAAGAACGCTTTCCACAATAACAATGAAAAATGAAGACGTTACGTGCTAATTACACCTCAATTTTTTAGGAAAATGTATTTTAAAAGTGATTTTTTTGAAAATTATGTAATTAAAAAATAGAAAAAAAATTGAATTTCCACATAACATTATTTTTAAATATTAAAAATGAATTTAAGAAAAAAAATGAAACTCAAACAGAGGCTAAATCTATTGAGGATGGATAAGAGTTTTATAGTTTCGATTGAAGTGAAATCTTCTCTTTCTTTTTAGTTTTTATGTTTTCCTTTGCTTTTGGTGGATTTGCAGGATGGACTCAGAGTATTTCCAAGAGACTCTTTAAATATGAAATGCTCTTTATTTTAAAAAGTTAATATTTAAAATCATACTCCAAGAGACTCTCTTAAATTAACATTTTAATTTAGAGAATGTGTTTGACTCTCCAAATTTGGAGAGTCGAACACACTCTCTATAATTAAATACATTCAAAGTGTTTCAATTTTCAACGTAGGAAAATAATAACAGAATTTAAAGAAAATCTACTTAAAATAAAAAATAAAGAAAAATAATAAATATTTTTCGAGAGTAGTAAAATTAAGTGTTAAATATAAAGAGTTTGTTAGAGTACATCAAAATTTTAACTCTCTAAATTTATAAATACTCTCCAAATGATAGAATATGTTCTTTAAAAATAGAAAGTCTATTAAAAATGTTCTTACCTTATTAACTTAACTTATATATTAAAAAATAAGTAAATTTTAACATAAAATTTTTTTTCTCAAAAATGAAAATAGTAGTTCGTTAAGTTAAAGTAATCCCTACATTAAGATCTCTTTCGTTGTCGTAAAGATATCCAAAACATGTTTAGATTATTTAACAAAAATAACTTTTAGGTGAAAACGTTACAAGTGACATGTCGTGCCTCCAATAAGCACATTGCATCTGTAGAAAAGGTTCTCGGATTACATTCTATCGAACTCAAGATCCTCTTGAAAATAGCCTAGAGGCCTTCAGTCCAAGTAAAGGATTTAATGGGCAGAGTTAGGGGTGGGCTGGGGTGGGCTGTAGCCCACTGTTGTCCTAGCCTAGGTTCTTTAAAAAAACAAAATGGTTATACTCCACTGTCGATCTCCCCTAGCAGAGTTTATGTTTGTAAAAATGCTGAAACTCATGTTATAAAGAACTGAAAAGATATTTTTTGTTGAAGAGAAACAAAACAATATATGAATAAATTTTTTGTTGAACAGAAACAAAACAATATATAAAACAAAAGTTCTGTTAAAGAGAAAGAGAACAATATATATAATGTTTGTGTTTACCCAGCATTAAGTTATAAAAGCATTAATTATAGAGGTAGATCTTATAATAGAAAATGGTTCACACCCTGCTTCTTACATGATTACCTGATCTTGCTTTTCCTTGTTCTTTAGTTTTGGGTTCGTGTCTAAATTCTCACAAGCAGGGTGAAAAGTGCCGACTTTTGAATACTGTCTAGGTAAAGTTATTCAACATGTTTGACAATTAAAAAACATGCATTGCCATGAAAATTCAAACAGTTTTGGTTGAATTTTGTTTTTCTTGTGAAGTCCCAGCAAACTTATACTCGAACTTTTCGAAATAGTTGGAGTATCCGTGTCGACACGACACGACACGAGTATGAGATATATATCGAATCCTCCAAGTTTCAACCGGACTTTGTCGATTGTTTAACACTAAACATTGAAAGAGAATTTAGTACTAATTTAGATCTAGATTTTATTATAGATGAATTTTATGTTATAAAACAGCGTCGAGTACAATTGTAATAGGTAACGTTATATTACAATTATTCTAATTATCTATAAATTTTATTCGCACATTAAATTTGAAAATTTTTTGCCCCCGTACCATCAATTCTTGGCTCCGCCCCTGAATTTAAGCAAGTCAACGAGGGCGCTCAGGAGTCGAACAACTTACAAGGTACAAGCTCTCAAAGTGTCGATAAGAATCTCTTCATTTAGCAATCTGCCTGCACACGTGAAATTCGTAGATGGAAGTGTGCAATTCATTTAAATCTAGAATTCACGTACATCATGACAAATGCATACCTATAAAAACTATTTTGTTGATTCTGTTTTCTCCATCTTTCCATTTGCGAGTTGGAACAATCTCGTATACTTCCCTCACGGCCTGCCAGAGTCGATAGACCATCAGAAAGGAAAAACAATTGACTTGTTAATCAATCAACTAATTTAGAAAAACCAACTTCATCCAATTAAGGTTTCTAAAAACTATGTTCGTTTGAACAAACAGCCTTGTAACATCAAGATACATGCATTTGCATAAAATTTTCGCTTCACAGAGATATTATTTACTGGAGATTCAATTGAAACTAAAAAGAAAACAATCGATCGAGTCATATCTAAAACGCCAAACTCAGTAAATATAATAAAAACTTAAGGTATTCCACCAACTCTGGCTTAAAGAGAGAAGGCTTCAACTCTTGTGTGCACAAAACAAATGGAAAATGTTAAACATATAGACAGACTTTGTTAGACATTGGGCCCGACAACTCGGATACTCGAACACCAAGCATTACAGGAAATAAAACCTAAGATTGATTGAGGTATCCCTTTGAGTTTAGAAAAGATACCTGCAGAGTATGAAGTTTATCAGAGTTTACGACACTTAAGACTCCTTTGCACCGATAAACATCCATGCCATATTTCTTGTCCCAAATAATCTCTTCAATCCATGTCCTAACCTAGAATGAGTGAATGTCAGGTTACTATCTGTATACATGCCATAAAAACATCAATGATGCAAGGGAAAACAGCAAGAAAGGCATATAGCACATTTCTACCATACAAACTCAACTTTACTTTTTTTTTTGATAGGTAACAAACTCAACTTTACTAGTGATTACTAAACAATAATTATATTGATTCAAGGCTTTCTGCTAAACGCAGAAAAATTGAACTTATCAAACACCAAGATAAAAATAAACATAGAAAAATGAAAAAGAAAAGTGCAAATATTGTAACTACTACAATTATTATGATGCACACATCATTTAGTTAGAATAACCTGCCATCATAAAGCTAGGAACAAAAGACGCAAAGGCGTTAGCATCATTTCAAGAAGTACCTTATCAAAATCAACTTTCTTTGGTTCACAAATGCATAAAGTTCTCACACTGCTGTCATGAAGATCTCTGGTAGATAGGTTTTTATTTTCTTTCAACAATGCTTCCAAATGTGTCGCATGCTGAAATGAAAGAAAAACTTTTACATAGTAAGTTCATTAACAATCACTACAAAACCTGGAAAATGCATACATATGATAACAAGTGGAAATGAAGAATAACTAAGTTACAAACTGTAGCATTGTATGCTCGGCAGTTCAGTATTTTGGACAAGTCAACTTGGCAACGGATGGAACGGATAATACTGGCAAGGGAATTGATATTATATATCTCCTTTTCCAGATCCTCCAAAGGAGCTCCAGAATCGTCGGAAGAAACAAGATCAACTTTGTTAAGAATCACAACATCCTATAACAAACAGAAAAAAGTAAGCATCTGAAATGTCTCTACTATCTCAATTGACCAACACCAACAAGAAATGCAAGAGAATTTGGACCAAGAAAGACAGGTTATCTATGGAAATAATCATGACCAAAAAAGTTACCGCAAATGCTATTTGATAGTATGCTTCTGGAAACGAAGAAGAGTCCTTATGTGACTTGAGCTGATAATGGAGGTTTTTGGCATCAACAACCTAATAGCGGCGCAGAAACCTTTTAGAAACAGAAATCTTGAAAAAATTAAAAATGATTGAGCACCTAAAAGTGTTGCAATGGTAGAGAGTCGCAGCAATCTCTATATTCAATTATCAGAACTTACAGTGATAATAGAGTCAAGCGTGACAGCAGCTTCCAACTGATCATCCAACCAAAGGACTGATGCTAGTGGAGCAGGGTTTGCCAACCCTGTGGTCTCTAATAATATGTGGTCAAGCCTACATGCAACTAAAAGTAATTAGCAGATCATTTGTATATGAGATGATGCTTGGTAATTCTGAACGCGTGGTTTTAAATTAATTATTTCGAACTTCAAAGAAACGATTCAGCTTAGATGACTCAAACTTCCAGTAAAACATCGAGGAATTAGAGAAAGAAACCAATCAAAGTAGTTTAAATCTCACTCTCCCTGTCTCTCTCTGCATGTGTACATTCCTCCCATTAAATTCCCTTAAATCATACTTTTATTTTCTAATATATAATTTTGACTACTGTGTGATTTGTTCCATCGTTTACCAAAAATGAATAAAGTTAAGAATTGGATAACCTGATGTACAGTCTTCAAGTTCAAATAAAATAATAAAGCATACCCCACCAAACTCGCATCTCTATTTTATTTAATCCTTTCATGATAATGTTCATTTGTTATGAGCTTATATATTTGAAACAATTGTAACTACAAACAATACTGGACAATTTAGCCAATGGCCATCAAGACTTCAGTTTTTAAGGACTATTTTTCCTTTTTTTATTTATTTTGAATGTTCATTGTTTTAATTTAAATAGTTTATTTAAGGACATAGCATTGTGTTGTCAAATGAAATTATTCCATTTTTCATTTGGTTATGTAGAAAACGTAGATCTGATTTCATAGTCTATCTAATCAAACACAACCAAATGGCACTGTTTGATCACAAGTAATATGTTAGAGTGTTAAGTGGTATGATCACAAGGAATTGCCTAGAGGCTGTGAAACATAAAATGTTAAAATTGAAATTGATACTTGTTCATTGAGAAAAGGAAATATGTGACTGAGAACGGAAGGGATTTCGTCTCAAGATCTTACAACAATTTTTGAATGTACATTTCTTCGTTTTTATTTCTTTTCTCATTTAAAGACCGCTGGACATACTTTTAAATTGTCAAAATTAATGTTAACATTTACCTTTTGATCATTAATGTACTACAAGTCTTCAACTATTAATATTTCCATACTGTCACACACAATCCTGTAACTAATTCATAGAAGCACAAAAATCATTATGTTCATTCATCAATAGAAATCTAAGTCAATGGGAGAAACATGAACCATAATTTGCAAGTTGCAACCAAAACATACAATTTAGTTTCAAACCAAAAAAGAATCAAATATTAGTAGCTCATTATCTCACGCACGCATATCCAGAGTGAGCTGACAATACAAAAGGAAACAAGGAAATCTATGATTCATCAAATAAATGTTGTGATTTCAGTTACTTTCCCAAAAAAAAAAAAAAAAAAATTGGGAGAGTGGCACACAGACACTAGCAAAACACAATTATGGAAATGTTAAACCAGTTCAAATGGAAATAATATTCTTTCAGCAGAAAAGACACTCACTTACTCGCACATGGCCACTACCAAGAGATCAAACACTCGCTTACTGCATTTTTTGATTAAGTGGTTATTTGTAGCCCGAATGCTACTGCAGCAAAAATCCACAAAACTAAAGAGAATAGTGAAAACGATCAAACCTTTCTTTCCTCTGCACAAGTTGCTCTAGTGCCTGAACCAAGCTATGCTTCACATTACAACAAATGCATCCATTTGCCAGCTCAACCCACTCCTCTACAAGAGCACCACCTTCACCTTCATTGATCATTGCTCTTTCCACTCCTATCTCCTCCCCAAATTCATTCAATATTACTGCTATTCTCTTCCCATGTTGGCCATTCAATATATAATTCACCAACTGCATCACACACAAACACACATAAAAAAAAAAAAAAAAAAGACGTGTGCGTACACAACCACAGCCAATAGTTATACAAAAATAATAACTGTATCATTCCTAATACATTTATTGTGCTCTTTCATCACTCCCTTCTGAATCTTGTAAATGTAGATAGAATCAGCAGCTAAAGACTAGTTCAGGCTCTAGTTGCTTAAAACTCGTTCAAACTTGACTTGAGAGTAAAATAAGCCAAACTTCACAGAGTAAACACATATACATAAAAGATATGTTTACATTTCTATTAGAGAGTTTTGCATAACTAATATCGTAAAGACAGTTTTTTTTCAAAATAATAATAATTTATGGGCATAGAGTATGTATTTTGGAAGGTAGAACGAAGTTAATTTCTAGAAATTCTATTAACCCTAAGAGATTCTTAGTTAATAAAACGCTGGTTATGAGAAGTCAACTGTAAAAGGTAATATCTACCAGCATCAAATTTAAAATTCATTTTACCGTCGACTTGCCGGCACCGAGATAGCCAGTGATGACAGTGACGCCTACCGGTGGAATCTCGTGTTCAACGACGTCGTCGATTGCAACGGCGAGCGGCGGCTCTTCGTCTTCTGGTCCCATATTCGGGCCGGATTTGATTTCAATTTGAGGAATTTGCGAGTAGAACTCTTTTGGGGTTGGGCGCTAAAAAACTGGTGATAGGAATGCCATAATTGTACAATAGACTGGGTATTGTGCAGTTTTTGGGTACTTTTTAAATTACCCTTGTCAAACGCGTCTTTTGTTAGTTTACTCAATTTTTTTTTGACATTCATCACAATAGTCGTTCAAGATTTAAAAGACAAAAATATCCTTAAAATGTTATACAATTACATAAATGTGGTATTGTTTAAAAGACAAAAATGTCATTTTTAACTTATAAAGAATTTCAAACATTCCCAATTAAATTTAAAAATAAAATCACTTTTTTTTGTATGTTTACTCCAACACAGATAAAAATTGTTTCATTTTTTATCTGCTTCAAACTTGAAAACAGATAAATTTATCAAACGCTATACAAGAAGATATTATTTACAACAATCAATGGAATTGATTTACGTATTTTTAAATTCGCTTCGGTTAAATTAGTAAATTTTTTTAATATTTAAATTTTATTTCGATATAGATATATAAAAAATTTATAATTTTAAATGGATCTAAAATCATTTTTAACAAAAACGAGAAAAAAAATTTATCTACATGTATAATTACAGACAAATTTACGTATGTAAAATGCCAAGACTTATATGGAAAAAATCGTGCCCGGACGTCCGGGTCCAGACGTCCGGGCCGTCTAGGTCCGGACGGCCCACTCGTGGGAAGGGTGCGCTTGACAGCGTTTTTAGGCCATAACTTTCTCTCCTAATATCCGATTGAAGTAATTCAAAATGCGTTGAAAAGCTAACTTAAAGGGCTACAACTTTGCTTCAGATACCATCTTCGAATTCGATCGTTTTCCATGTCAAAAAATGGTCTCAATATGAAGCTGAAAATCGATGCAAAACTTTTCAGCTTGAAAGTTGATATATGATAATGATTTGGTTATATTTCATCCATTTGACTCATTTCTTCATCCAATTGATCTCCAACAATCTCGAATCTTCATCACAAGGTTAGAAACAAGTTTATCATATTTTCACTTAGTCCCTGAACTATCAATTTCCTCCATATTGGTCTTTTTCGCTCTTTTCTTCTAATTTCCATTGTGTTCGTCCATTGCATCCTAAACCAAAATACAAGTGTACTTAGAACACTTAGACGCCAATAAATTATGAAAATGCAATTGTTATTGGATGAAAAATGTGATAATTGATCTGGATCTTTATTCTTAGAATCGAGTGACCTTCAGACTCTGAATATGCAAATTGTTCCCTTCAACGACCTCTTACCTTAATGGGATATTTTCTATTTCAACTTCTTGCCTTCATTGTATCGTTTCCAAGGACAAAGTCCCTAGATTTGGATTAAATAAAAACTGTATTGGTTGTTAAAATAAGAAGAAGTTTCTTCTTAGATCTATCAAGAATCTATGAGAATGGAAATTTAGAAACTCGTTCTTCTATAAAAGAAATGGAATATTATTGATATTATGAAATTGGTACAAGAATTTTATCAAAAGACAGAAATATTTTGATTTTCTTATAGTCTGAGAGCTCAAGTATTTTTCTAACTCATTCTGCTTCTATCTTAACCCAAAGACTTCGATTACTGGCCTCTTACATCATTCATTATCTTATACTCCACTAATGAAATTCTATTATTACAACAGTATATTCACTACATAATTGCAGTTCTATAACTCTTTTAGGACTTGATTGATCTTTTCTTAAAATTATAATGGCTTAGTTTACTTTAATCGTTTATTTAATGCTTTATAAACAAATTAAATAAGTAATTTAAAATAAATATTTTAATTGTTTACTTAATATATCATTGTAAAAAAAGAATTTACAATTCATTTCCTTATTTTAATTATTTATATAATACTTAATTATAATTAATAGAATATTAAATAAATAATCAAAATATAAAATTTAAATAAACAATTCAAAGAAACAATTTATTTTATTTATTTAATATTTATTTTATTTTTTATATAATATTTAAATATAATTAAATTTATTATCTTAATTGTTAATTGATTAATTCATTATTTCCTAATTTAATTTTTAATTGAATAATAAATTATTTATCGTTTATGTAATAGTTTATTGAAATTAATAGTTTATTAAATAAACAATCGAATATTTACTATTTTATTATTTATAACTAAATAATATTTTAGTATTTATAACTAAATAATATTTAATTATTTATTATTTTAATTGGTATTTGATTAATAAATTATTTATCGTTTATGTAATAGTTTATTGAAATTAATAGATTATCAAATAAACCATCGAATATTTAATATTTTATTATTTATAACTGAATAATATTTTAGTATTTATAACTAAATAATATTTAATTATTTATTATTTTAATTGTTAATTGATTAATAAATTATTTATCGTTTATGTAATAGTTTATTGAAATTAATAGATTATTAAATAAACCATCGAATTTTTAATATTTTATTATTTATAACTGAATAATATTTTAGTATTTATAACTAAATAATATTTAATTATTTATTATTTAAATTATTAATTGATTAATAAATTATTTATCGTTTGTGTAATAGTTTATTGAAATTAATAGATTATTAAATAAACAATCGACTATTTACTATTTTATTATTTATAACTAAATATATTTTAGTATTTATTATTTTAATTGTTAATTGATTAATAAATTATTTATCGTTTATGTAATAGTTTATTGAAATTAATAGATTATTAAATAAACAATCGCATATTTAATATTTATTATTTATAACTAAATAATATTTTATTATTCATAATTAAATAATATTTATTATTTATTATTTTAATTGTTAATTGATTAATTTGTTATTTATCATTTATGTAATAGTTTATAGAAATTAATGGATTATTAAATAAACAATTGAATATTTAATATTTTATTATTTATAACTAAATAATATTTTATTATTTATTATTTTAATTGTTAATTGATTAATAAATTATTTATCGTTTATGTAATATTTTATTGAAATTAATAGATTATTAAATAAACAATGGAATATTTATTATTTATTATTTATAACTAAATAGTATTTAATTATTTATTATTTTAATTGTTAATTGATTAATTTGTTATTTCCTATTTTAATTTTTAATTGAAAATTAAATAATTTATTGTTTATGTAATAGTTAATTGATTTTAATAGAGTATAAAATAAACAATTGAATATTTAATAATTTATTATTTGTAACTAAGTAATATTTAATTACTATACTCTTTTTTGTAACTAAATATTAAACAAACTATTGAATACTAAACAAACTAAATAATTAATAAATAGATTATTAACTAAACCATCGAGTAATTAATATTTTATTATTTATAACTAAATAATATTTTATTATTTTTGATTTTAATTGTTAATTGATTATCTCATTATTTCTTATTTTAATTGTTAATTGAATATTTTATATAATATTTAATTATAATTAATATAATATTAAATAAACAATTGAATATTGAATATTTTTTTATTTACAACTAAATAAAATTTTATTATTTTAATTTTAATTTTTAATTGAATATTTCATTATTTATTATTTTAATTGTTAATTGAATATTAATTTATTTAATATAATATTTAATTAACAAATTGTTCATTCAATTGTTTATTTTTGTTCATTTTATTATTTAAATGAAATCGTTTATTTAATTGTTCATTTTTGTTATTTGTAAACAAATTAAATAAGTAATTTAAAATAAGTTTTTTAATTGTTTACTTAATATTTCATTGTAAAAAGATAATTTATAATTGTTTATAAATATTAATTATAATTAATAGAATATTAAATAAATAAACGAATATTTAATAATTTATACTTTACAAACTTTTTTTTAATGAATTTTTCAAGTTGTTTACAAAATAAATTTAATTTTTTATTTTCATCGTTAAATATGTTAATTTTTTATTTAAATTAAATATTAAATAAATAATTAAAAATTCGCGACAAAATTAAACTATAATTAATATTAAATAATAAAATTAGAAATTAATTTTAAATAAAATATGTAGTATATACAATATTTATATAAAATAATACGAAAAAAAAAAGAAAAAAAAACCATCTGGGCCATTATGGGCCCAGATGCCCCAAACTCTGGGGGGCCCCAGATGGCATTTGGGCCCAGATACCCCCAGAGTCCGGGGGCCCCCCAGACGGCATCTGGGCCAAGACGCAAATCGGGGAGTCGTCTTCCTCATGCGGAACCGTCGGAAAATGTCATTTTCAACGATCTCCACCTTCCAAAACTTACCCAAATCACATTTCATCCTTAATAAAATATCTACAACAATTTTTTCAAAGATAATCAACAAAAATTTGAAAACTTGTTTTATTTATTTAATGATTTCAACATGCTTTGTAATCAAATTACTGAACTTTTGTCGGTTTTTTGGTCGTCAATCTTGCTCCTCATTAGTGAATATTTTTTTTCTCCTCTTCCAAGTCACGTGTGAGGGTAAAAATGGGAAAATGCTTGACTTTTAAGTTTCATTAGTTTTTTCTTTTTTTTTTTATAAAAAATACTGGTCAACGGCTATTTTGGAAAATGGGCCGGGTCACCCGAGTATTTTCAACTATTTCCTCGTAGTTTTTCCACTATTATTATGGCCCAAACCGAAACCAATATAAATAGAGGAAACTAGGTTGTGTACCTCTTTTAAAATAATTAAATATTTTAATCAAGTAATAATCAGTCCTAATCTAAATTGTTAACTAAAACTCCAACCCCCTAAGGCTCCATTCTCTGCTATTTGGAGCTGATTTGGCTATGGAGAATGGGGATTTCAGCTCCGCGGCACAAGTGCAAGCCCTCGGGTTAAATCATTACTAAAAAGATGAGAATTGGGGCTCCCATCCGAAACCAAAGGCTTCGCAATTACTGGAAATTTTAGCCCCTCAGTTTCAATGAAATCATAAAAAGATGCAGGATTTTCAACAAAAATTTGCTTCGGAATACCAAATGAAATTTCGGTTTGTTGACAGATCTTCAGCTCGTTTACAACTTAGAGCGTAGAAATCCGATTGTGAAGACGATCGATGGTGTCAAGAGGGTCGACGACGATAACATCGAGGTTTCGGGAAGAGAATTCTTCCAATTCTTTTCTAAATTCAGAGTCGTACTGTTGGGTTTATGGACACCACATATCTCCACAATAGTATGATATTGTCCACTTTGAGCCTAAACCCTTATGGATTTGTTTTTCGGGCTTTACCCCAAAAGACCTCATACCAATGGAGATATTGTCCTACACTTATAAACTCATCATATTTCACATGTCTAGCCGATGTGAGACTTCTTTTGCTCCGATCAATCCTCCCCTTAAACGAAGGACCATATCATTGTAGACTCTCCTCAAACGATAATGCATCCGCCAATCTCTCGTACCACCGTTATTGCCGTCTCCCTCGACCAAACAGGACCCGCCACCTGACTACCATATTTTGTATGTCGGGAAGACTTTCACGCACAAGGCACCTCAAACGCGGATGATTTTTTAGTCAGATCGTAAGGCTAATTAGTGGACCTCCACCACGTTTTCCACTACGTTCCTCCGGCTAAGTTTTGGGCCATGAGCTCTGATATCACTTGTTGGGTTCCATGGTATGAGACATTTTGGGGTAAAACCCAAAAAACAAATCCATGAGAGTTTAGGTCCAAAGTGGACAATATCATACCATTGTGGAGATATGTAGTGTTCATAAACCCAACACGTGCAATTTGTGGATGATGCAATGGAATGGACCTTGATCAATTAAGGGCTTGCTGAGATTGATTGGAACCAGATCAATGCCTTGGTTCTTAGCGTGAATAATAAGCAATGGTTGAATGAAACTCTATACTTTCTTTGGTTCTAATGCATTTTTCACCTCTCTCAGTCACGTATATTTTCTACTTTTGTGAGTAATATTTATTTGATGAAAAATACTACAATCCATTGTGAAATCGTGAATTAGAGAACCGGTTAAAGTGTTTTGAATGAGAAAAAGATTGAAAGATTGAGTTCCTGTTTTCTTTTTCCTTTTCTTGGTATAAATTCATAGTTTAACCTAAAAAACAAAATAATTTTGGACTTTGTGACTTTTCTGCATTTGTTTTGAATTCTTAGGTGAAGACACCCATTGTTGCACTAGTATTTATTTACATATTGAGTATATAATTTGAATCTTATGTCGATGGTTAAAATTCTTAAATTGCTGTCTTAATTTTTAAAGATTTAAATCTAATTTGAATTGGCAGATATGATTTCTTGTTCTATTATGTTATTCAATTTATGATTCTGGGTTTTGTCGGGATAATTGTGTATCATTGTGCTCATGAAAGAATCATTCTCATTCTCAAATTCAGTTTCCTTATTAGAGATGTTATTCGATAATTTTGATCATTTACTTTTATGTTAATGGATATGTTGTATGTTTAATTGCTACAAGATAAATTTGAGACTGAAATTGAAGAACATACAGAGGAAGTTATGTGGGTAGATAGGGAGAGAGAGTTCATTGTAGCATAGGTACTATTGGATTTTCAGCTCACAGATGGTTGATGAGGCAAAGATGGAAGATGTGTGTGATGAACAAGTACAACATATATGTTACTTTTTTAAAATTTATTTCACTTTTTTTTGGGGAGGGGGGCATTGAATGTACTTGCTCATTGCTTTCAGGTTGATATATGATGATTGGCTTATGCCATATACTGCAGCCAAATTGAAGTTCCCTATTTTTTTGGGATGAATGCCAGAGACAACCGGTGAAAGATGAGCTTTAATGGTTAGAAGATTGCGACTGTAACATAACCATATGTTTTGGAATTGTTTATATTTTTTCTTAAGAACTAGTTATGGTGAATGTGCCTTGTACGTTATTTTTCTAGAGTTTTTTTTATAGTGTTACTTTGAGATGCTCGTTAATACTAATTGCATGATTATACTGATTATATTATAGGGTGATTTTGAATTATTGACGCCAACGTAATTTGCAACTTTTTTTTTTAAGTTCTGTCACCTTTTGAAGTTGTCACTTCTTAACTGGAACTCAACTCTTAGAGCATGTTTGATTTGCATTTAATTCCATGGAACTTGGAAATATATTTCCATTTTCTAGGTTTTAGCTTGTTTGATGAACACAATTTTCTAGGCCAATTGTTTTCTTGATTCTTGATTCTTGCTTCACGCGCCTTATTTCCTTATAATTGGTGAAATCATTTTCCCACCAAATAGGTGGGAAAATGGAATTCCAACTTTTTTATTTTTTATAATGGAAACAAATTTCATAACTAATTGTAAAAAAAATTCACTTTAATGGACAATTCATGTAAAACAAAGTCAAACGAATACAAAAAAATCCAAAATTTTAAAATTTTCCGGGTAGAAAATTATACCAATCAAACACACTTAATTAACAATTCACTGAAAAACAATTTCTAGGCAATTACTTTCTCTGCAATTCATTTTCTTTCCACTTATTTTCCACCATTGCAATTAAACGGACCCTTAGAGTGTTGCGTTCCTAAAATGAAGTTATGTTCCATGTTTAAGTAATAGAAATGAGAAATAATCACACTGTCACTTACTTAATTTTATGCATTACCATCTAATGATGTTGAAATTGCTCGTCAATTTTATGAAAGTGACATTGTGTCACTTTTTAAAATTTTCTCACTTTTTTTAGATTTTTGTCACCTTTTAAGTTTTTTTTTTCACTTTTTAAGAAGATAAAAAAAGTGAAATAATATGTTATATTTTCTTAACATAATCAACATGTGGATTGGCCTGGACGTGCTGATTATTTTAAGAACATAATTATTGGTGCTGCACAAATATATGGTGCTATTTTTGTATTCGTCACTTTTTTGAGTTTGTGTCGTTTTTTTAGTTTTATCACTTTTTTAGAGTGATTTTTTTTAGTTTTGTCACTTTTTTTTAAAAAAAAGTGAAAAGTGATCATTTTTATAAGAAAAGTGACATTGTGTCACTTTTTCATTTTACACAGTGTTTTTTTACTTCCTAAAAATCTTTCATACTATATTTCAGAATATCCTTAATTTTAAGGGTATTTTTGTAAGTACCCCATATAAATACGTGTATAAATCGAAAAGTTTCGATAGTACGATATTATATGCACACATGATAAGACAATTTTTATACCTTCGATTTCATATTATTGTAGATTCTTAATAAATTCTGTTATTAGTAACACTTATGAACTAACCGTACTTAAATTGTAATTTCTAAAAATATGGTATGTGAAATGTATTAACATCCTATATATAGAATGTGTTTGGTAAATTTTCTAGATTGTAATCGCAATAGCTAACCCCTTGATTTTACTTTTTGCAAAATAATTTTAATGGATAGTGAAATTAATATATAACAAAGTCTTATATCAATAAAGCTCCAAATACAGACAATTTTTGACAAAATTGATACCGACGACGATGTGGCAAAATCTGAATGATTTTTTTTCCATCTTTTAATGTTGTCACTTAAAACTGTCTGTCAAAAAAATCTGTACCTATAGCGTGATGGGCAATGCTACATGTACCCTTTGGATTACATGTAGCTTTACTCGGGCCCACGCTTCCCTCTCACAATAGGGGGGCCCGGTGATTATTTTATTCACCTCGGGCCCCCCACATTGTGAGAGAGGCGGTGGGGTCGGGTAACCCAAAGGGTAATTCAAAGGGGTCAAATAGCTTAATTCGTGATTGTTCTGATATATTTTTAAGAAATCCATTGCCTATGAATAGGTCAACACAAGAATCTCAACCTCTAGTTTACCTTAAATTTCTCAGAAGTCAAGATTCTAATATTCCGTGTATTCGTTGAAGCTTTTAACATTTTCAATGTACAAATATCTTAAATTTAGCAACAAGACGGAGGAGCATTAGAAGAAATAGTTAATAACTAAGCAACAATGAATGTATCGAGACAGAATGTTCAAAGGCCGGGAATCAATGTTTGTTCTAAAAGCATAGTGATAATGGCACTTTTGATTTGCTCCATGGCTTTAAGAGAAACTCGTGCAGAAGACGATGACATTGCAACAAAAAGTGATCTAAGTTTTAATACTGTTAGCGGGCGTCTCGAGAATTGTTATCCTCCACCAAACTTGAAGGATGGTGGTGACGATGAAAAATGCGTCGGTAAAACCCAACTCAACTATGATAACACGGACCATCATGACGACGACGACAGTTTTGGTACAAATTTGAGCGAGCCAGAGCTACAATCTGAATTCGTGGTTGTGGGACACTGATTTTATTCTTTAGTGCCTGTCTGGTGCCGATTTTTGGAGGAAATAAATTCATTTTTTGTCCGTTATAGCATGACATTTTTGTCCCACTCTTTCTTGACTGGGACCCACTGACCAGCTCCAACGGAAATATTAATTTTTGCTTTTAATTGGTGAAAAAAACGTTACCAGACATGTTCTTAATCTTAATACCTCCTCAATCTTTTTTTTTTTTGGTTTTGAGTTTCAGTCGTACATCTTATATTCACTCTTTGTCTTCTTCATTCTTGTTCTAAATTGATGATTAATTTATATTACCATCCAAACATTTTTTTTTTATAGATTGCTTTTTTTTTAATAGTACTTTTGCTAGTTTTTATTTTTTTTACTATAATTAATTCTAAAAATATTTTGTTCCTTTTTCTGCATCTTCTCTTCTTCAAAATGTAGAAAAAAACTTCAAATTTAAATTCGATTATAATTGTCTATCAAATTCTTCGTTCAAAGTAGAGAAATCAACATTTTCTGTTGATAATGATTTTTTCAATCAAATCTATCTATTTTCTATTTATATTTTTATGTGAACGATAATTCGAACTCTTAAATTCACTTTACGAATTAGTAATCTATATCGTACACGAGATAAAAACTTACAACAGTTACGTTTAAAGCCCTTTTAGTTTACAAATGAGGCCCTTCATATATCTCCTTTTCCTTTGAACGACTCAGCGAGTCTTGTTTCTTGTTCATCTTATCAAATCAATAATATATAAAATTAAACTACAAAATATTTATTCCACACATCGAGATCTACATAAATAATCGAAGGTATATTTCGAAATTTGAGATTTGCATACAACTTTTTGTATTATAAAGATCAGGTCGAACGCCCGCTAATTAGATCAAGAATGCTTGAATCCCTTAAAATATAATGGAATCAGCCGTGTCACAATTTTTACCAATTTATTTTTCCTCTAAAGAAGAAATTATTTTTTATTCATTTATATAAATTTTGACACTAGTTCAAAACTCTTTACCTTTTTCAAACAATACTTGACCAATTTCAAAACATCGAGAAAACTCATCAAGACTAGCTCTTTACTTAAGTATGGGTGCAATTGTCCACGCGTGTAGTCAATTTACTTTCACTGCACTACACCCGCACATGGTCAATATATGTGTGTAACAATATACCCCCAATTCTGAGCCGTACATTTATGTGCGAGTCGGACTTTGAAATATAAATAGTCAAGTTCGTCAATGTGGGATCCTCTTCATTGAGCGTATGCTACGTAATTTATAGGTGTAACACTAATCATTCAAAAAGTCTAAGTAGTGAAAATATACTTATATTTTCAATGCGAGATATGTAAAAAAAAAAAATTATGAATAAATAGATTATCATAGATGTATGAATTCTTGAAAAGAGAGGAGTCATGTGGTCATATTGGACTATTGGATTCAAAATGTAAATAAAAAGTTGGATATATATTGATTGTCAACCGAGTCATCCTATCTATCACCGAGAAGAAACAACTAGTTTCAAGCCCCGATTCAAACCAGGGGAGTACGTCATACTATCCTTGACTAAAAAAAGGAAGGTTAGATTGTTAATCTATCGAATTTATATTTTATCTTCAATCCCACACAAATTAGATTCATTTCCTCGTGAAATGTCTCATAGTTTAAATTGACACCACAAGATTAGAGTTTGGGATTCATGCCCCACACCTTAATAAATACCATAGAAAATTTCTAATAAAAGCTTCATAATTAATTGTAGCTTAAAATTAGTTAATCGCACCTTCCAGTTACTTATTTTGTCAACCACATGTTTCAAAGTTATTTTCTTTAGATAAATATCATTCAAATGCCATCTAACACCCATTAGAGACGATGATCACCGATTTAGATAATAATCTCAATGCATTAAAATCATTACAACAATGAATCAAATAGCTTGTTATATCACTAATGATCCGAAGGGATGGAAAGGGTGCTCAAGGGGGACAAAGGAATGTCCGAGGGGGCGGAGGGATTGCTCAAAGGGACGGATAGGCTTCCCCGACTAACATTACTCGGGATTTTAGATCAAAAACATAATTGAACTTTAAATTGGGTGTTCTAAAAAGAAAGAAAGATGGGGGGTAAACCAAGTAATTAGTCAAAGCACATTTGGGATAGAGAAAGGATTAATCTCCTTGTATAGAAAGATTGTACAAGAGATTGACAGGGAGACAAGTGGTTGAGAATGATTGATTGGGACAAAAATTCTATGAATTTCTATCATCTGTCTGACTGTCTCCCTGTAATGCTATAATGCTACATGTAGCATGGGGCGGCAAATCGAAAGAGTACAAGTGTGAAGATGACAAAGAGCATAAGAAACAACTAGAATACTTAGTGAGAAATGCCAATCCATTGTTATAGCCGAGAATGGAGAAAAAACGAATATAAATATATATATATATATATTCTCTCTCTCTCTCTCTCTCTCTCTCTCTCTCTCTCTCTCTCTCTCTCTCTCTCTCTCTCTCTCTCTCTCTCTCTCTCTCCTGTATAATATATGGCAGTGTGTATATCTACATATATACCACCACGTTTATCATTTTTTTTTTCTTTTCTCTACTTTTTCACCCACACACACTCCACCATTGTCGCTTCACTCAACAACTAACAATTTGTATCATATCCCGCTTTTCTTCTATACAATCTCTTTCCTCATATATATACATATATAGCCTCGAATAGTCTTTAAAAACTTTCATCTCTCTCTCTCTCTCTCTCTCTCTCTCTCTCTCTCTCTCTCTCTCTATATATATATATATATATATATATATATATATTTACGTATATAGACGTTACATATATTATATATATACACCAAATGTTGGGGAGAAAAAGAATTGGGTTGATATTCCCATTTCTTGTGATCCAAATATGCTGTGCAAAGAACATTAGTAGATCAAGTTTTCCAAAGGGTTTTGTTTTTGGGACGGCATCTTCAGCTTATCAGGTTAGTTTATTCCATCTCTTACTCCCCTTCTGTTTAACACGCACCACGTATTATGTGCTCGATTGAGATATCTTAAAAAGTTGCTAAAAATTCAACAATAATTATAACCATACATTTTATGGAACTCACAATTTCTATATACACACGCGCATGCATTCATACACATACATGATACATGCACGTGTTCTTGGCTCGAAATGAATTTTCTATTTATCACTTTACAAATTTCCAAGAATTTATAATGCCACTTTCTCTTTACTGGTTTGGATTTTGCATTGTCTTTATGTGTCAAAACATAATCTAAGTGATTTTAAGGATCTTTAAATAATATTGTACTTCTATGGAGAGAATTTATTTTTCTTTACTTATCTATACAACAAAAAATAAAGTTTTAATCTCGTCAAATTTGTGGTCTATATCAAAATTGTGCACCTGGGACACCATTTACTAAACTTGAATTTAGCCTACACGTGCGGGGGCGTGTTGAATGCTAAATTGAAATATTAAAAGTGTTCGCTCCCTAAGATTAAGCTTTTAATGCAGTGGACATGCTTATGTCAGTTTACAGTTTTTATCAATGCAACTTTGCAGTATGAAGGAGCTGTCAAGGAAAATGGAAGAGGTTCAACAATCTGGGACCAATTTGCACATTCCTTTGGTAAAAGTTTCGACAATACTGTACCAATACAACAGCAGATAAAACTTTAACTTCCTTTACGACCTTAATACTGTCTAGAATTGTCTTTCGAGATTAATTATATCGACTAGTTTTCGCAGGTAAGGTAATTGATTCAAGCAACGCTGACGTAGCCGTGAATCAGTATCATGTTTACCCTGTAAGTTTGCTGATCTTGTTCAACATATAATTTTTCGATATTAACAAATAAAAAGAAGTATTATTCTTTGTTCATTATACAGTCGAGTACTGCATGTATAGAACAAAGGTAGCACACAATATCTTATGGTTGTCTTAATGCAGAGAGATATACAGCTTATGAAAGACATGGGAATGGATGCCTACAGATTTTCAATTGCTTGGTCCAGGATTTACCCTAGTAAGCTTAGTTTAAATTTTAAAAGATCTCGCCAGAACGGACTTCTGTTACACGCGACGTGTAAAATTTGCTCGTTTCTTAAAACACGTACCCTTGCTTTTCTTAAATTAAAACGCGAAACAGGATGTTTGTATTAGCTCTTTAATCTTGTCACTTGTTCCGCAATTGATGATAAGCTAGTGCCTAGTTAACAAGCAGTATGGAGTGTCGACTGGAAATTTTCTGCACAATCTCACTGCAAAATCGAGCTGGAAGTTCTCATTATCTGTTTCTGCTATCAGATGGTACCGGGAAAATCAATGAAGCAGGAATTAAGCATTACAATAATCTCATCAATGCTTTACTAGCCAACGGTAATCTTGATATTTGATCACTTTACACTAAATTCTGCTTTTCGAAAAAAATTAACTGAAACTTGATATTGCATGACTTCAGGCATAGAACCCTATGTGACTATCTACCATTGGGACCTGCCTCAAAGTTTGGAAGACAGATATACCGGATGGCTTAATCCGCAAAGCATGTAAGTTGATAAACTTTATTCTTTTACTGCTAATATCAAAGAATTAAGCAAAATGAGAGCTTAATTTTGTTCTTTTAACAGAAAAGACTATGCAGTATATGCCGAAACATGCTTCAAGGAATTTGGTGACAGAGTAAAGCATTGGATTACATTCAACGAGCCTCATACTTTTTCTGTACAAGGCTATGATATTGGGCTTGAGGCACCGGGGCGTTGTTCCATTCTTCTTCGCTCATTTTGCAGGGCTGGAAATTCAGCAACTGAGCCTTATATTGTAGGCCACAACGTGCTTCTTTCACACTCTGCGGCAGTGGACATTTATAAGAAAAAGTACCAGGTAAACATAATAAGTGAAATAACATCCTAAAAGTGTATAATTACTTATTGTTCAAGTAGATTATTTTGATCTTTTTTTATTTCCAGCCAAAGCAACGTGGATCAATTGGAATATCACTCGATTCCTTCTGGTATGAGTCGAAAACAAACTCCTCAGAGGATATAGAAGCCACTCAAAGAGCAATAGATTGGAACTTGGGCTGGTAAAGGATTTTATTTGTGCCTGTTCACTTTCGTGATAATATAGAAAGGGATTTCATTTCAACCTTCTTTTATATCTCAAACTAAGCCTTTTGTGCTTAAATTGTGAACCTTTATGGCATATTTGGTAAGGTAGATTAGACAGTACTAGATAGTATAGCTAAAATTTTGTCTACTATGCTGTTTATTACTTTGTACGAAAATGGTTCTTAATGGATATAGTCGTTTATACTGATAGTAGAATGTCTGTGCTAGGTTTTTGGAGCCTCTAATCCTCGGGGACTATCCAAACTCGATGAAAACAAGAGTAGGAAGCCGATTACCTAGATTTACGCAGGCCGAATCCTCCAAGTTAAAGGGCTCCTTTAATTTCATTGGCATAAATCACTACACAACGTGGTATGCTAATGTGAACTATACCAACATAATCGGTGTTGTGCTGAATGACTCCCTAGCAGACGCTGGAGCTTTTATTCTCCGTAAGTACTTAACAACTCTTCTCCAGAAGTTCATCTTTCTTTGAATGATTTTGCACTTGAATTAATCCAACTTTTTAGAAAAAGTACTTTTCTGCAATTCATTACGTCTTTCTACACGTGCTGGTTACTTGTGTTCGTCTAACTTCCTGAATTCTTATGGTTTGCAGCATTCAAAGACGGAAAGCCTATAGCCGACAGGGTATGCACTCAAGAAAGTCAAATATACATTATGTTTTGTTAGAAGCTGTATTACATCATGGAACTTTGTTAATGTTCATATTGCAGTCATTTAAGATACATTTATCTGGCTAAATTGATTGTTTAAAATTGCAGGCAAATTCCATATGGTTGTACATTGTACCTCATGGTATAAGAAGCTTAATGAATTACATCAGGGAAAAGTATGGAAACCCTCTTGTTATAATCACTGAAAATGGTAAATCTCCAAAGCCAAGAGGCCAAACTTTCTTTTGAGAAGTGAAATTTCCGGAGCAGAGAAGGGCGCAAAGTTGTAGTCGTTTTTTTTTTTTTTTTTGGTCAGCCCATTCATTTCTCGTTTTTGGATGATTGTTTAACAGGAATGGATGATGAAAATAGTCCACTTGTTGCCATTAAGGATGCTCTTAAGGACACGAAGAGGATCAAATACCATAATGATTATCTCGCGAACTTGTTGGCTGCAATTGTGTATGTTTTCTCTCTAATTCGTTCTACTAAGATCATAAGATCTCTTTATATCTACAGAAGATACCCAAATCGTCGTTCCTTTAGTTTAAATCCTCAATCGGTAATATCCTTCACATGTTAGCATGTATCCTCGTTTCTTATCTTACTCATTCTAGTATGACAACACATCCATCTTTAACATCCTCGTTTCATGTACCTTAATCCCATAATTTATAGCATGTATCACAACCTTAAGAGACCACAATATAAAAAGAAGTCCTTGTGTCTTTTGTCTATTCATCAAATAATACTTTGTCCTAACTAGTATGATATTATTCAAAAAAATGCAGAGAAGATGGTTGCAATGTTAGAGGATATTTTGCATGGTCCCTTTTGGATAATTGGGAATGGGCAGCTGGATTTAGCTCCAGATTTGGTCTATACTATGTGGATTATAACGACAAGCTCAAGAGATATGCAAAGGATTCTGTTAAGTGGTTCAAGAATTTCTTGTCTTCATAGATAAAATTGTGTTTCATGGAATTGCAGCAACTGTATCGCACAACACATACAACAAAAAGATGTACGAGTGTACACTGCAAAACACATTCATTCTTTGTGTGTTTGGTTCAAGAACAGATTCCATAAATTTGCTATACAAAATGGTTCTTCATTTGCCACCAATAATCACCTCACCGCCACCACACTAGGGAAGGGGAAAAAAAAAAAAAGGAATTGTGAAACCAAACAACAAAAACAGTAATCTTCTTCCACATAAGCTTCCATTTTCCAAAATTTATAAATAATCCAATTTTATTTTTAATTACATATTCAATGGATACACAAGTACTTTTTCCAAATGAAGGCTAAGAGGGTGTTTGGTGTTGATTAAAATCAGATTTTTAGTGGATTGTGGTAGAAATTTTTGAAATGTGTGATTGAAAAGATGTGAGACCTATGAAAGATGTAATTGATATTGATTATTTGACTTTGATTTAGATTAAAATCAGATTTTAATCCGACCCAAACAAGGCCTAAATAATTTTAGATGATTGTATTCAATCATTTTTATTCTGGTTCTTAATTGTATTAGTCGAATTAGGGGTGGGCAAAACCCAAACCAACCCACCTAAACCGCCCAACCCGACCCAAACCGACCGGTTTGGGTCGGTTTTTTGTAATATTTCAACTGGGTTCGGGTTTTGGGTTAAGGAGCGGGTCGGGTTGGGTCGGTTCGTGGGTTGACTCATGAAAACCGAGTTAACCCAACCCAACCCGACCCGCTCAGTTTAAAAAAAAATTAAAAAATAAACGTGTAAACCAGCCCACAAAACTCAACCCTACTTTATTCTTCCAAGTTCCAACTCTTTCTCTCGCCGTCTCTCACAATCTCTTCCTTCCACTCTCTTTTCGAACCCTTCTGGCAATGGACAAATCTATGTTTCAACTCTGTTCTCTTCTCAGTTTCTCCATTCTGTTTGGCTGCTTCTTAATCGAAGAGATTTATTGATTCTCGTTATTATTACATCTGCAACATCTCCGCTCGTGAGGAAATAAAAAGAACATAGAGGTATATGATTTGATTTGTTGATATTTTAAGAGTTTGTAATGTATTTGTTGGACTGCTAAGAAATACTACTAGATTTACATCAAATTCTTGCATATTATATGAGTACTAAATTATGCAAAATCGCTTATTTTTTGTTGATTTAGAGCTTTTTAGAACAGAGCTCAAAAGTAACTGAAGAAGAAGATGATGAAGAATATCTCAAGGAGGAAGAATCTGGCGCCGGAAATATAAGACTAGTGACACAGCAATCTTGTAAGATTTTTACTAGCACTGTTTAAAGTAGCTGCCTTTTTTTTTTCCCCTCTGAAATGATATTTCTGGCTTACAGATTGTAACATTAAAAACAAATGTAATTGATTATGTGGTTCATTGATTGATGTGTTTGTAGTTTGCTATGAAAGAGTTTGACAAGAGAAGTTGATACATTTTACTTTTAACTTTTTGCAAGTTGAAATATTGTTGGTGTAATCTTTAATCCCCATATTTAATGACAGTCTTTATTTAATTTTTTTGGCTGGAACTATAAAATATGTATTTGTCTTGCAGGCATTCAGGGTAAGATGAGGGATTACCAACCTGCTGGTTTGAATTAGCTCATAAAGCTATACGAGAATGGCATCAATGGAATATTTGCTGATGAAATGGTATGAGCAGAGACTAGCATTTGCCATTGAGTAATGCAGTAATGCATATAATGATATTTGTTTTTGTCACTTCAATTCAAGGGCTTGGTAAAACATTGCAGACAATTTTAGGAAGGATCTCGTAGATCTGTGATATGAGCTACTGTACTAGGATAGCTTTGCTTGATTTTTGTATGAAGAATTCATTTATAATGTAGGATGAGCAAGGAAAACTGTAACCCTCTTATTCTTCCAATATGAATCTTTTGTGTTCTCCTCAATGGATATTGGCGGTGATTTATCATCTTTTCATGAGCATTTATTTTGTCATACTTGTTATGTAGCATCACGATTTAATATGATGCAGACATCAATAGGTTATTGTGTTTCCTTTGTCTTGTTACTTATATTTTTTAGGAGCATTTGGTATGCTTCCTATAAGTATTTATTGTTTGTGATTTGCATTTATTGTTAGCAGCAACTTCTCTTGTTGTGCAGAATAATCTTCACGAACTGTGGTCTCTCCTAAGCTTTTTGCTACCGGAGGTTTTTAGCCTGGCCGAAACTTTCAATGAATGGTTCCAAATCTCTAGGGAAAATGACCAGCAGGAAGTTGTCCAGCAGCTTCACAAGGTTACCTTGGTTACTCTTCTATAAGACACATGTCTCTTATGGTAAAAATGAGTTAATTAACTGGATCTATTGAAACTTCATAATAGTAGGCCACTATGGCAGCTTGATATGCCAAAAATTGCCAATTCCACTTCATATTACTTCTTGGTGTATGCTAGATCCATCACATGTTAGAAATTCTTGCGTCATATTTTATCTATATTTTAATCAAAATGAGCAACTAACTGAGTAATGGTGATGATTAAATGATCTGGAGGGCTTCGAGGAGTGAAAGTTTTTGTGACTTTAATATTTGTTGACATGTTGTCCAAAACCGACCAACCCAACCCAACCCGACCGAAATTTAATTGGGTTGGGTTGGGTTGGGTTTCAATTTTTATATGGGTTGGGTTGGGTTGAATTTCAATCAACCCGACTATGTTGGGTTGGGTTTGGGTTGGGGCAAAAACCGACCCAACCCAACCCACGCCCACCCCTAAGTCGAATAGTCTTAAGTAAAAAGACAAATACTTTTTCCACACCTCTAATTCTTGATTTTGTTAGTCGAACATTCCAAGTGAAATTGTTATTATTGCACACAAAAGTTTAGCCTCCGTTTGACAAGAATTTATAAGTGATTTAATTTGTAAATAGATAAAAATAAGTGATATATAAGTAAATATTACTTATCTTCCATTGAAATATATTATTAAAAATGAAATTTGAATTTTTTATAAATAATTTTTGAATTTTAACAAATGGAAGCTTTGTTGACTAAGAGTCGGTCTGAGCCACATTATTTTGAAAAAAATATATTTTGAAATAGTAGATTGATGGAGAATGTGTGGTTAAAAAAGAATGAAAAGTTATTATGTGATAAAAAATATTATTTTATCGAAGAATGTGTGATTGAAAATGAATAGAAGAATAAAAATAAAAATTTTAATGTTGTTCAAACATGCTGTAAACCATTTTGTATCCGAAACTATTAATTAGTTTATGACACGTGCACAGTATTTAGTCGGGTCCACCATTCACACATGGCAGTATTGTATTCGGATCCTTGTCGCTCTACAAAAACAACCCAAATACGACGAAGGTTTCCCCCAATTCTCTTTCGATTCTCTTTCTACAAGATCTTAATCTTCAAATTTCTGGAAAATCATCTTCTAAATCTTTAATCGTACCCTCTCTTTACCCAATTTGGATTTTTTCTATTTCAATTGACTCAGTTTTTGTTTCCCAGCCGTTGGATCTGAAAAATTTTAGGTTTTCACTTTCAATCTTCCGATCTGTAAATCCAGCTTTCATATCTGTTAATTGTTTGGATTTTTGGTGACGATTTCTTGTGGGCTTCCTTTCCCCTCTAGTTATAGATAGAATTTGTTAATTTGCTTGGAGCCTTTCTGAAACCTAGGGTTTTGATTTCGAATATTTATCTTAAGCTTCATCAGATCTGTAAATTGTCTTGGGGTTTAGGTATGTATCTTTCTGAATTGCATTTTCGTAGCTTCGTGCTCTGTATTGTAAGGAATATGTGAATCTAGATTAGGGTTTCTTTTAATGATATTGGGGATTTTCTTTTAGCCATATTTTATTGAAATAAAATTATTCGTTGGTTATCTTGAGCTGCCAATGGATTTGTACTCCCAACAATTCTAGTTGGGTTTGACGTCAAATTTTTTTGTGCATAAATTATTTTATTAAAATGGAAAAAAGTAGTTTCATTCTCTTCCCCCGTTTTTTTTTCCTGAAAAGATGTCCTTTGATTTTAAATTCCCTTTATTTGTCATGTAATGTTCTCTAATGCATTACAGTAAAAACCAGTTTACCGTAAATTTTTGCTTCCAGTGTTGGCAATAACTAATTATGATTCTTGAAAAACAACACAAAATCTGTTGTGGTATAAACTGAATACCAGTATTTTAAAAATTATAATGAACTTCATAATTATTGATGATTCTGAAGAATGCGCTTCCTAAGTTGAAACTATTCTCAGTGCTGCATAATTGGTGTATGAAATGTAATTAGCAGTGCTTTCATTAATTAATTGTTTATGGAAATTCAGTTCTAGTCAATAGCATCTTTTTTATCATTACTATATGACATCAAAGCAAATTCATGTTTTCTTGTCACGGTTTTTTGATATGCGGTTTTTTGGGTAGTGGTTCGTTTGAAGTGTAGCATCATGTTTCATTAGCATTCTGCTTGACTAAATTGAAGCATAATGCCAATTTGGAAAAGGGCACTTGTGTTGCATACGCATCTTGTTGATGTAATGATGCCAGTTTCAAAGTTCTTTATTTCGTTTTCCACATATGATTAACAAGCCAAAGCATAACTTGCTGCGTATGTTTACATATGTGAATGTATTTTTAACATCATGAATGTATCGCATACATGTCAGTCTTGTATTTTTTGTCTGTTTGTTCTCTTCAATATCTTTTCTTTTATCAATATGGCAGATGTGAAACTTACAGCAGCACTCAAACATTCATTATGTCTCTATGGAGTATGGAGATTTTTCTGAACCTTTTTTGTTCTTGCATCTGATACTTGATCTCTTAATTCGATAATTAATAATTATTTTGTTACAGGTTATTTTTACATTATTACTCTTGTCGTGCAGTAGAAAGATGGGAGCCAAGCGGTCATTTCAAGAGGACAACTTTCCGGAGCTTTGTTTCAAGCAAGCTAAACAGCCTGGTTCTAATAAAAATTTAAAATCATATGTTGAGGATTTCCCTTCTCATATAACTTCCCCAAAATCTGATTTTATAGGTAAAATATGTCATTTACTTTCTGCATACACTGATATATTATATATAACTATAAAATATGATTTTTATCAAGTAACGTGTCTCTATTGAGAAGCATGTTGATGACATTTTTCTTTTGATTCATATATGGAAAAAATTAGCAGGTTTTTACCATGATACCATTTCTTTTGACTTGTTTAATTAGTAACTTTGCTAGCCTCGGGTGAAATTTCTCTGCGTCAAATTAAGCATTTTTCAGCATGGCATGATGTCAACTCACGAATATTCGACCTCGTATTGCTTTCTAATCAAATATTGTGCCATAGGTGAAGCTGAGAGCAACTTTTTTAAATACCAATTTGATGAGAGAAACAGGAATGCTGACATCTATAGTTACTCCGATATGGCTCACGAGGAGTTCGAGATGGACAAGGAGTCCGAGATGAGTGTACCCTTATCATGGGTAGCAAACAGCAGTATTGACAAAGATTCTGCTTTCGAGGACAAGTTTTGCTGGTCTCATTTTCAAGGGTATTTCGACTTTAGTGTTCCAAGACGACTCCAAGTTCAGTACGAGGATCCATATTCATTTTTGTTGAGTTGTTCTCCAAGGAAAAAAGTTCCTATTGGACCAGATCATCAGGCTGAAGTTCCAGCGTGGGATCCGAATGCTGCCAGGAAAGACACTTTAAGTCCCAACTATGTTGAAAATGAAAATGAAGAAAAACTGATGGGAACTTGTGTTGTCCCAATGCCTGATTTAAAGGTTGATGAGGTCAAAGAAGTACATTGTCAAGCAGACTGTCGCTGCCTGGACGTCGGCTCCATACAATGTGTACAACAACATATAAAGGAAGCACGAGAAAAGTTAAGAGATACACTTGGAGATGAGAATTTTGCAGAGTTGGGATTTTTCGATATGGGAGAGGAGGTGGCATCCAACTGGTCTGAAGAAGATGAACATATTTTTCATCAGGTCATTTATTCTAATCCAGTGTTGCTTGGTAAAAATTTTTGGAATCACCTTTTTGAAGTGTTCCCTACCCGAACAAAGAAGGAAATTGTTGGCTATTATTTCAATGTCTTCATGCTCCGGAGACGGGCTTTACAAAACAGATCTGATCTGTTGGCAATAGATAGTGATGATGATGAAAAATGGCATGGCACTGATGGAGGATTCTATCATGCTGGAGAAGAAGATGAAGATTCTATAGGCGAATCTTTTAGTGATGAAGATGTTCACATGGGCAATAGGGATGAGTCTCCCTTCGAAAATGTAAGCAGGCACGATGAGGGTTATGGTAATGCCATTTCTGTCGGGAACGAGGAATTTGGAGATGCTACTGAGTTGGATGGTAAAAGAGTTCAAATACCCTGATAAGAAACTGAGAAGTTAAAAGTTTTGATAGTAAAGTTGGTTATTATCCTACTATGAAATATTGAAATGTACTAAGAGAAATTGGTTCACTTTGAAGAATGAAAATATTGCCAGTCTTCATTTTTGTATTGATCACATATTCTGCTAGCTGGATTAAAATTTATTTTTCAGAATTTTTTTTCCCACCTTAGTTACGCATTCTAAAGAATCACTTTTTACCCAAAAAAAATAAAAAAAACAAAAAAAAAAAACTGAAAAATGGACTCAAACTTGGCACAGTGTACATTTAAATAATAGTACACAGAGTGGGTTGGGAGTCTATTCTTAAATGCACAATAATTCGCTCAAATGTGTCTTGTGGGCATAGGCGGCAGTGACGTTGGGGCCTTAGATTTCCCTTTATAATTAGAACTCAGAATTTATTTTAAAACCAATCTTCAACTTGGCATTTCATAGATAAATTGTAGGACTTTCTTTCACTAAAATTCATTGTTTGATAATATACAGATTTTGAGTAACCCTAGTAATGAATTGAAATAATCTTTTCGCTATTTAACTTGCGTATACAAATGGGTTTGAACATATATAATGAAATTTTACTATCTTCGATTGTTGTATCTATATCAAATTTCGTGTGAATAATTCAATCTAAACAAATTCCAAGAAAAAATCGAGCATTCATTGATTATTATCGCTTATTAATATCTTTTTTTTTTTTTTTTTTGGGGGGCCAAAACGAGCATTCATGATAACTAACGACAAATGGTCTATTACAAGTGAAAGAGATGAAAAGAAAAGAAAAACATGCGTAATTACTTTTAAATTTAATTATAGTTCTAAATCTAAACAAGACTTTGAACTCGTTTGACGTGACTTCTGAAAAGTCAAAAGTTGCTCCTGTGATTAAGAAGTTTTTAAATAAGTTTTAACAATTTTCTAGAAGACGAAAATTTTAAACGAATCGTGTTAAAGTAGCTTTCAAATGAAACTCTTCTACAAGCGAATATGTATAAAAAGTATAAGCAAAAATAAAAATTGTACCAAACGAATACTTTGTCGTTCAGATAAGACATTTTCAACTTTAATTTTGTGTAGGAAATTATCAAGTAGTAATTCATGTTTACATACTATTATTGATGGTGACCATTCTCCACCTATAATCCTTTGTGTAAAAGCCAGTTTTGGACTTTTTTAAGGGTCCGTTTGGTACTTCAGTAGAGATTAAAATCAGATTAAAATTGAAAAACTACTCATTATTGTTGACTTTTATTAGACGAGTGAGACTCAATAACGGTCATATTTTCAATTTTAATAGGAAAGTCCAAAACCAGCTTTTACACAAAGGATTATAGGTGGAGAATGGTCACCATCAATAATAGTATGTAAACATGAATTACTACTTGATAATTTCCTACACAAAATTAAAGTTGAAAATGTCTGCAAACTTTTGTAGATAATTACTTAAAATTAATGAAAAAATAATCACTTATGTTAGGCTGCTTATCTATTCTATAACTACCCCTCTCAAGAAAGTATGTCAATACAGTACCCTATGGACACGTTGCCTTTGAAAGCAAAAGGCCCCAAAATTGATGTTTTTTCTTTCTTTCCTTTATGAATTAATTATAATAATTGAATCATTCAGCTTTCAATTATTACTTTTTTTTGGTAGTTGCTTGTGATTGCTGTGAAGTGAAGGTGGACTCAATTGATAATTAAATTGAAATTAATCAACGAATTAAATGTAAAAGAAGTGACGTTGCTCGGCCACAAAGTGTGGGATTATCACAAGTTCGATAATAAATTCTATCTTAATCTTGATAAATATTTCAATATTCGATCGACGAATTCCGATTTAAATGAATGACGTATGCATATTCTAGTATTTTGGGCAGATATTTGGGGGGCTCAAACAATCTTTTATTAAATTATTATTGAGAATTAGAATTTTGTTTTTGTTGTTTTGTGGAATTATTGGATTTTAGTTCAATTTTGGTTTGCCTAAATAAAGCCATCTCGAATACATTTTATTTCAACACGAATCAATAAATATTTTGTTTCCTTTTACGATATGATTATTACATCAACGAATTATCAACGTGCTGTCCATTTTCTATTTATTTGATTATCTAACCTCTGCGTATCAAAAACTCAAAAATAAAGAACATGGAATCTCGACTCAATAAAGTCTTTACTTTGAAAACATATGTATATATGAATTTGTACGAATTCCCGTACTTGCTTTTCCGTAAACTCTAACAAAGTGTATAAAAATGATTAAAAAAAAAAAACCCAATATCTAATTTGAAATACAAATTAGGTAGGATCAATGTGCCACATCAATGACTATAAATTTATTTTTTTTCTTTATATAATTTTTGAGAAATCCCCAATGGTCACCAGTTCGAGTCCCCTCAAGGCCACTGAGGTGAGAAACAATGGCAAATTTCAGGGCCCCGTTGGATTAGTCGAGGTGCGCGCAAGTTGGCCCGGACATCTACGGTTATAAAAAAAAAATAAAAAAAAAATAAAAAAAAAAATTTCCGAGAAATTAAAATTAGTGAGTGGGGTCATATTTAGGAATATGGCCAAAATGACCGACTCTATTCAAGTTGGTTTCTTTTATCCTTTAGTTGAATTGATGGCATTTTTCACCAACTTAGAAATGTTGAGTGCATGAGACAAGGAGATCCAAACCCCATTGTTTGACTTGCCCAATCAAAATAGCTACTAGGTGATAGAACTTGTGCAAATACACTAAGGTCGTGTTTGATACGTTGGTCTAAATTTGACCAGACGAATAATAGAAATAAAATTATAGCTTTATTTTATTTTATTTTTTTAGTACTATCGAATATATGTTTCAAAATATGTCGTAAGTTCATACTATAGTCTTAGCACGTTTGATAGCACTTTTAATAAAAAAAATTGCACGATACAATGTACAATACCTCAATTTCTTTTTCTTTTGATACTGTTCAATATTTTATAATCTATCTTATTTTTATTCAATTATATGTATATTGACTTTTTAAGGGGTGTCTGATGGATATTATTGAGAAAATAATGAATTTTAAATAGTGATATGATGAAAAATATGTGGTTAAAAACTAAAGAAAATTATTGATGTGGTGAAAAATATTAATTTATCGAAAAATGTGTGGTTGAAAATGAATTATATTCTTAAAACGTGTGTGTCAAACATGGGCTCACTCTATCTACACAATTAATGGTAAAGATCAATAGCCATTAATATTATACGAGGTAAGATGAGGCCACGCTACTATGTACTAGAAAGATGGTTTTTGTAATGTTATATACAATTGACAGAATATAGCACTAAGAAATTGGGAGATTAAGAAGTTTTTTATAAATAAATTTAGATCATTTTTTATAAGTATTTTATTCGATTAAAAGAGCTTTTAGAAAAAAAAATTAGTATAAGATAATTTTATTCAGAAGTTCTTCTACCAGAAACATAAGTAAGCACAAAAAACCTTACTAATCAAGTCTTTGGCTCAATTCATCGTGGAGATTCAAAGAAGATTTCGCTTTTAGCTGCCATAATGATTGATCAAATAACGCTCTAAAAAAAAAATCATATCAATACTACGAAAGAAAAAAAAAATAGCATTTTCATTATCATGTAAATATATGTTTAAAGCATAATATTTGGTCCCTGTTTAATTTGTTTTTAATAAATTTTGATAAAATAATAAAAAAAAATATGTGGTTGAAAAGTTGTACATCTCATGAAATGTATGATAAAAAATAATTATTTAGTTTGACTTAAATTTTAATAATCTTTTTTAATTAAACCAAATAGGGACCTCGATAATATAAAAATGACTACATGCCATAGTATAATTTTTTTCTTCTTCAATGCCATCTAATATTGTTTAACTTAACGTATTAAACATACTACAAATGTTTGGCAAGTCAAGTTTGAAATCGAAAATACAAAAGGACTCAAAGTTTAAGTAGAAATTTATTTATACGACTCTTTTTTTTTCTCAAAAACTCTTCCAAGTATGAAACATCCCTTTAACAATAAGTTTTGATTATGCAAATATGAAAGAAATCTCATTAAAGTAAACAGCCAAATTTCTTATTATTCCCTTTAAAAAAAAAATAACCCCCATTTTAATCCCCGAGTATTCAGTTCTATGTGGGGAATATATAGAGACACACATATGCATGTATATATCTAGGGGCAAAGGAGGAAATACGATGAACAATAGAGGCTGAAGATTCGGACTTTTCCTAGGCGTGACCTTATGAGCAAAAACGAAAAAACGCTCAAATCCTAAAATCTTGAAATGTTTCACAGTAAAATTCTTAACAAAAATCTGAAATTTCACTCATTCCCTTTTGATTATCCTTTCATATAACAGCCCAACAGATCTTGATCCTTTGATTTAGTCTAAAAAACACACACGTGTCTGTCTTTCTTTTGTTCTTTTACTCTTCCTATTGCTCATATTTTGCTTTCATGCATGGAATTCTCCTCCTACTAAAACACAAAAAAAAAGAAAAAAAAAAACAAGAAATATACGTGGAGTGTATGTATATGCAGAGAGAGAAGGGGTGGGTATAGAGAAATATTAGGAGGAAAGAGTCTTCTGTTTCTGTTTTAATTCTATTCTTGATCGGCTGTGGCTAGTTCAAGACCCGACCCACATGTTCAAAAGTTTGATTTTTTCTGCATTAAATTCTTGAATCTTTTAACATTAATATAGGTAGAGTCATTTATGTGCCTATTTTTTGAGATTACAGTAGATATGGAATTCAAGAGAGTTTTCCTTTTGTTGTGGGTATGATTTTTACTTCCCAAAACTGATCTAATCACTTGCGCAATACCAAGGCATAGACTTTGTGATTTCTGCTCAATCGTTAGTTCCGGATTCAAGATTTTTTATGTTTCGTAATTCATTGCTGTTTTTCTGATCTGGGGTCTGTTTACTTGTTCGTTTAACTATTTGGGTCTTGTTGGATCAAGAAATACTGCATTGTTGTGCAATTTGAGCTTATTGGTTGCTTGTGGATCTTGATTTTAGTATTGTTTTGTTGTTGTTTTGTTTGGGAAACCGACTAGAATTGTTCGATTCAATGGAAGAGGATCAAGAATTGAGATTTGTTTGCAAGTTTTGCAACAAGAGGTTCCCATGTGGGAAGTCACTAGGGGGTCACATGAGGTCTCATGTAATTGCAAATTCTGCTGAATCTGTGGAAAAATTTGAGGCAAACATGAAAAGGATTTCTTCTTTGGGTGGGGCAGGGAAGATTATCATAAATGAGGCGAAGGTTGTTGAATTTGCTAATGGGCAATCCAGTTATGGCCTTAGAGAAAATCCCAAGAAAACGTGGAGGGCTGTGGATTCGACCTTTCCTCTGCCACAGGAGAAGGTTTGCAAGCAATGTGGTAAAGGGTTTCAATCGTTGAAAGCGTTGTGTGGTCACATGGCTTGTCACTCGGAGAGGGAGAGGGGTTTGAAGGATGATCATTCTTGGACGAGTGAGAATCAGAAACTAGTTATCGATAGTCATTCAGATACTGAATCAGAGGACAGGATGTTGAGAACTAGATTTTCAAAGAGTAAGAGGTTTAAGAAAATCATTGTCAAGTCGTCTTCGTTTTCGTTAGCTAACAATGGTTCTTCGTCTGTTTCTGAGATTGACGAGCAAGAACAAGAGGAAGTAGCTATGTGTTTAATGATGCTGTCTAGGGATTCAGGAACTAAAGGCGGTGTGAATTCAGTTGTTGAGTCTTCTGATAATAATTCAGTGGTTCTTGAAACTAAATCTTCTTCTATAGAAATGAGAATTGGAAGAAAGGAAGGTCTAAATTATGTTAATAATAAAGACGAGAACTTCCAAATGAAGAAAATTGGGGACAGAAAGTTTAAAGGTAGAGCTTTGGAAGCAGAAATTGTTCAAATGGAGGAATCTGATTCAGGGTATTTCTTAGATGAATATGCTAAGGTTGAGTCTGATGGATCTGTTGATGGATATCACAGAAATGGTGCTTTTGGTGAATGGAAGAAGCCACCGATGGGTGTTAGAGCTAGAGGCGAGGAGTCAGTTTCTGAATTCAAGAAAAGCTTGAACATAGTCAAGAGTTATGAAACAGAGCTTAGGAAGGAGGTTGCTCGGGAAAATGGATATGATGATGCTGGCAGGTTTTTGAATTCGGCTAGGATTGAATCGCGAAAGAGAAAGCATAGATTTGAGGTTCCTGAATTTTGGAATGAATCCAGTAGGAAGATGAAAAACGGCTCTTCAGATGATCAGGTTTGCAACAATATTCAGAAAAGAAGTAAATATGAATGCTTGAACTGTAAAAAGGCCTTCAACTCTTATCAAGCACTTGGCGGGCACAGACCATGTCACAAGAAAAGTAATGCCTTTTCCGAATCACGATATGAAACGGGCGAGAACAGTCTAGATGATGCAAATGACTTCAGAACTGCTTATAAGCTCGGAGAGTCTACTAGCAAGAAAAAAATGATATCTAAAAGTTCATCTCATGACTCAAATAAAGGAATTAAGTCCAAGAAGAACAAATTGCACGTTTGTCCATTCTGCGACAGGGTTTTCAAGAATGGCCAGGCTTTAGGTGGGCACAAGAGGTCACATTTTATTGGTGGTCATGAAGAAACTAGCAGTCGAACTCCAGTACTGAAGCCAGAGCTTCCTGATTTACTCGACCTGAATCTTCCGGCTCCTGAGGAGGACGAGGATGATAGCCACGGTCAGTTCTTCCAGCTATAGGTAGGAAATGAATGCATGCCTCGCTGCGATTGCTGGTTGTGTTGACGGCTTCTTGAAGATGCTACAATATATGGACAATTCGGTGGCCAATGGTACTCATTTGCAGTTGTTTTGCTCATATCAACTGTAAGAAGCCTACCAACATCCTATTCTTAATCTCAGTTTTGCTAGATCCAAGAATATGCTGCAATTTTTTCCAGACTTCATATTTATCCATTTATTTAGTTTTCAAGCAATGGCATTAAAATCAATATGTTTATGTCAGTTAGTTCTTTGACTAAAGACTAGAAGCTAAGATTAATTCATTTTAGTTATGTCATGTCATTCATTTCCTTTTAGTAATGCAATTTGAAGACATTGAAGTCAACTGTGTTCGCCATTGTATGAATTCTTAGATGAGATTTAATTGCCTAATGATAACTTTTTATCGGGGTTTTAGAAACTGAAATCATGAGGTGTAAAATTCACAGCAGAGATTACTGTCTTGTCTGTAAAATATTCAGATTGTTTTTTACTGCTACACATAGATATAATCGTAAATGGAGTTGCCGTGGATCTGCTTATTTCGTGAAGTTTCTTTTGGACATAATCTTGCAACTTGATCAATATGATACAGCCTTTCTTTTGTTTTCATTTCTTTTTCCTTATTCTTGCATTCATTGGTTCCCTCAGCCATATTTGTTGTTATTTTGGTGGTTGTTTCTTGCATTGGAAACTAATATGATTAACTAATGTGATTGTCACCATCATTGCCTTTCACAAGAGAAATGACAGTCCTTAAGTGTGTTGCTTTAGTATGCAATATTAGACACGACTTAACAGTATAATGAACAACATTAACTTCTTTTTACCTCCGTCAAGTAAAATTCAAGTACTTCGGATAGAAGCTGAGTTCTTTCATGAACTCGTTCTGTTATGTCAGTAGTTGTCTTGGGTATCTGGTTGCTTGCATTGCAATAGAAGTCATGTGATGGGGTGGGGTGGGGATGTTGCAAAGTGTTAATAGATATGATGAATCATATCAGAATTCACCTAAATTCACCAACCTTCAAGTCCATCTTGATACCATTTGAGTATTTAAAGGTACTCTCATTTGACTATGATAGAGAGAAAAAGCTTATGAATGTCTAGTATTTTGTAGTCGACAGAATCGAACAATATAATGAATAAGATTTTTTAAACTTTTTTTTTCCCTTAATAGAGTCAAGTCGACTGTGCTTATTAAAGAGGTCATTAGTGTGTACATAATAGAATCCACACGTTCGTTAGTTTTTACCATCTTTATGCCACCTTAATCTGTCTTCTTGCTTTTAACTTCATTACACTTAGGTCAGCCTTCACCTCACACAGTGAAAAGGTGCAGCAGAACAAATTCCATATACAGAACTGAAGACACATGTTAATATACTCACTAATGGTTGACATCATCCACTAGATCATGGGGGAAGATTAAAAATTAATTTGAATGCCATTATGGTATGTTTGGTACACAAATTTGACAAGTCATCAATATTAAGAATGGCTCGTAGGCTTAGAAGAGTTTTTTTTTAGAGAAAGTTAGCCTAAAATAGCTTTCTGATGCGTGTCAATTGAGTTCATTACACAGTAATATTATGTTTCATTAGCTGTCTTACGTGTGCAAAGCGAAAATTTTGAGAAACTGAAATTCAGTAAGAAACAAAAAGTATAAAATGTTAATTGAATCCTCGTCTAGCACTTTGAGTACCATCACTTTGGGTTCGTTTGATGGAACTTTTGCTTCTTGTAGAAAACTTTTTCTAAAGAAGTTATTTTATATGAACTCCCTCTAAAAGCTATTATAGTCAAACGAAATAATTTCAAAGCAATTTCTTAATAATAAAAGTAGTTTTGGACTTTTTTTGAGGTCCTCGGACATTTTTTTTTACAATCGGAACACTACTTAAATATTTAAACAAATGACATTTCTATATTAAAACGAAGATTTCATGCAATTCAAGAGATAGAGTAGCAAAATAAAACCCCTCTCACAACTCGAGAGATTAGGCTACATTTTGGAATGCAAAAGGAATATGTACGCATGGTTGAGTTGTTAAATGCTCATTGAGGAATTAAATATAAAAATGCAAACACAAAATTCGTAAATTAAATTAAATATTTATACTTAGAGAATATATAATAATTTTATAGTTCTTCCTATTTTGTGTACTGCGAAGTAATATAATAGGGGGAATTTTGTGGATGAAAGGAAATTGTACATGTCTTCGCTTTCCTTTGTTTTGTATATTTCTTAATTAACAAAAGTGCAAAAGTAAAATAATTTAATGATGCTAGATCTGCTTTCCTTATGGTAAGGTCAAATTTGTTTCGAAAATTCTTCTATATTATCAAGTCAAAAAAGTAATATAGAATTACTTTTGATTTAGATCTTCTATTGGGCTTGGGTTTTGTTTGGAAGATATTATTTGGAAGGGTCGTCAAAAGGGGAAAAATTCACAACTTAAGTATTAACTATGAGCCAATATAGTTTTCAGGTATATATAATAATACCAATCTTCCTCTAGTCCGACCACAGTCACGACATTCATACGTAGCGATCCCTTCTTATAGTCGTTGGCATCCAATCGTCATCAATATCCACCCGCCGACATTCACTTTCACAATCATCGGCATCTAAATAACTTCACTGGGCAAGAGATAGAATCTACACAAACCGTCAAAAACTGAGCATCTTCTTCAACGGTAAACTGATCGACGTTCAACAACAACTAATCATCGCCGGCTTAGATATTAGAGATAAAGAAAGAGGAAGACAAATAGCGACCGTTGAAGAACATCGACGAGTAAGTAGCGTTTGTGTAATTTAAATTTATTTTTTAAAATTGGAATTGAAAACAACCACTAATATAATTTACAAAGTACTCACGAGATCAAATAACTTCACTTCTCACCGTCGAAATCTGGTTAACTGAATTTGTAACCAGTTCGAAGAAATCAATGGAATGTGATAAGTTCTTTTGAATTTACATTGATCTGTTGCCTTTGATATTGTTCCAATGGCCCGTGACCAATTCTCTTGAATTTGTGACCATAGATATTGATATGTTACTTATAAACGGTGACTTGTGACCAATTAATATTGACCTGCTGAACTATAATTAGGGACTCATGAATATCTTGACATATACAATATGACTAGTGATTTGTGAATTGTGAGGCATGACATGTGAACTATAACCTGTGATCAATTAATATTAATTGTAAACTATAATATGTGATCAATTAATATTGACTTGTGAACTATAGCATGTGATCTGTGAACTATAACTTGTGACCTGATAATATTGACGTGTGAACTATACAATATAACATGTGAATGGTGACATATCACCTATGAACATAAATCAGTGATTTGTAACCAATTCTATTTGATATGTGGTATGTGAATATTGATATGTGACAATAATAAGTGCACAAAGACATGTTACATGTTATCAGTTTACATGCCATTGCATGAATATCATAAATTATCTATTGTATTAGTCATATATTATTTATTACTCACTAATTAACCAAATTTATTGGTCACAAACCGTCTTTATACATTTTATAACCAAATCCAAACCCAAACCCAAACCAGCACTACCAGTACCATCACCGCCAACACCACCACAATGCATTGAATGAGAAAACCACCCACAAAAAAACCACCAACAAACTACACAACAAATCTTCTTCTCTACCTATGGCCACATCAATATTCAGCTTACAAAAGACACTACCTAGAGGTGCCCATATGACTGGAACTCTTAGCTGACCCTCTTCAAGTAGTTCATCTGGCTCTTCAAAGAACATATGATTCTCCAAACAAATCAAGTGGTTCAACATTTGCCCTGTAGCGGTGAACAACGGCGAATGGCTCATTGGTGCATAGATCGTTGATCTACTCGTCACTGTAGAACGCTGCACATTTGCTCACTGCCTACGTCGTCTCTGCTCACGACACCAGAGAGTATGGGGGTGTGCATAGAGAGATGCCGTCAGAGAGTATAAGGGAATATAAAGAGATAGGGAAATGGAGAGAGAGCGGATGGAAAGAAATGGTTTGAGGATTGAGGGTGTGTTTGAGCACATTATTTTGAAAGAATGTATTTTGAAATGGTATATTGATGGAAAATGTGTGGTTGAGAAAGAATGAAAAATTATTGACGTGATGAAAAATATTATTTTATTGAAGAATGTGTGGTTGAAAATGAATATAAGAATGAAAATGAAAATTTTAACGTGTACCAAACATGGGCTGAAATTGAAATCGGTGGGGACGGGACAGGGCGGGATATTATTATTTGATATTAAATAATTGATTTATCACCTAATTTGTGAATAATTAAACCTCATACCCGATTTTTGTACGAAGGCCTTTAAAATCATGCTAGGGTGTAATTTCCACCATTAAAAAAATCTAAATTAGAGGCAGCTTTTGGAGCTTTTTTTTTTTCTTTTTCTTTTGGGGCCCAAGTCAATGGCCTAGTTTGTCTTGGGCAAGACCAGCCCTGATTATGGTCAGAGGTCCTCAAAAAGTATCGCGAGATTGAGTGCATTCGTCATTTTTCTTAATATCACAATGTAGTTATGAACTCATAATTGAGTATTTCATGAATATTAAATTACTCCAAATTTTGCCCCTATTTGTTTCACGTTATTTTAAGGCCTTTTTTAAAAATAAAAAAAAAATTGGGCCCCACCATTAAAGAGGGTGGTCAAATTTTTCTGCTAATGAACTATGCAACGGTAAATTTTTTTCTACAAATGAAAAACAAACAGGTGTTAATTCGCGTCCTTTCAATCGTAGCAGAGGCTCAAATTTGTCGTAAGTCAGCCCTGAATTTCTTTTTTAACAAGAATTGTTCTCAACTTTTAAAATTAATAAATTTTCGTCAACTTAGTCATTAAAAGTACATTGGTCTCTTAACATGTTTCGTGAAATAAAAGTCAACGAAGATCAAGTTTTAAAATGCATTGATTATGAGAGTAAAATTAGGAAACGAATGTTCGTCAATTCATCATAAAATACTGAATATTTGGTTATTGGCCTATAAATTGTTAATTTCAATAAAACCCTATTTGAATGTAAAATTGCAAAAATCTCCAATATTTTTATTAAATAAAAATGTGGAAATTACATAATTCCAGGTATTATAATTCAAAAATTAAGGACCAAATTTAATTATTCAAAAATCAAATATGAATATAATAATTAAATATCTACCTCCAATTCAATTCCAAAGGCTAACCATTTTATTTTATTCTCACCCTCACTCACTCACTCTCCATCTATCTTCTCCCTATATTACTTTCCCTCTTTTACGCCGTCGTCAGAACACGCCGTCGGAGACCTACCCCATTTCACTTCAGTCTTACCACCAAGTAAGGAGCACCGAGGCGATCTGTACCATGCATCGATGTGGGTGTGAAATCTCCTCTCTCACTTTCCCTCTCCTCAACGAGATCTGGTGGGGGAACATCACTGCCGCTGTAGTAGCGGAGCTAAAAATTAGTGGGCACAAACCATAGCATTCATTCTAGTAATGGCAGTGATGTCGTTGTCGAGAGGTGGTGATAGCGGTGGTGTTTTTGTTACAGATGGTAAGGCAGTTTAGGTTGTGGTGGAGGTGGAGGTGTTAGACAGTGGTGGCATACTTGATTATTTGTTGGAGGGGTGATGGCTATGTTGTGGTGTGGACCGTGTGGTAGTTTTGAGAGATGGGTGGATTTTGGCAACAATGGTGGTGTAGTGGTGTGGTGGTGGTGCTGTGGGTGTGTTCGTGGCAGTGGTGAGGTGGTATGAGGTGGGTTGGATGCATGTGACCAATAATTGGTTAATTTGTAACACGTGATCTAAAAATTGTGACGATGATGGTGGATTTGGTGCGGTAGTGATGGTCTTGTGATGCTGGCGATGGTCGCAAGGTAAGGGTGGTCATAAGTGGTGTTGACGGTGGTATGTGACATAATTTTTGGTGTATGTGACCAATTATTTGGATATCTGTGATCAGTATTAAACCGTGGTCTTAAAATTTGATAACTTATGACTAAAATATATATATTGTGAGCAACAAATTTAAAAATTCATGACCGATTCATAATTTGTGACCTGTAATTTTTTTATTTGTGACCAATGAAATAAACCGTGACTCATAAACATTTTGATTTTTGATCTCGAAATAATTTGTGACCTATAATTTTTTTGATTTGTGACCTCGAAATAATTTATGATCAATTAATTTGATAATGTGTTACTTGTAGATAAGTTGTGGCCTATAATTATGTATATGTGACCATTAATTGTATAATTGTGACTTAATTAATAAATATTTTTAATTTATTAACTAATACCTGAATTTTGAATTGTTAAATTATCTATCTGACTTTTGAATTGGTGTAAACCATACACCTGAATTTTGAATTTTTCCTAATAAAAACTCAATAGGCACCGCTTCTTAAGTGTGTGCGGCTGCTGTTTTAAAGACCAAAAGACGTTAAAAACCTAATTGGTTATAGAATTTTAATCACATGACTTGGTCAAGATTAAAAAGGGAAAATAAATTAAAATATTGTCAATTATAAAGTCAAATACAATTTACTACCATACGTGCTCCCTAGGGTATGTCTATTATCCAATCATATATGTTCCATCGTACCAAAATAAGTTATAAAAGAAAAAGAAAAGATGACACATGGCCTATTATGAATAAAAGTTAAGTGAATGAGCTAAGGGCATACCCTCATTTTCATCCATTTCGCATTCCAGATGGCACGATATCCCCGAGTAGTCCTTGGTCCACTTGGGGCTGTGAACTTATTGCCTCGTGCACTTCTCCAATCTCGCCTGCAGCAGGGACGTGCTGTGATTGTGCAGCGTGGAGTGAATGTTCTCGAGAGTATGGCAATCCTGCAGGGTAGTGGACGGAAGGGATCAACCGGCTTGCAAATGAAGCGTGATCATGAGAAATAAGTCCACCTCTAGGGTATCCAACTGAATGGTGACAGTGCTGCCCTTCGTATGTTGTTATCACAACAGATGGATCCTCAGACGAACGTTCAACCCTTTTTTTAACCATGCATTTGCTATTTGTACACCGATAATAACTCCTGCAGAGAAGATCAAGCTATCAAAAGAAAATTATTTATTTTCTTGATTTCAATACACTTGTATTACGTGTTTAGCATGCCGCGTAATGAACTCAATATGATTAATTGGCTCTAAAATTTTTCATTTTTGAACATCATTTTACTCTACATATCCATTTCTATAGTTTGTTGGCCTATAAATAGATGTATTTACATTAAGAGAGGGATCAATATGGTTGCTAAATGTATTTTCTTGTTTACATTAAAGATCATCCATGAACGGACATCAAGGGTTAATATTATCCCACAAAACAATATTTTAAAAATTGAGCTATACATTAACTTGAATGAAACCAAAATAAATAATAAAAACTTCATTTGACCTCCAAGTGCTATAATGAGCTATAAATTTGGAAGTGCTTTGGCTAAAAAGTAATTTTCTGTAGATCAAACCCTATTTACTGCTCGCCACAAAATCAAATATTTGAAAGAAGTAGGCTGCTAATCGACACCAGTTTCATAGTACTTTAATTTCCTTTAGCATAGTAAGAAATAAGTTTAACTACCATGTCATGATGCATTTTCCATTTCCAAAATTGGTCACGGGACTTCTACGAGGTTCAATCATGATATGCATTCATGTGCCTAACTTATCATACAATGCACATCTGATAAATTGTACCCACGTGAGATGTGACATGCTAACAAGTCCACTCGCCGGGAATCACTAGACAGTACTCTTCTCGACACGACGCTAGAGAAATAAACTCAAGTCATCTCTAACATGTATAAACGTGCTCTACCTTGACGATGTATGTAACTGTAGAATTATATATATTTTCCACTAAATGAGACTATAAACTAAGCGATTAACATTATGAATTTATAAAGAGAAGAACGACGGAAAACCTTGGAAATGGACTATTTTTTACAGCTTTCTGTCCATATTTGCGCCATCTGTAACCATCTTCTAGATGATCAACTTCACTTTTAGTAACAAAAGCAAAACGTGGCTGACGAATTCGCTTTTGTCCCTTTTTTCTAGCCTTGATCCTGCACAAATTTCAATCATGACTTTTAATGTGTGTATACTTGATTTTATGAAACTATAGGAAATATAATAAAGCTGGCAGCAATGATGTTAACTTATGAAGAAAACTGTACAATGTACATTCTGAAAGTCACAGGTGCAAACATATCATAATTAGATCGACTTTGATAGTGATAGGCTCTCAAATATCCCTTGTAATTGTACTATTTACAATCGGTATTCCGTTCCCCAATATATAGGATGTTTACATAACAAAACCATTGCAAGTTTGGTAGTACGGATTAAATAACACTAAACAAAATTACCCGAGAATGAATTATCATTATGCAAATAGCATGACCGTCGTATCGTCATTTTTAAAGCAATACAGTACTCTGTAGTGTATAATTTTTCTGAAACGCCTTTCTTCTGAAAAAGTAGATAAAAGTTACAAAGAAAGAAATGAAAGTAGGAGTGATACAGCACGCCATTGTCGCCGCAATAACGGCTGTGGTCGATCCACGATTTTGTTTTTGACAGAATACGCGTAAAAGCCGCCTCAATTTTCGTTATACTCCGCAAATACCTATGCCCCAAATTGCGTGCAAAAACAAATTCAATGCTTCTTGACTCTGCAGAAACTGTACGGACAAGGAATAGGGAATAAGTATTTCCTCGTGCTCTAGTGTTCTACCTATTTTTGCTAACTTAATTAATGAATTCCGTTTTTTTCCCCCTCCCCTTGAAAAAGCACATGTGCATGCACTACCCTACCCTGCACTCACGCTGTTTCCGCCGGCGGCTGGGCGGAGGAGTCACCGGAGGCCATCGACTTCTCTGGCTGATCCTCCGATGAGCTCGAAGACACCGATGCCTCCACTTTTTCCTCCACCGCCGTCGGTTCAGTGGCAGTTCTCTGAGGAGCTGAAACTGAAACGTAGTCACTTGTGCTCTCTCGCCCAAAATTTGAGTCTATCCGATCGGAATCTCCGACACCACAGCTGGATTCTGCCGGAATGTTCCACCCGAACTCGCTGAGTATGTTACTGTCCTTGTCACTTCCAAAGAAAAACTCATCTCCGCCACCGAGTCTCCAGCTCGACTCAGTTGGATCCATCTTCTCCTTACCTAGTAACTCTGGCAACTATAGATACAAATACCAATAATACATAGGTGCGTGAAAATCTAAAATCGGTAAGAGTACAGAAAATTAAACGCGGAGAGAGAAAGCTAGGGTTTGCAGAGGAGTGAGAAAAGAGAACGCGTACTAAGTAGAGCTGTATTTCATTTGATTTTGTGATCTTTTTGAAAGCGTTGTCGTGTCAATGCAAACACAGAGAGAAAAGTATTATAGAAAGATAAGATAAAATAAAAATAAAATAAATAAAAAAATCGCCGTCACCCTCCAATAGTAGTAAGGAGGAGGAGAGGCTGAAATTTAAGCAAATCACAGAGGAGAATTAGAGCAAATTCGAAAAAGTTTGAATTATAATTTTAAGTTGACTTGAGTCAAAAATTTTAAACAAGCACTTATTAGTCCTTGTTTGGTATCGATTAAATCAAAATCAAAAATTAATTACAGTAAAATATTTTATGGATTCCATAATTTTTCAACTACATATTTAATCATTTTTTTTTATCAAAATCTACTAAAAATCTTATTTTAGTCACTACTAAACCCAGCTAATGTTTAAGAAATCAGTGTGTATTGACCGGAAAAATGTAAATGTAAATCGCAGCCGGATAGCTCGGCTATGCACAAGTTGTGGATTTGGACCAAGTTGGTATATAATTTTTGGTAAAATAATATTTGAATTATATTATTTTATTATTAATTAAAAGGGTTAATTTCACAAATGGTCACTGAAATTACCTGAAAATTTCAAAACGGTCACTGAAATTTGAAATTTCTTTCAAAACGGTCACTGAATTTTCAGATTTTTTGGGCAAGTTTGAGGCAATTTTTCGGCAACTTTCGACCATCAAAACCGTCGATTTCGGATACCGTTGAAAAGCCCACGATGTCCCCTTCAATTACCATAGAAAATCTCCCCAAAACTCCAAGTGATTCGGTCGGAATAAACCCACGAAGTCGACAACCGAAAATTGTGAAAATTTGCCAAGATTTTCAGATTTTTTGGGCAAGTTTGAGGCAATTTTTCGACAACTTCCGACCACTAAAACTGCTGATTTCGGATATCGTTGGAAAGTCCACAATGTCCTCTTCAATTACCACCAAAAATCTTCCCAAAACTCCAAGTGATTCGACCGGAATAAACCCACGAAGTCAACTACCCAAACTGGGCAAAAAAAGTCCGAAAATTTGCCCAGTTTGGGTAGCTGACTTCGTGGGTTTATTTCGGTCGAATCACTTGGATTTTTGGGGAGATATTTAGTGGTAATTGAAGAGGACATCGTGGGCTTTCCAACGGTATCCGAAATCGACAGTTTTGGTGGTCGGAAGTTGCCGAAAAATTGCCTCAAACTTGCCCAAAAAATCTGAAAATTTGGACATATTTTCACAATTTTCGATTGCCGACTTCGTGGGTTTATTCCGGCTGAATCACTTGGAGTTTTGGGGAGATTTTTGGTGGTAATTGAAGAGGACATCATGGACTTTCCAACGGTATCCGAAATCGACAGTTTTGGTGGTCGGAAATTGCCGAAAAATTGCTTCAAACTTGGCTAAAAAATCTGAAAATTCAGTGACCGTTTTGAAATTTTCTGGTAACTTCAATGACCATTTGTGAAATTAACCCTTAATTAAAATAATATATTTATTTATTTCCCAGCTTTTTTTATGCACGACACTTGGCATCTTCCAGAATTTGGCTGTTGACTATTAAATCACCGTTCAAATGAGTTGTGTTTGTTCAAGACACAACTTTTTGACTATTATGTATTTTGAACATAATTTTTCAATTTCTATAAAAAGATCCCCATATGTCGGATTTTATTCATTCCAAAATAATTTTTGATTCTCTCTTATAAAATATAATTCTTCTAACCTGCATTATTCCATATTGTATATTTTAGTAACGAATATTATTTTCGTGCATTTCAAGTCCTTAAATTTTAGAGAGATCAAAACATTAGTAAGTTCGTCAAATCTTGTAATTTGGAGTGTTACTATTACAAGTTGAGGTCGTTGTATTTTGAGATATGAGTGAAAGAATCGAACTCTTGCCTCGGTCATTATCATTTTGTTTTATTCCGTTCATTCTGTAAGTCGAAATTCTGTTCAATTACTTATTCACTGTAAAAAGGATTATTTGAACATAAATTATTGCACGATAATATCAATATTTTTCAACAATTAATGAAATCTTACTCTAGTTTTTGTCCCCATTTCCTAAGTCTTTATATAAAATTGAGATCGTGATGTAGTAAAATTCTACTAGTTTAAGGTATACGAAATGTATACAAACCTTCTCGACATTGACTCAACCCACCCTCATTGAAATTTGATGTACAAAATCTTATTGAGAAATTAAATAAATAATGAATCAACTTTGCTCGATTGTATATTTTACAACTTCTATATATATTATGAGATTGACTCATAACTCGGTACGGGTGTTTCTATAACAAACTATTTTTCTAGCACTTTCATGATAATTATTGTCTGAGATGCCACCAATATAGCTAGTTCATTAAATTAAACACATTCATGTACCGGGACAATTGTTTTTAAAGGTGAACAACACAAGAAGCTAAAAGCCCAGAGACTCTTTGAGATTTTGTTCTAAATCAATATTCGTGTTGCTTTAGGATATTAGGTTTGATATGATGTGTGTTAAGAATTAAGTTGAATGTACAAAATTATTCTTCTGCCGGAAGCTTCACAGATCCTCACATGTGTGGGACCCACGAAAATAAAAAATGAAAAAAAATCCACCCACCCCCCATGGTCTGAGTGTCGGTGAGGCTTCTGTGAAAAAAAATTCTGTGAGTCTAGCATCGTTCATGTGTTAAAGTCTCGTAGTTACACATTTACATATTAAAAAATAAATATTTTTCTTAATCGAAATATATATATATATTTTATTTTTTAAAATTTAAAATGATTTAAACAATTTGAGATGCCCCCACCCACCACTAAATTGAAAAGGAGTGGCTGTTGATAGTTACAGCCTTTTAATTGTTTGGAATCTTTCATGACCAAAAATCGATGGAATATAAAATATACCTATTAATATATCGATTTTCTTAGCCCGAATCTGTTATGTAAACTTGGGTCCCAAGCAAGCCACGTCCTTCCACAGCACCCGTTGCGAGGCTAGTAGCTTGTTCCACAGAAATTTGGTAGGTGCACGCATAAAACAATTGTAAAAGAATAATTTATCTAAGCACCACCAAAAATCTATATGCAGGGAACTATTGTTATTTACAAGTGTATTAGGTGATGTGATAGTTTATGTGTAATAATGAGATTATAAAGTACAATTTATACGTGAGGTTGAGAGATAATTGATTGTTATATCATCGATATTTCATCATCTTGATAATAAATAGCATTTCTCGTATTTTATATACTTATTCGGAATTCTAAACTTGATGAAATATTATTAAATTGAGCTGATATGTATCAATTTAGTATAAATACGTAAATTGTGGCAAAATCCCAATTTGGGTGCAATTGGCGAGGAGAAAGGTGTTTTGAGTTTATTTGAATTTGATTCGGAGCAATTGAAATTTTTTTGCATTGTATGTGTGATCAATTGGAAGAATTAAGAGAATAGTAGGAAGAGATTCATAAGTTTCGAAAGATAAATCCAATGTTTGAAAAGTTAAGAGACTCGGTTGTAGAATTTAGAAACTTGCATCAAATCAATTTCGAATAATTGTGGACTATTGAGAATTAAATTGTAAGATTCAAATATGAAGGACCAAAGCTGTAGATAAGAAGGGACTCCAGCTCAACAAATAAGAACTTCAAGGATCAAATTGCGCTGAAGGCAAAAGTTTGCATCTTGCAATCGCAACAAATGATCTATGCAATCACATGGGCTTATCTAGCCTAGCCTGATTTTCTTTCTGAAAAACGCGTAGTTCGACCCTAACAACACTTAAATGGGGGTGAATAGATGTATAATGCGGAATTAAAAACTATTATGAATTAAACAGCAACTAGTCACTTTTAATTCTTATCTAGATGATTAATCAAGCATGTTGTATTAGTCTTAAGTTTGAATACCGCAATTTGTATAATCAATCACAATAACGAAAGCAGTAATCAACACCAGAATGATCACGAAGAAACCCAACTGGGAAAAACTTTGGATACTTTACCGGTCAATCCACTATAAACAAATATAACAACTTACAGTCTACCAGACTAGACGACCCGAACTAAATGGTTTCCCGACTGCACTTCTAATAGCTCTCCCTGGATCCCGTGCTCCCATGCACCCTTAGCTATTGTTGCCAAGCTCTCCGTGGAATCTGCTACCTTGCAGCACTTTAAACCTTGTGAATTCACATATCTCCAGTGGATCACGAAAAACGACACGTTCTTCACAGACAGGAATTTCTGTCAACTCACTTAGATCTTCAGAACTCTGACCAGATAAATAGGAAGTATTGGTTTGGTATTTGGATTATACATTCGATGTTTTTCTCACCAAAGAATCTCATACAAATGAAGGTTGAAGAATATGATATGGAGGAATCACTCTTTGATATGTTTCTCTCAATATTCAACCTTAGAAAATTCGTACATGTAAGGTTTGGTATTTATAGGTAGGTTAGAAAATGAATGGGTCAGGTTAAAAGCCTTTAAATCGCGAAATAAAATATTCCCGGATAAACCTGTTGTTTGAGCGAAGGTCGAACGACAGCATGTCGTTCAAGCGAAGTCCTGGCGACGGTCCATTTCGCTCGAGCGATGATATTTCTATTTTTGTAGCTCGAGTCAAACCTTAGCGATGGTCTAGCAAAAATCCGCGCCGTTTTCCTTCTTTTTCCATTCTCGAAACCCTAACCTCAAACACTTACCTTTTGACTAATTATACATTACTCCTTGAACTTTTACAATATATCAATTTCAGTCCTTTTGTTTACAGAATCACCAATTACAAAAATTCTAAAACCTAACAAACTCCCCCTTTGACATTTTATGACAAAACTACAATCCAAGTCAAGGTGTAATAAAATGAACATTACAAACTCAAGATATGACTCAAACTTAAACTAAAACTGTTTAAAATGAAATTTTCAATTTATTGTTCAGTACCTATTTCCTGAAATAGTCAACTCAAATACCAATTGTAAAATGTATGGAAAACATGATCAATATCAAATGTAATTCAAACAGTCTAAGTGTAAGAATTAATTAAGCAAACGTAACTCATAAAGCATATTTTTCAATTTTATAACACAAGCTAAACTAAGACATAATAGCAATGCAATCCAACATACCAAAATGAAACATTGACACTATAAAAATATCAAAAACTTAATTTAAGAAAACTGAAACAAAATATGTTCAAGCTCCCCCTTACTGCAAACTCTCAACGATTTAAAGCAGTAGGCAAAATGTATCTATGTCTCACCCCAACGACCCCTTAAACATAAAATACAAAATACAATGATATACAATTTAATAAACTCTTTGATTTGTTTTTTTTCTACTCCCCCATTTTGTCACAAAATGACAAGGGATAATGAAAAAACATACAACAACTTTAATAAAGGAAGATTGAGCAGTCATAAGTATGAACAATAAACTTTCCCACAAATCTAACTTAAATTACCCATGGAGTAAATGATATAGGTGACCTATATGTGTTAAGTGTCACTAATCCTCTAATAGTATAACTCCAAACATTAATCTTGTGAGAAATGACTTGTTAGATATCACTGCTAATAAGTATATTCTTCTACTTATTGAAGTCAAATCAGTAAAACGCATTAAACTTGTGAGAAATGACTTGTTTTTGTTTTAAATTCAAACATGAATGCAGCAAACATACAAAACAAAAGAAAAGTCACACAAACAAAACACAAAAATTAGAGAAAGAAATAATGCATGAGAACAAGTAAGGAGATAAACACGATACATGCATCAATTATACACATTCAATGAGGCACACAAATACCAATAGTCGTTCTTAGAGATTCGAACTGAAGTCCATCCAACTGTTTAGTGAATAAGTCAGCTATTTGATTTTCAGTGGAAATATGTTTAAGAGTAATCGTTTGAGTTTCCACAAGCTCCAGAATAAAGTGATACATTATATCAATATGTTCAGTTCGAAAGTGTTGAACATGATTTTTCGAGATATTAATAACATTGGCATTATCACAAAATATAGTTATAGTTCACTGTTCAATCTCATAGTCACTCAACATCTACTTCATCCAAAGCAGTTGAGTTCAACAACTTCCTGCTGCAATATATTCAGCCTCGACCGTGGATAATGAGATAGAATTTTATTTCTTACTCATCCAAGCAACAAGATTAGTACCAACATAAAAGCAACCTCCAGAAGTACTCTTTCTATCATCAACATTACCAGCCCAGTCAGCATCGAAATAGCCAACAAGATCAAGGGTAGAATCCCGAAAGTGCAAAATCTCATAATCAACAGTGCAATTGACATATCAATAATACGTCGTACAACTCTCATGTGTGATTCCTTAGGATTAGCCTGAAAACGCGCACAAACACCAACACTAAAAGCAATGTCAGGTCTACTAGCAGCTAGGTAGAGTAAACTACCTACCATACTCATATACAATATTTGATCAACACTGGTACCTGTAGGGTCGAGACCTAACTTAACACCCGTGCTCATAGGGGTTCTAGTATGTTTCTTGTTGTCTAGTCCAAAACTTTTGACAAGATTCTTAGCGTATTTCGATTAGGATATGAATAATCTCTCATCAGTCTGCTTGACTTGAAGACCAAGAAAGTACGTTAACTCTACAATCATGCTTATCTCAAATTCTTGCTTCATACACTCAGCGAACTCATGAGCAATAGAATCAACGGGAGACCCAAAGATGATGTCATTCATATAGATCTGAGCTATTGTGATGGTATCCTCAATTCATCTTATAAACAAGGTTTTGTCTGCACCACATCTCGTAAAATCATGTTCTAGAAGATATGCAGTGAGCCAATCATACCAAACTCTAGGAGCTTGTTTCAGGCCATACAGGGCTTCATTCAGCCTATACACATAGTGATGATATTTCGGATCAATGAACCCTTTAGGCTATTCCACATAGGCTTGTTCCTGAAGAATTTCATTCAGGAAAGCACTCTTGACATCCATTTGGTACAATTTGAAACCTAAAGTACAGGTAATCGCTAACAGGATTCTAATGGATTCAAGCCTAACTATCAGTGCAAACGTTTCATTAAAATCAACACCTTCAACCTGAGTGTATCATTGGGCAACTAACCTAGCCTTATTCCTAGTTATGGTACATTGATCATCAATTTTATTCTTGAATATCCACTTAGTACCTATAACATTGCAATCATCAGGCCTATGAACTAAATCCCAAACTTCATTTCTCTCAAACTGATTCAATTCTTTATGCATAGCATTTACCTAACAGTCATCCCTAAGGGCTTCTTCCACTTTCTTTGGTTCAATCTGAGACACATAGCTCGCATATAACAAGTTGTTCAAAACTCTCATGTGAAGTCTCATACCTTCTTTTAAATCTCCAATAACATTATCATTAGGGTGATTTAATTTAACTATGGATGAAGGTTCATTAGGTAGTTTAGCTTCGTTATTAGAACGAGACTCCTTAGTTGAAGCAACTAACTCATTTGATGTGCGTAGGGGATCAGGAACTGAAGGTTCAGTTACTTCGACTGGATCAACATGCAAATGTTCCAGTTCCACATAATCTTCACCAATCTCCCACTCACTACAAGCATCATCAACCACCACATTAATAGATTTCATCACAACGCGTGTGTGATTATTGTACACCCGATAAGCACGACTATTTTTGGAGTATCCCAAGAATATACCCTCATTGCTTTTGGAATCAAGTTTTCCCAAGTTTTCTCTGTCTCTCAAGATGTAGCACTTGATGCCGAATACACGAAGGTACTTGACAATAGGCTATTTACCTTTCCATATCTCATAGGGTGTCATGTCAGTTTTAGGTCTAAGATAAACCCTATTAACAATGTGACATGCAATGTTTATGGCTTCACCCCAGAAATGCATAGCTAGTTCTTTATCATGAAGCATAGCACTAGCCATTTCTTTAAGCACATGATTTTTCCTCTCAACTATTCCATTTTGTTGTGGAGTGATCGGTGATGAAAACTCATGCTAGATTTCATCTTCCATACACAAATAAGATTCAAGTTTTCGAACTCTTTTCTATGATCACTACGAATTCTGGACATAGAATAACCTTTCTCATTTCTAAGTCTCTTACATAAGGAGATGATAAGAGTGAACACTTCAGTTTTATCTTTCAGCAATTCAATCCATGTAAATCGAGAAAAGTCATTAACCATAACTAAGATATATCTTTTACCACCAAGACTTCAGATCCTAGATGCTCCCATTAAGTCCATATGGAGCAATTCAAGAGGCTTGCTTGTCAAGATTTTAGAAGTTTGTTTGTGGGATACTTTAAGCTGTTTACCTTGTTAACACGGACCAAAAACAGTAGTATCAGCATTATCCAGCTTAGGTAGGCCATTGACAATCTCATTCTTGGCAAGTTTAGACAGACTGTTATGGTTCATATGACCCAATCGTTGATACCACAACTCAGTGACGCTGATCTTGACACTGCTACAAATGTAGTTGGAATTGGGTAAGACTCCATAACAATTTTCAGAAGTTCACACACCTTCGAGAACAATGTTACCAGTTGAGTCACACACAGTACACCATTTCTGGACAAAGGTAACCTCAAAATCAGTATCACCGATTTGACTGATCCTCAACAAATTGGACTTTAAACCCTTCACATACACCACATCCGAGATCGCAGGTAGTCCAGCAATACACACAACTCATTTTCCCAGTATCGATGCAGTAGTTCCATCACCAAATGTAACTACACCACCGTTCCAGTTATCAAGTGAAGAAAACAAAGATTTGTCACCATGTGTCTTGAACATGAACTGTCAAGATACCACATAAAGTTATTTTGAGCTTTGAGAACAACATGGGCCACACTACAATTAACTGTTATTCAAACCATTCACTATTTTTCTCCCTTTCCCCTTTCTCAATCTCACAGTCAGGTCTGATTGCACAATCTAGGTGAATGTCATATAATTTTGTTCTTCTTCACCACCAGATGTCTCATCATGAGAATTGGAATCTGACTCCTCATCACTCATGGTCATGCCTAAAGCAGTACGTCGTTCTTTACCTGAACTCCTCTTCAAATTAGAATATTCACTCCTAATGTGACCAAACTCCTTGCACTTGTGGCATTTGACATATTGAGATTTCTTAACAAGAGTCCTAGAGCTGTTTTCTCACATCTACCTCTCAAGAGTTTACTAGGGACATCACTATTCTGCTCCTGAGGCTTTCTCATATTCCTCATCACCTTCTGAAATTTTTTAACGAAATAAGCTATTTCGCTGTCCCTAATAGTGTCAGTAGACTCACTCTCCTCTTCTCTAACAGTGTTCATAGCGATGGATTTAGCCTTTTTGGGCTGTGAACTATGAGTTGATAAGTTACGAATTTCTCAATCTTAACAGCATCTAAGTCCTTACTCTTTTATATCGCAGTGACATTGGGTCTAAACCTCTCAGTCAGTAATTTAAGGACTTTCCTAACAATTTTTTACTCAGAGATATTTTCACCTAAGTTAAAACTAGAGTTAACTATGTCATTCAGCTTCGCATAGAATTTATCGAACAATTTATCGTCCTTCATTTTAATTTCTTCAAACTTAGTGGTCAACATCTGCAATTTAGAGTTTTTAACCGTTTTCATGTGTGGTTTCTAATATGTCTCAAACTGAACTTCCTTAACAGTTTCACACATTGACACTCGCATAAACTCATCCATAGATACAGCCATGAACATGACATAAAGACCCCTACTGTTCCAATTACATTCATCAAGATTAGTTTTCGACCAAAGTGAGATATCAATGGGTGTGACAACACCTACAACAGTAGTTGTAGGTAGAGCCCACCCATTTTGAACGATAACCTAAATACGTTCATCCATCGCTTTAAGGAAAACTCTCATTCGAACTTTCTATAAGCATAATTGCTTCTGTCGAAGAATGGAGGCACAAACAAGGACTGACTCATCTAGAATAACAAACTAAGGGTTAGGAATCGAATTAAGGCTCTGATACCAATTGAAAAAGCGTAGTTCGACCCTAACAACACGTAGAGGGGGTGAATAAGTGTTTAATTCCGAATTAAAAATTATTACGAATTAAATAGCAACAAGTCACTTTTAATTCTTATTTATATGATTAATCAAGCAAGTCATATTAGTCCTAAGTACCGTAGTGTGTATAATCAATCACAATAACGAAAGCAGTAATCAACATTAGAATAATCACGGAGAAACACAACTGAAAAAAATTTCGAGGACTTTGCCAGTCAATCCACTATAAACGAATATAACAACTTACAGTCTACCGACTAGATGACCCGTACAAAATGGTTTCCCGACTACATGTCTAACAGCTCTGCCTGGATCATGTGCTCCCATGCACCAATCATTAGCTGTTGTTGCCAAAGCTCTGTGTAGAATCTGCTGCCCTGCAGCACTCCAAGACTTGGAAATTCGCCTATCTCTAGTGGATCACGAAGAACGACATGTTCTTCACAGACACGAACTCCTGTCAACTCCCTTAGATCTTCAGAACTCTGACCAGATAAATATGAAGTACTGATTTGGTATTTGGATTATGTACTCGATGTTTTTCTCACCAAAGAATCTTACAGATGAAAGTTGAATAATATGATATAGAGGAATCACTCTCTGATATGTTTCTCTCAATTTTCAACCTTAAAAAATTCGTACATGTAATGTTTGGTATTTATAGGTAGGTTAGAAAACGAATGGGTCGGATAAAAAGCATTTAAATCGTGAAACAAAGAATTTTTGGATAAACTTGTTCGCGCTCGAGCGAAGTCCTGGCAACGGTCCAGCGACGATATTTCTGTTTTTATAGCTCGAGTCAAACCTTAGCGACGGTCTAGCGAAAATCTGCATCGTTTTCCTTCTTTTCTCATTCTCGAAACCCTAGAATCAAACACCTACCTTTTGACTAATTGCACATTACTCCTTGAACTTTTACAATATATCAATTTCAGTCATTTTGTTCACAGAATCGCCAATTACAAAAATTCTAAAACCTAACACTTTCCTTGTTTGATTCAACTCTTCATTACGACACAAGTTTTGACCTAGTTTTGGGGGTTATAAATACATACTTTCATCCATAATTTAATGGGTTGTTTGTACGGAAAAAACATATGCAATTTAAGGGAGATGCATTTGGGATAGAATAGACATATATCTTACAAAAAAGAAATCTGAGGAAGCTTTTAATCAACAAATACATATTTCTTTTGATATAAAACACATTCGTACATCAATTGAGCTATTGAAAAGACTCGAGGAATCAAGATTTCCATCCATCTTCTTTCCAAACTTCAATTTTGGATAGTGTTGTATTAATCATTTTTTTTAATTTTTTTATTTTGTAATCATATGATGCTTGACTAATTGTATAAATGTTAAAATAGCGTTGAACCCACGTTTTGATGTTTTCATATTCCATATTTTGATATTGAATTTTTGTTTGATTTTGAATGATTGTAAGGAGTTTAATGTCATTTTAATTATTTGATCACTAATTGATATGATTTATGATTTCTATTGACATTGGAGAGAAAGAAATGAATTATAGTACATAGTAACGATCATTGTAAGGTTTGATAGGAGATGAAGATATGCTGTTATGCTTTGTTCGATCCTTTTTAATATTTTTGTTATTTAATGCATCTTTAGATTTCCACATCCTTTATAAAGATATATGATGGTCATACGGGAGGATATATTTAATTATAATTGAAAAAGATTATTAAACAAGTTAAAGGACATTAATCTTCAAGTCCAAAGAAGTTTTGTCCAAGTCTTGTATTGATATTAAAATGGATGAATATAGGGGATCTGAAATCCAAGTGCTTACTATTAATTTTGTATTCATATTCTCTTCCCATTAAATACTAGATTAGTTATAAATTTTAATTTGTTAATGTAACTCATTCATCAATTATTGTTATACGATTAAAGTTAGGCTTAACTGAAAATTAGATTAAATACTTAATCCTTGTGAGATCGATACTTGGACTTTTAGGTTCAATTTATTACTTGTTTACGATATTGTCTACTTTTAAAATTTAGCACAACAGTTACAAATAATCCAAGTAAAGGAGGGGGGGATCAATTGCATCTACTGATCGACATAATTAATCAAGTAAAGGAGGGGGGATAAAATGCCTAGTTGGTGAAACCATTGAATCTTGATATGATTCTATCAAGAAATCCACAGTCTTGTGTTCATAATTAGTAACATTAATCATTATAATTAAGTGGTTGATGGGGTCATGATTAATTCTCTTGAACAAACAATATTTTGTTCCCAAGGTGAAGCCCCCTGAAATGACACAATTCACAAACAAGATTTTGATTGATTTGCAGAATCTCAAAATGCAATCACTTATAGATTAAAGAAATAAAGAAAAGTGAGCAACAACTTGAAAGATTTTGGCCCCATTCCTGCTCTCCTTTACCCAGACTTTAGCTTTCAACTTATAAAGATGGTTCCCCATGTGAAGAAAGTTCAATGCCTTTTGATCATAGGATAAGTTATTAATATGGTTTGATTTGAAAAGTCGACTATACCATATTGAACATCATCATCGAGTCACGTTTAATAAAAGGAGTCTAAAGTTTTTTAACTTTGGTTGAAGAAATATTCCAACTACTCTCCCAATCCTTACTTATATTTATTTATAGCACAAAGATGAAAAACTCAAAAACTCAAAAAAAAAAAGAAAAAAAAAAAAAAGGGATATTGTTTTTGCTTTCATTTTTAAATTTTCATGCTACAGCTACACACACCATCAGTTCCTCGACTTTTTAAATGACTTTCATGTGCAGAAATTGTGAACCAACAAATGAGTAAACATAAATCCTCTTACGAGCTCGAAGACACCAGTTCCTCGACTTCGCTGTCGGTTCGATTCTAGTAGCAGTTTTCTCAGGAACAGACGCTGCAAGGTAATCACTTGTGCTCTCTCGCCAGATTGGACTATCCATCTAATATTCACCTGAACTCGTTTAGTAAGATACTATCTCTTCGTCACTTCCATAATGTGTGGAAAATGAAGAAAAACTGGAGAACTAGGGTTTCTACAGGAGCAAGAAAGAGAACGCATTGGTTTTTTTTTTTTTTTTTTTTTTTTTGCTGAAGTAAAGCTGTTTTTCATTTGATTTTTGATCTTTTGAAAGTGTTGTCCAGAGGGAGAGAAAAGTGTTATGGAAAGATAAGTACTTAAGTTTAAGAATAAGTAACTTCTTTGTTGATAAAATCTATTTCCCTTAGAATTATTACCAATTAATGAATACAAACCATTGTTAGTGGGATATCTCTTATAAGTATTTTATGTGTGTTGTTTGGAAATGTTTATATAAAATTGAGATTATGATATTATAGCATTATACTAAAGAAAAAAGTGTAAATAATAAATATCAAGCTCCTTCACGTCGACTCAATCACTCCACCTCGAGCATATTTGTATGTCCATACTTACATGAGCCATACAAAGTATGAATCCTACACTTTATGGACTAGCAATAAAGTTCCATAAACTCTATCCAAACATGCACTTGATCTTCATCGTAACTTTTGGTGGAAAAACCACATCGTAGAAACTTAAATCAATCACTACTCAACTATATATGTTTTACAACTTTTATTACTCAAATTAAGGAAATTCCATTATTGTGGGCCAGTCCAATCCAAACTAATAACAAGGCAAATATCATTTTTATGCGTGATTGACTCGTGGCTCGAAATGAATCACAAATTATAAATTGGTTGTGTTTTCACTAATTGACTCGTAACTCAGGACAACTGATCCTATGACAAACTATTTTTCTAAAATTTTCACGATAATTATAGTATGAGATGCCTATTAAATTAGTCATTCTGAGATTTTCAAGATAAGAGAGATCCTACAAATAGATCTCGTGATGTTGATACCTCAACCAAAGTTTGGATTCATTAAATTGAACTCATTCATGTACCGGGACCATTGTTTTTTAAGGTGACAACAAGAAGCAATATACATGAGGCTATTAATATTTGAATATCTATCTTATGTTACGTAAATACTCAAAAAATAAAAAAAATAAAACTTAAATTTATTGTTAGTGTAAGTTCTTATTGACCATTAATTATGATGAATGAACATGCTCGTATTATACTGATTAAAATTAAAAGTGCATGTACCAATGTTTGCATATTTTTCCTTCAAAAACACATCTAGAAGTAGTAATATATTTTCATAACAAAGAAAAAGTTGCTATGGATGGTTTTTAACTTATAAGTTGAAAACAAATGCAAGCTAGCATTATTCGGCAATGTTTGCAAAGAGTAATGTTATTCATTAGCACAATTTATCCTACATTTATGATAACAAATTAAGTAAAGTCATATAAATGTTAGAGTAATGTTATTTATAATCGTTTGGTACGGTAGTCACCCTACGTGGCATACATATGACTGGTGATTATTTGATGCATGAGTGAATATATCACACAAATACCTGCTATGTGTATGCTACGTAAAACAATTGCTGTAGTGAGCGACAACAAATAATAATATTCTAAATATTATATCATCGCTTATTGATGAATAACATTATTCTTTTGGAAAATTGAGTTCACAGAAACTAATGCCTTAATTCATTGGTGATAAAAATGTGAAACACATTAGTGTATATTAAGGCCCCGTTTGGTAGGGATTAAAATCCAATTAAAATTGAAAATATGGACGTTATTTGGTCTCACTCGTCTAATAAAAGTCAACAATAATGGTTAGCTTTTCAATTTTAATCCCTACCGAACATGTCCTAAATTTTATTTCTATTAAGTTTAGCAAGTTGGGTTTAGTATCCGTGTCCATATCCCTAACTGTACCAGTAGTATGATGTATTGCATCACATATTAGCTCATTGTTAAGTTGCAATTCTGATGGGTTGTTCAATTGATCAGATCTTGGGTTTGTTTCTCAGTGGTCATAAGTTTGAGTCACATTAGGGCCATTGAGGTAAATATCCGACCGTAAACTTCAGGACTTTGTGGGATTAGTCGAGATGCACGCAAGTTGGCCCGAACATCCACGGTTATAAAAAAAATTGTTAAGTTGCAATAAGGGCCTATTTGATAAATAAGAAAATAAAAATAAAAATTTAATGAAATGTGTGATTAAAAAACGATAAAGTTGTGCATCTAATAAAATATGTTATTGAAATTAAAATTTGATCAATTAAAAAGATTATGTTTTATCAATGCTTTCTAATTTCATTATCGTGATGAGATTAGCATCTAATACACGGACATCATGTACACTCTCTATAAAATATTAAATTCTTAAGTCGGCTCTCTGTAAAATACTCGTTTAGTCTATAATTTTCAAACTTTTATAAGAAGAGGAAGGAAAACTCGTGCAAATGAACAATCCCCGACTTTTGTCGATTATTTATTACTTTATGTTCCAGTGTTTACATGGTACATAATACAAGATTTTTTTTTTTTTTTTTTAATTGAGAACACGTAATACAAGTTTTATTTGATGAAAAACAAATATTTAAAATGTTTAGGCTTTAATATTGTAAACAAGTTCACTTACTCAAAAGTAAACCCCAATTAAGAAGAGCATGTGAAAGTGGTCAAGGAGCATGACATGAGAAGTTGACAATATGTTTAGCCTATGAAAAGATAACGATCCGATAATGAAGAACCTTTAGCCGACGCTAAATAACAATTCATTAGTGAATGAAGAAAAAATCAACCAATTGAATTTTAGTAAATTCAACAATTGATTAGTGAATTGATCAACATAATCGAGTAAAGATTGCGACGCATAAATGACTAGGTGGTGAAAACGTTGAACCTTGATATGATTCTATCATGAAATCCACTGTTACTTTTATATTCACATCAGTAACATACAAAATTATATGATGCTATCATGAAATCCACTGTTACTTTTATATTCACAATCAGTAACATACATCATTATAATTAAGTGGTGGTTAAGCCATGATTAATATTTTTGAACAAACAATATTTTGTTTCCAATGTGAAGCCCTGAAAATGACACATTCACATTCAAGATTTTGATTGATTTGCAGAATCTCGAAATGATCTCAAAATGCAATCACATGTAGACTAAAGAAATCAAGAAAACAGTGCAATGAAAGTGCAAGATTTCCCTCAACTTGGCTGGCTCTCCTTTTTCCCAAAGGACCCAAACTATAGCTTTCAAGTTTCAACTCTTAAAAATGGGCCCCCATATGAAGAAAGTTCAATGCCTTGTGATCATGGGGTAAGCTGTTGGGAAAAATTCATATATAAGGTGCATTCTTTACCTCAATTCAAAAATAAGGTAAAATAATTTGAAAATTCAAAAATCAGGTATGCATTTAATTAATTAAAAATATTTATTATATAAAGTCACATTTTATGATTAATGGTCACAGATTCATAATTATAAGTTACAAATTTATTATCGGTCACATATCATCAAATTTTGGTCACAGATTCATAATTATAAGTTACAGATTTATTTACTGATCACGTATCGTCAAATTTTTTTATTACAGATTATTTGGAGGTCACAGATTTTTAAATTAGTTGGTCACGAATTATTTTTGAGTCACATATGTTGGTCACAGAGTCACATATCAAAACTTTTAGGTCACATATTAAATATTTGGTCACATATAACCAAATACTTGGTCACACACCACCAACAATAACCACCAACGTCGCCGCCCCCGCCACAAAATCGCCACCGCCTCACAACTACCACCCAAACCACCATAGATCCACCAACAATAACCACCAACGCACATCACACTACTCAATAACAAAAAAAAAGACAGCAAACCAACCACCAGCAGATCCGTCGCTGCCACCTCCACCGCACACCCACTGCACCACCACCGCTCCACGCGAGCAAAAAATAAAATAAAACTCATGCTACTGTTGGCAGCAAGCAGTTGCCGCTGCCGGCAGCGGTTGCTGCCACAGCAGCTTCAGCCGCTGCCGGCTGCCAGACCGGGGAAGGGAGGGGCCGAGAGAGAGAGGCGGCTGCCGGAGGGGGAGGGGGAGAGAGAGAGAGGAGGTGGAAGTGAAAAATTAGGATTAGACATTTTATATATAACCTGAATTTTGAAAAATAAAGTTTGGTCCCTGATTTTTGAATTCTAAAATTTAAACCCTTGATTTTTTGTAATTTCCCTAAGCTGTTTACGTATTCTTGTTGGAAAAAATGGATGATTTGTGTGTAGATTAATTATCAATTAATATAATTAATTAAATAGCTTAAATATAAGAAGAGATTTAGAAAACAAGTTTTAGAGAGTCACGTCAAGGACGATATCCTAAAGTCGTGTTGCTTTCCGGTATTGGGCACTATACGGCTTTAAGATAAAACTCGTGTGGTTCACAGCCTTGCTCCTTCTATTGACACGACCACAGAGAGATAAAGAACGAATCTTTATCGAATTGCCAAAACTATAGAAAGTAATATATATATAAGTGTAGAAAGTATTCTATAAAGTTGTCTTTTTCATGTTATGTTTAACCCCATCCCTTCTTAGGGAGAAATTCAACCCCCACAAATGATTAAAAAAAAAAAAAAAAAAAAAAATTGTAAATTACGATCATATTATCTCATTTAGGGATGGCAAGGGCTGAGTAGATAGACGCCCGAGCTTAGTTGAATCATTTGACAAGCCAAGCTTGGCTCGTGTTCACAGACTAAGTTATGTTCAACCCATTGACTCGTGGACCTCATCAATTGAGTCGAGCTGGGCGGCCCACGAGCCCAAAATGAGTCGGCTTATGGGACAAGGCCCATGAATTTGCTCATGAAAAAGGGTGTTCGACTCAGTCCATAACTCACTTTAAAATGAGCTCGACATGTCCATGGATCGAGCTAAATCCAAGAACAGTCCAACCCTTTTGCACACCTAATTACACATGTTAGTAGTAGAAAGCTAAATAGTACTATTAGACAAAAAAAAAATATAAAATTTCATATATTGTACTCTCCTATTAGGCTATTACTCGTAAAAAAGGAGTTTTATGTTTCTAAAATTTCTTGAAGAAACAAGGCCACAATTCATTTTCTGAGTGCGGATTGGGGAGGGAGGTACACATCCTTGAACAATTCGTAACCAATTGGGTGAAGAAAAATTCGTAGCATATTTTGTTCATTTACAGTATGGATCAAGAATACACCAATGCAAATGGGATCAAGAATACACCAATGCAAATGAAAATGAGCCTAACGTCAATTTAATTGAGTCCATAATGAAAGCCCCGTTTGTTAAATATATATGGGCCTATAATTGGGCCAAATGTATAGACTACCCCCCAAGTTCAGGATCTGCCCAATCGTTGTAACGGTCGAAAAATGAAGCCACCTGGTTTTCCGTTGCGCCGCTCATTCACTCTCTTTTGAGATTCTTTCAAAACAAAAATCCATATTCTTCTTCTAATCATTCGCAAATTATCATTTTCTCGTTTTTTTTCCTTGCCGCCTTGGGGAGGAATTTTTGGCATTAATTTTCTTCCTCTGTTTCTCAAGCCCTTTTTGCAAATCTTCAATCGGGTAACATTTTTTGAGGTTAATTCAATTTGTTTTTTTTTTTTTTTTTTTTCTGTTTTCAATCATTAATTCATGAAATCTATTGGCATTCATTTTAGTTATTGAGATCAGTTTTTGTTTTGTTTTTTGTTGATGTTATAGGTTAACTATACACGGCATTGCATTGGAAGTGTGTTGATTTTGTGGGCATTGAAATTTTTGAAAAAGATTTTTTGTAACCTAATTTTTTTGTTATTTATCAGTTCTATTACTACGTGATTCTTTATTTTAGAAGGATTGCTTGTTTAATTTCTAAATCTTGAATGTTTCCATATTGTACGAGCAAAATTCAAAACATGAAATTAATCCTTCGAATTATAGAGAGTGGGTTATGTTGACCGTTTTATCTTGATTGTGCATTCATTATCCATTTTAATTTTCTAGAAATTATTTGTCCTTTTTCAAGTGATGCAGTTGAATTTCTGTTCCATTCCAATCTTCAAGGGACGCTTGTTTTAGAAGGGAATTCGATATAGTTAGTTACTCAACTCCCTACCGAATTTTGCAAAAATGTTTGGCTTTATGAAATCGCCTGCAAATAAGCTTCCTACACAAAAATCAGTTGACCCTTCAAACCCTTTCGATTCTGATACATCAGATAAGAAAAACACTATTACAGCTTCAAGAAGAACTTCTTCCGAACCAATACTTCCAGATTTAAAATCTAACAATTTTGATGATGACGATGATTATTTTGGGAGAGGTCCACCTTCTAAAAACAAACAAAAGAAGGATCTTGAAACCATGTCTGTTCAAGAATTGGAGAGTTATTCTGTGAACCAGGCTGAGGAGACCACTAAATCTGTGAACAACTGTGTGAAGATTGCAGAGGATATTAGACAGGATGCCACTCGGACCCTTGATACCTTGCATCAACAGGGTGAGCAAATCCACAGGACCCACGAGATGGCTGTAGATATGGACCGAGACTTGAGCCGGGTACACTCACTTACAGCTGATCTTGTATTCAATTTTTTTGTTGCAAAAATATCAGCTTTATGTCATGACACATGAGAGGACTACCCCAAGGTCTCCATGCATTCAAACTGAAATGTGTAACGTTCTTCAAAGATGAAAGTGTTAAATTTGACTTCCAGAACACCAGTTAGATTCCCAACTAGTAGTAAAAAATCTCAAAGAAAAATTATGATCTATATACCAGATTAATAATATTCTTGTAAATTATTTTATGAACTTTGATTCTTGAAAGTTGATCCATTTGAGCACTACATTATTAAACCATCTATATTGAGATAATTCTGGTTGATTCCAATATAGTTTTTTCTCTACTTTTACTAAGATAGTGGAACTTGCCCTAATTATATGAGACGGGACACCACCCTGCACTAGTTATATTGTGACTAGATGCTTGTTGTTCCTTTTTGGCATGCATGAATGGACATCATTAAGAATAGATGGGGAACTAAAATGTGTCTATTTGTCTTGTCTAAAACATTCCAGTCAAGCTTATCAAACTTATGCTTGCTGTTCTTATTTAGCACTTGGTTTGATTTTTATCTTTTCAAAATCACTTTTCTCAAACTCATTTTTAACTACGTATTCTCTTAATAAAATAATTTTGTACGTGTATCCCTAACTTTTCCATACTTTTTAACTATATATTTTCCAAAAAAATATCGCTTATCACATAATCACTTTTCAGAAAATCTAAATCAAACAAGCGCTTAATCTCATTATGTATTCCTTCATTTCCGTAGTAGCTTTCTCTAGTGACAATGGGCATATGTTTTGGTTTTAGGGAGAGAAATTATTGAATAATCTTGGGGGCATGTTTTCCAAGCCTTGGAAACCGAAGAAGATACGGAACATCACAGGACCGCTAACTTCAAAAGGTCTTTTGTGCTTCCCCTTTTATTGTCCTAATAGCTTTATAAATGAGATTAACACTTATTTGAAACTTAGTATATAGACAATGCATTTGCTTAATAAATTGGTTCCTTGTTTGGAGATGTCATTTCTGATGAGTGTGTGCGTTTGACAGATGATAATGACAAAGGAAAGCGAGCTAGCAAAGAGCAACGGGAAAAGTTAGGTTTGGCTCCTGCCCATAAAGGTTCTCGTACACCTCCTCCCCAACCAACAAATGCCATGCAACAAGTTGAGGTATGTGTTTGTTGTACAACATAGTATGACAGCAATAATGCAATATACTACGTCCATTGTCTAGTTTTATTGTGATTATTAACATGGATTTGATACCAGTTTCAGAAGGCAAAGCAAGATGATGCCCTTTCAGACCTGAGCAATATATTGGGTGACTTGAAGGGCATGGCTTTCGACATGGGATCTGAACTTGATAGGTAACTTATTCTTTTTAATCTTAAGGCTGCAAGTTCACGTTTTGTCATTAGACAACCATATCTGGACAGTCTTTATCTTCCTTAATAGCCTGTTTATCTCTCACCGAGGTCACTATCACTAGTTTAATTTTTTTTATTTTTTTTTTCTATTGATGGATTGTTTCTTATAATAAGTCTGCATGAAACAGGCAAAACATGGCCCTTGATCACCTTTCAGATGATGTTGATGAACTAAATTCTCGAGTGAAAGGTGCCAATCAACGTGCTCGTAAACTGGTTGGGAAGTGAGAGAACTTGGTTTGAATCCGAGTAGCTTATATTCTGTTTCTTTGCTTTCTTTTTGTTAATAATACAATAAATACCGGACCTCAAAACTCTGTCCATCCAGATTCCAGAGTAATTGTTTTGTCAACTTTTAGGGCAATAGCAGAGTTTTGTACTTTCTCAGCAAATTGTACTAATTTTTTTGTATAGAATTTGTATCGTCTTTAGCACAGTATCTATTTTAGCTCGTCTCATAGAAAATATTGGATAGCAATGTACAGTACAAAATATACGGTCAATATTGTTGATCGTTTGAAACCAACAGAAATGATCTCTTACTCATTATTGAATTGTCAAAAATTGTAGATTTGACCTCTTACGACGTCCAGACCATAAATAGGAAATCATTTCTATTGAAACCAAATAGAAAGAATAAAAACCAAGAAAACAGATCCCTACCCCGACACCCCACCCTTAACTCTTGCATGCATAATTGTTCCATAGCCTACAAGTCAATTCAAAATCAAATTACATTAGATCCCCCTCCCCCTCCCAACCGCTCTACACCCCAAAATTTTAACCATTGTTCTATTTGTTTTTATGGGTAATTGACCGGCAGCAGGTGGTGCGCTACCTAATATCCTCCCAAACCCTGCCGCACATCTGTTTTCAACTCCAAAGAATCCGCCACTGCCCACCATTCTCACCGCCACCTCCATCTCCGGATGATTACGAAATTGATCCAAGATATGGCGTCGAGAAAAGATTAGTCCCTTCTGGCCCTAACCTTCTTCATAACTGAATTCTACAACCTTCACTTCATCATTGCCACATGTTTTTGTCACCTCCTAGATCATTTTTCAAATTTCTTGAACATCATTCTGGTACTAGGCATTAACAAAACCATTTTTCGTAATCTTTCGTATTATCTTTGGTAGGGTGTGTCGTCCATTGTACCGTCCACTACAATCTAATATGAACGACTGAAGTCAGTTATTTGTTGGTTTACATGCAGAAATATCTATTTCCATGCTTGTTCTTGGATTTGCATGAGAATGGATCAACGATTTAAGCAGAGTGAAAGCAGCAAAAACAACCTTGCAGTATTTCCTAGTTATTTTGTTTAGGGTTCAAATTCTAGGAGAGGTGAAGTTTCAAGAAAACCCATTCAATGTCTTGGTTTAATAGGGCGAGAAATAGTCTATTCAAGTGCTTTGCATCGTGTAGTGATAGATAGGATAGTGTATATATAGTTATCCTTTAGTATAATGTTGTTCATCATCGCTGATATTAAGTACGAATCTAATCTAGTCGACAATTAATGATAGATTTATTTAAATGTAAAGTCACGTGACTCTTTTAATTCAATCTATAAAGTTTAACCACCTAAATTGGTGATCTAGCACCACTGATACTATTGCCCTATTTGGTAAAAATCTTAATCTAAATTTTAATTTAAACCAAAATCAACAATTATTTTTAATCATACATTTATAAGAATTCACAATTTTTCAATCACATATTTCGTCAATTTTTATCAAATTTTTTAAAAAAATTTGATTTTAATTCCCACCAAACAAGTCTATATAATATTATTAATATGTTTTGCCTCTTTTGTGCTTTTGTCACTTGTACTGATGGGTGTAAATAGTCATCTTTATCATCGAATGTGGTTGTACATATTTGTATGTGGATAAAATGATTGTTTTCACGTGCTTTGTACGTGTAACAATAAGGTCGTGTCTAGTTTGATTAAAATTTCAAGTCAAAGTTAACAATTAATTTTAACCATAAATTTTTATGGTCCCACAACTTTTCAACCACTAATTTCATCAACTTTTATCAAAACCTACTAAAAATTTAATTTTAATATATACCAAACAAGGGCTAAATATTGTTTACTTATAGAAAAAAAATTAAAAAAAATCTTATTTTATCGTTTAATTAGTGTAACTAAAAATCAATTTTATAGAAATTTTTAATAAAAAGTTTATGAAATGTATAATAAAAAAGTTTTGAATTTCATTAACACCATGTTTGATTCACATTCTTACAAAAATTCATTTTTTCAAAACTCATTTTCAACTACACATTCTTCAATAAAATAATATTATGCAAATTCAAAAAATTTCCTCATTTTTTAATCACGTATTTCTCATCAAATCACTATTTAAAATGCATTTTTCACTCAAAAATATGCATCAAACAAATTAATTATTTATTTTTGACCTAAACTTTAAGAATTTTTTAAGCTACGCGACTAAAGCACTTTCAACTATTTGCAATTCAGCTGGAAGTTGCATATTTTTTTAGTGTTCATACTGACGATTTTTAAAAGAACTAAAATTCCACTTTTAAAAATTGATTGCCCATGGTACCATTGTTTGATGGGAAGTAAAATTTAGATTTTAATCTGAATATAAATTAATAATTAATTTTAATTATATATTTTATGAATCAATAATTTTTTAATTACACATTTTATAAACACTGGTGTGGATATAATTTTGTAATTCCACAATTGAACAATGGCAAAAACAAAATTAAATTGTTTTGAGTAATGAATATTCATGCACCCTTTAAATTACACCATTTAACCTTTTTATTGATGAATTTCATCATTTCAGATAGAATAGAAACAAGAACAAGCATTTGAACCTAATAAAGAATTTAATATTCAAATAAAGTTTATCCTTAAATACCCTAAACAAATAAATGATAAATGATAAAAATATGACTATAATAAAAAACAGTTTCTATAATTTGTCCATATTAATTCGCTGAATACCTTGATGCCAACCTATTTCACTGTAAGGAAATAAAAGTGGATATTGAAATGGGTCATAACATCTATAATAATATTATTGTTGCAATAACAATTTTTTTTCTAAAAGCTGTGAGCCTCGTGCAAAATGAGAAAATGTGTAAAATTTAATCATTTTTGTAGATAAGAAGTTTATTTCCATTTATGTGAAATTGAAATCATTATGAGTGTATTTACCATACACATGTAATGGAAGGAAATCTTCTCTCACTATAGCTAAGTTAGAAACATTGATAATCATTGATTTTTTAATTTATTTTTTTTTGCCTTCTCTGTTAATAGATAGTTTGTACACTTTTTTTCCCAAAATTTGCCTTTATATATATATCTTATAACCATATTGTAGAACAGGAACGAGAATTTTGGTTTTATTTTGTACTTGTGGAATGAAATATCTAGGAAAGCAACTAAAGATCAAACAAGTAAGTCAAATACCATATCGATTATAATTGCATCAGCAAAAAGAAGTTTTTTCAACTTAAAATTAATCAAGATTTATCTCCAACCAACATTTTCACAGCAATGGATTGACCATGTTGTCTATTGAAAAAGAAATAGTTGAACAACTCAACATTTAAAATTGATTAATACTTTTGTTTCTAAAACCGCAGGACGAGTTGTATTTAAGTGATCGTTCAAAATATTTTTGCATTGTTATTTGATTGTAATATATATTTTGAATATTTCATTTTTTATTTTATTGTTGATTTTAAGTTAACAAATTTAATTTCTTAAAACTCTTATAAATGAAAAAACGAAAAATTGATTTTTTATTACGATTTAAGAGCCCAAATCCTGAAATTTGCCTAGGGCCCAGCGAAACACAAGTACACCCCGGAAGCAATAATGTTCAAAATTACATGAAATGAAATGTAAATATATGAAATGTAAATGTAAGTGACATTGAAATTTACGTAAAATGAAGCATTAATGTCATCAAGTTCGAAAATATTTTAAAGTAGAGTTTCACTTATGTTTTGAATGTCATTTTTTCCAAGAAGGGTTTCAGTGGATGAGATACGGTTTTAACCAAACTTAAATAAGTTTGATTGTCAAAAAAGTTTCAAAAAATAAATAAAAGTAGAACACACCTCTAAATAATTCATATACATATATATGACATCGTCACGTGATAAGGATGATGTCTTATAAATAGTAACCAATTCTTCCTTTTATATATTGCAGTGATTTATCAAATTTTGAAAAAAAAAATTAAAAAATCTAATTTATTAAACAAGGATGCTATAACAGAGACGAGAAACCACCGACGAAAACGGGCCCTTTCACACGACGTCTCTCCCTCTCTCTAATCTCTACATAATCCCGTCCATCGGAGGGGAAGTAATCAAATGGCGACTCGTCTCCAGCAAATTTCTTCAGCACTTTATCTTTTCCTCTTACTTCATTGCCTCCTAATCGTCGCCGTTAACTGCAAGACTCTCAAACGAGACGGTAAATTTCCTTATTGATTCCTTTTATCAATTTCAATCAACCTTTTTGCGATTGTGTAGTGTTACACTTCCTGCATTTCTTCAAAAATTGAGCTGATCTGACTCAAAACTGTTTATATTAATTGAATTATATTTATTTCAAGGTAATTGGTGATCACGAATCTGCTAATCCGCTTTGTAGTTATTCATTTACTGTGATTAAATTGTTTGGATCGACGTTTATTACTGTACATTAGTAAAATATTAAGTGGCGTTGCTAAAACTTGATGTGTATATAAGAACTTTATTTTAGTGGAGTGAAGTATTGTTTAGTTAGTTACTCTTAAACTGAGCTGATCCCAATCGGTATTACAGTGGAATTGGATTTATTTCAAGGTGAATGGTGATGGTGAGTCTGCTTTTTACTAGTGTTTTTACCGTGATTGAATTGTTTGGATTGATGTTTATAACAGTACATATATATTTTATTAGTAAAATAATTTAAGCTTGCAGTGATAAAACGTGATGACTGTTGATGTTCAAAGTATATTCTTAAGTTATTTATGTGAAGTGAATCATTTTTTATTTAGTTTCATGTAAATTAATGCAGCCGAAGCTTTAATCTTTGTCGTTAACTACAAGACCTTAAATTTCCTGATTTATTCCTTTTATGAATTTCATTTACCCTTTTTAATATTGTATAATATTCACTTCTTGATCCGTATTTATTGGAATTTGATATGTTTCAAGGTAAACGTTGATCATGACTATGCTTTTTCACTACATCATATACTGTGATTGAATTTTTTGGACTGAGGTTTTTCTGTACATGATATTATATTAGTAGAATTTTAACACAGTGGTGCTAAAACTTGATGATTATTAATGTATGAAATATATTTGTACTTTATTCAGTGGAGTGAATTATTGTGTTAGTTAGTTTCATGAGCATAAATTACTAGGTTTTGATGCAACATATTGTGCTGTTGATCTTGTACTTCTCTCTGGCCAAAGAGAGGAAAAAAGACTAATATAAAGTGTTGGGATTTGTTGTGGACTAAATTTAGTGCCACCCTTCATTTATTTTTCAGTTTCATTACTGGAACTGAGAGTATCTAAGTAGTGGGTTAAGTTATTTGAACTGAAAAATAGAGAAATTGTGGAGCAGTGCTATATGGGTTTGTGTACTTGTCAATATGTGACGCATATTTGTATGCTGATTTTTTATTTTTTTTTTTTTTTTTTTGTGTGTCATTAATCGCAGTTAAAGCATTAAATGAAATAAAGGCATCACTGGGATGGAGAGTGGTATATGCTTGGGTTGGTGATGATCCTTGTGGAGATGGTGATTTGCCCCCGTGGTCTGGTGTCACATGTACCACTGTGAGTGGTGGCGACTATAGAGTTGTTACGGAATTGTGAGTTTCTTGTCACACTGTATTTTATCTTATAATTGTTGTGAAATATTAGAGTCATCTAAAATTTGGAATTTCCTGAATTATGCGTTCACTTTTTTCCTAATTTCATTTCCATTTATCTTGCAGGGAAGTTTATGCAGTCTCTATTGTTGGCCCTTTCCCACTTGCGGTTACCAATCTGGTTGATCTTACTAGGCTGTATGGTCCTTTATTTTTTGCTTATATGAGATTTTCTTTCTCACTTTGAAATTTTATATATGAGAAAGTTGGAATAGTGTAGAATGACTACATTGAAAACAAATGATTGAAGATAATCGTGAACTCTTAATGTGTACAATAACAAACAGGCTTTTCCCTTATATGTCATCGGGGGCAAACTCTATTCCAATTGGCTATGCATCTTCTATTTTTCATCCCCTTTCAAGTGTATAAAATCTTTATTGTTATTCCTTATGGCAGGGATCTACACAATAACAAACTGACCGGGCCCATTCCACCTCAAATTGGGCGGTTGAAGCATCTTAAGATACTGTACGGCCTTTTACTTTGTCATATATTGGCAATGACCTTGTACTCTATGTTTTTTATACATGTAGCATGTCGTGGATTCATTTCTCAGATTTTCTTTCAATTTCGAGATAGACAGCAAGTTCTTCTAGATCCGAAGACGCTTCAAATAAGTTAGATGCATATAACGTTTTATTCCAAGGTGGATCATATGGGAATAAGTGCTCACATGAACTGCATAATTTTACTGCACACAAAAACTTAAGTCCTTACTAGCATTTATGATCTCTATAATGGAGATAAAGATGACACTCAGATGCTGATGCATTAGCTCAATTCGTTTTTTGAATAACTTTAATGCAAGTCAAACATATTTGGTATGCTTTATATAACTTTGTGATCAATACAAGTATTGGATGTATGCAAAGACCTTGTCACGTACTTGGTAGTGTCCATGCTGTTGGCGTAATGAAAGCCCAAGCTCCTTTCCACTTTCTCACTCCATTCATTTTTACATCTCTCTTTGGAAGCTATATCAAATGATCTTTTGAAAAAAAAAAATCATGGCTCTTTTGTGCTTCTTAAACAACTACATGTACATTATTACGAATTCTTCATCTTCCCCTGAACTGAGGAAGGGAAATAACCATGATGATATGGATGATCCCTCATTATCTCTGTTCTCAATCATTTTTTAAGCAAATAAGATGTCTTGTTAACTTGTTTCTTCAGTTCAATTTATGTTATTGTCATCCCATTCCAAATATATTTCAGCCAAATTTTTCCATTAGGAAAACAGTATGTAAAAACTGAAAGAAAATCATTATTTTGCTTGGTGAAACAGTATATTCCAGTTAAGTTAGTCTCTGTTACTTTCAGTTTGCTTGAATAATATCATTGATTTCAGCTCCATTATTGCGTGTTTTTAGCATTATCACCATCTGTTATTCTGGAAAAGTCCAAAGTGTGAAATAATTCAGTCCCCAAATTTAAAACTAAGATTCTGTCATTTGAAATTTAATCTCACACATTCAGATTCTGCCTATATTTATTCTGTATAAATTTTGTAGCTTTCTGAATTTATTTATTTATTTTTACATTTGATTTCCTCTCAGTAATTTGAGGTGGAATAAGCTGCAAGATTCCATTCCCCCAGAAATTGGTGAACTAAAAAAGTTAACCCATCTGTGAGTGATATTGAAATTTTGAGAATATGTGGTTCTTCCAAAAACCATCATTGTTTCAAACTTTATTCTGCCAAATTAACTGGCTCTTGTTAAAACCTGTGCAGTTATTTGAGTTTTAATAGTTTCAAAGGTGAAATCCCAAAGGAGCTTGCAAATCTTCCTGAACTTCGTTATCTCCAACTTCATGAAAATCGGCTGACTGGGAGAATTCCTCCTGAATTGGGAACTTTGCCAAACCTGCGGCACATGTAACATTTTCTTTCAACTGTGTATTTGCGTGCTATTTGTCAACTTCCTCAGATTAGCTGATTAAGTTTCAATGTATTTCTAGGGATGTTGGTAACAACCATTTGGTTGGGACAATAAGGGAACTCATACGTATCGAGGGATGCTTCCCAGCTCTTCGTAACCTGTATGCTAATTTAACTTGGCAGTAATTTGATCGATTGTTTTATCTCTGTGCTAACTCCATTAATTAAGGACTAACTTTGAGGATTTCCGTTGTTTATAATTTTCAGATATCTTAATAACAACCATCTAACTGGAGGTATTCCAGCACAGCTTGCAAATTTGTCAAAATTGGAGATCTTGTAAGTTCCTGTATTTACGAGGAATTTTGAGCTGTTTATTGGTTACTGAATCCGTTGTTTTTTTTGCAATGTCTGATGTTAATTGCTTGTCTGTGTTGTAGATATCTATCTGGAAACAAAATGTCTGGAATCATACCATCTGGTCTTGCTCATATACCTCAATTGACTTATTTGTAAGTGGGCTTTTCTCGACTCCTTTCTTATATTAATTGATGTTACCGGATGTCGTTTTTCAGCTTTGGAGGTAGTCGAAATATTTCTTCAAAATGATAAAAAGCCTTGGCATCTGATAATCAGATTTAATGAATGATCCAAGTTTTAGTCACGTGGTGAACAACCGGGATACGATATGAAATTGCTCAGAATGATATAAGCTTACACTCTATCTTTGTACTGGTAGTTGATGAGGAATATCTGGTGTCTAGTGTCAACATAGGTTGTCCTTTAGGTTGTGGTACTGCTGTTAAGATCATAGCAACTGACTTCAACGTTAACAAATGGATTTGCTCAGGATTTTGTTGAACTCGTTTTCCCATAGTATCAAAAGATGTGATTCACTATTATGATCTGACTCCATAAGAGCTTATTATTGTTCTGTATGTGTGTGTTTTCCTCTTTTTAACCGTGTCGGCTTTAAACCTGTTTCTAGAGTTACAAGGGATAATTAGGATAACTTAGTGACCTTATGGTTTTAGTAATAATGAGAGGGTGGCCTTATGACAACAACGACAAAGTAATTTGCCTTTACGTTTTTCTTTTAAGAAAGTTGAGGTCTTTGAGAGCTTTCACATTTGATTATGTTTATAGTAAAACTCAGATATAGAATTTTGCTTTTTGAAAGATTAAAATGGTTCCTGAATAACCGTACTAAGAGGCCTGCAGATCCTTTGATGTTTAGGTGTTCACGAGAAATTCTTTTTCTTGAAGATTACAATTATAGATAATCTTAAGGGTTAAAACGTCGTGTGCTGATAAGCGATAGTGAGATTTGAGGTTGAAGCAAAAGTTGTGTGAGAGTGAGGCTCTCTTCATTTGAGATTCTCCGTTAGTCAACATTGCTTGGTCCTTTTTCTATCTCACGCGGACTGGGAATTTCCTCATGCTTCATGTTGTAGGCTTCTTAACTTCCTAAGGAATACTATCATTAAGCCACAAGGGACGGTGTAGAATGGGAAGTGAATAGCCCTTGTCATTTTTGAATAGTGTTTTGTTAGAGATTGTATGTTTAAAAAGTAAGGAAAACTTTTTGATTTACATGTAATATTATTTCATAGGAGAATGTGTAGTTGAAAATGAGTTTTGAAAAAATTGGGGTCAAACATAGGCTTATTGTAAATGCATAACTTGGAGATCATTTTCAGTGACCCAAACTATTTTTCTAATTCAGGTATCTGGATCACAATCAATTTTCCGGTAGGATTCCTGATGCCTTCTACAAGCACCCATTCTTAAAGGAAATGTGAGTTTAGCTTCAGCAATTCGTACTTAATTTCTACAACAGTCTCTCAAGTAACTCGTTTGATTTTCATCGCAGGTACATCGAAGGAAATTCATTCCGGCCAGGCGTGAACCCAATTGGTGTCCACAAAGTCCTAGAACTTTCAGACTCGGACTTTGTAGTTTAGACAAGACTCGAGGATAAAACTCAAGTTTGATTAGTTTTGGTTGTTAGTAGTAGTTTTTTGTCAAAAGGATCCATCTACCACATCCGAAGATTATGCTCGCAAAATACCCTTTTGCTCGTTACAAGCGTTGATGAGTTAATAAGATCATAAGTTGTGCGTACTGTAGATAAATGTATGCTTCACATAGAAATTTGCTTTATTATTAGTTATTTGTTGTCTATTTATTATTTTACTGCTGGACTTAACCATTGGCGAAAACTATTGTTTCACCCCCATTTTTGACAGTGAAAATTGGTGAGAAAGATTGTAATTGAACTGGGTAGAATCCATATGATTAACGAAATAGCCATGATTAACTCGTGTCCTAAATGATAAGTGGATGTGATGCTCTAAGCGCGTAACATTCTCATAATCTTCATGCATTCAGGTTCGAGTCCTAGCCTATAGCTGTCCACAGTAGCAGAGTTCGTCCACGGTGAAAAAAGGGAGAAATGTATCGCTATTGCAGTGTGTGACGGATCGCATGGTGGTGACGTGGTGTCAAGCATGGCGTGGGGATGTCATGGCACGAAATGGGAAAATGAGTTAGACATATGGTTGATTAGGTCTCTACTTCAAAGGTATATGGCCAATTCGATGTCACCTAATTTGGTGAGGAAATGACCGGTGTCCATCATGGCATGTTCGTGTCCCGATGGTGTCGGTTCATGTCCAGTTCATGTCTGGAAAATTCGGGTGTGCAGGCAACCATGGCGACACAGCTGCAACACAGGCAGACATCGCAGGCAGCACCCAGGACGCAGGCAGGACATGGCCAGACACAGACTGCAGTGATGGCAGCACACAGGCAGCACAGCAACACACAACTTGCAGTCTGTGTGACATGGGGTGATATGGGCATGACATAGACGGATTTCCCAACACACCAGGTGGTTTTCTAGGGAAAAATACCATGGGCAGGTTGCTGGGATATTTTGAGAGTATTGGACAAGTTGGCTACTTAAGCCACTTGCAAGATCAAAGGCCATAAGAGGAAGCAAAAGCCAAATTGATGACTATGAAGGGGACTTGTCTAACATGGAATCTTTTTGTAGAGACATCCCACTTCCATGAAATCAATTCCGACTTGGCTTCTCTTTGGTTTAAGGAGGTTTAAGGCAAGTTGAATCCATTGTAAACCCTTGGATGAGGATTGATCCTAGTCATTTAATCCAAGGCCCTTACATGAGATTTTGCCTATAAATAGAGATGTGCTCTCTTTGTAAATTGGTATGTGGAATACATGTGATTCCTAGGATTTATGGGATCCATGGAATTCATGTAATTCATGTCATATATGTAACTCCTAGAATTTATAGGATTCATATATTAATATAATTCATGGGATATTTATGAGATAGAGTTTCCCCACATACTTGTGTTTTTACTTCAAAATCATCTACTCAAAGTTGTAGTGAATTAGCCTACTTGGTTGAATTATTTTGGGGGCGTCGAAAGGCTGACTTAGCGTTTTCTCGTAGGGACGGAAATTGTAAACGTTAAGGTCGCAAGGTGTCTAGTATTTCTAATGTAGGAAATTTGACCCCGTGACAGTGGTATCAGAGCGGGTCCGTTCGAGCATGCGGCATTGTTATGGGACAAAGTCGTATGTTCTTGCGGAGAAAATATTATCATGGCAAATTCACAAACAAACTATTGAGATCAAGGAAAAGGGTCGTGGTGATGTCCAAATTGAAGAAAAGAAGACACGGAGCAAAAGTAAGACTCGGGAAACCATTTGCCGGGAAGGGCAAGCTTGATCCAATCATAGCAAATATTGATGATCGGGTCAAATCTCATGAATCATTGTTCAAGGATTTCGAAAATGGGAGCATTGATGTTCAAGTATTCGACAAGCGTGGGGACGCTATGACCAAAGGAGTTGGCCATCCGAGGAACCCAAGCCGTGGTGCTAGGGGTGAAGTTTGGTGTCGAACATCTAGAGGAGTCATCCAGTCGAGGAACTACAGCAAATGACGCTGAGGGTGAAGGATTGGTGTCGAGCGATCGGGAGAGTCGTCCAGCCGAGGAACTACAACAGTGTTGCTGAGGGTGAAGGTTGGCATCGAACGTGGCATGCAAGAGGTTGCAACGGGAAAAGGTGCACGGAGCGCTGTGGACACCCGTCCATCAACGGAATGGTGCCGCAAGTAGAAAGAACATTCAATCTCATTGACAGGGAGGACAATGTAGGGCGTGTGTCGTATGGGGAAATAACGAACACGTTCCACTACGAGGGCATTAGCGGAATAGGCGGGGGAGAGTGTGACGAACCGCATGGTGGTAACGTGGTGTCAAGCATGGCGTGGGGATGTCATAGCACGAAATGGGAAAATGAGTTAGACCTATGGTTGATTAGGTCTCTACTTCAAAGGTATATGGCCAATCCGGTGTCACCTAATTTGGTGAGAAAATGACCGGTGTCCATCATGGCATGTTCGTGTCCTGGTGGTGTCAGTTCGTGTCCAGATTATGTCTGGAAAATTCGGGTGTGCAGGCAGCCATGGCGACACGGCTGCAACACAGGCAGACACGCAGGCAGATTGCAGGCAGCACCCATGACGCAGGCAGGACATGGTCAGACACAGACTGCAGTGATGGCAGCACAGTAATACACAGCTTGCAGTCTGTGTGACATGGGCATGACATGGACGATTTTTCCAGCACGCCAGGTGGTTTTCTAAGGAGAAATACCATGGGCATGTTACTGGGATATTTTGGGAGTCTTGGACAAGTTGGCTACTAAAGCCACTTGCAAGATCAAAGGTCATAAGAGGAAGCAAAAGCCAAATTGATGACTATGAAAGGAACTTGTCTAACATGGGATCTTTTTGTAGAGACATCACACTTCCATGAAGTCAATTCCGACTTGACTTTTCTTTGGTCTAAGGAGGTTTAAGGCAAGTTGAATCCATTGTAGACCTTTGGATGATGATTGATCCTAGCCATTTAATTTAAGGTCCTTGCATGGGATTTTGCCTATAAATAGAGATGTGCTCTCTTTGTAAATTGGTATGTGGAATACATGTGATTCCTAGGATTTATGGGATTCATGGCATTCATGTAATTCATGTCATATATGTAACTCCTAGAATTTATAGAGTTCATATATTAATATAATTCATGGGATATTTATGAGATAGAGTTTCCTCACATACTTGTGTTTTTACTTCAAAATCATCTACTCAAAGTTGTAGTGAACTAGCCTACTTGGTTGAATTATTTTGGGGGCGTCGAAAGGCTGACTTAGCGTTTTCTCGTAGGGACGAAAATTGTAAGCGTTAAGGCCGCACGGTCTAGTATTTCTAGTGTAGAAAATTTGACCCCGTGACAAGTGGCTCTTTTGTGTCGATCGACTGGTTTGCTTCTGTTCTTATTATTTGTCTAAATCCCACCTCGTGACACCAAAATTTTAGTCATTTTCAGATGTAAAGCTATTGGTTTTGTGAATTACAATCATTATGTCATGAAAAACATTTAAATTATCCGCTAGATCAAAGGTTTATTTACCATGCAGATATGACATAGAATAAGGCAATTTTGATTTGTAGCCAAAATTGAGGGTTGACTTGAACAATTTTGGAAGACTTCGCAAAAGTGGTCATTTGTTTTGAGTGCAATACGAGCTACGCTGGAAGACTTCTTCATCGAAGTAATCGATGCATAGCTTCTTACGAAAATAAGGCAACAAACAAGTAACTTAATTTTGCACAAAAACATCATTAAGGACAAAAATTGCTAATTAATGAAAGGTTTAATGATAAAATGTGAAGAAAAATATTTGGGACATAAATATAATAACGAACAAAGTGGTTTTACATATATAATAATGGTTTACATATACATGAAGTTGTAAGATATAAATGTGTTAGTATTTCTTCAACCAAATAAAAAAAAAAATTCCTATTCATTCTCTTTTGGTACATCATGATTTACGGATGATAATATGTAAGCGAGAGAATGAGGAAAAAACAAGAAGAAAAAAAAAAGAGTAATTTTATTCATAGTAACAATTGCAAAGCATTTAGTTAGAAATTGGTTAATACTGAGGCGGAGTATCGTGCAATGACATTCACCCCCACTGATATTATGTGAATACATTGGTTACTTGTAAGCGTTGGTGTTCATTCTTCCTTTTCAACTCCTATATATTGTGATAATAAAGTGTTATTCAAATCTCTCACAACTCTGCGTTTTATGAGCGCACAAAGTATATTGAGATTTAATGTCATATGATTCGTCACCATCTATAGACTTGCACCATTTCTTTACCTTTTGTTTATTTATCGTTGCAGCTTGTTGACTTCTTCATGAAGTTTCATTTGGTTCATCATTTTCATTTATTGCTTAACAAACTCTCACTGCTTCTTGCTACTGCAACGTGAGTTTGAGGAGGATGTTAGCGTAATATTAATTAATATTATTAGTTACAGGTAGTTTCGTAGTTTCATCCCTTCTCATAGTTTATAAATTCGTTATACTCCTATAATTCGCCCTAACTTTGGTGGCTCATAAATATCCTTTCGTTCTTCTCACTCACTTTGTTCATCTTTTCTTAGGGTTTGATTTATTGTATGAGCATCATGTTATCATGTTGATTTATATTATTATCAAATACAATCCACGTCATCATTACATACATCCATGATTCTCAAACCCTTCTGTAACTTTTAAGTACATATTTTATATTAAAAAAACTAAGAAAAAGGGTCATGATTCATGAATACAAAACTCACAAACTTTGGCCATTTTCCAAAATGGGACATGAAAAAGGGGACATGTTGTCTGATTACGACAAGAGAAAGACCTTTATCCATGAATTACTTGCATCTCTGGATTGATATGACAGTATAAAAGTCGAGTGGAAGATGTTGAAAATTGAAGTATTAAGTATCTATAGATCCTTTGGAGCATTTTACAGAAGGACAATGTTACATGTATTTTCAATACATTTGAAAAGGTGTAACATTTTCGATACACCATTTTCAGTACAAATAAAATTTCCCTTTATAGAAAGTGGCTCACAATGCTAGTCAAATTTAGCTAAGCCTTCTAACACCCTGTTTGAGCCACGTGCATTTTAAATAGTATTTTGATGAAAAATATATGATTAAAAAATAAGGAAATTTTGTAGATTTATGTGTAATATTATTTTATTGAAAATATGTATTTAAAAATAAGAGAGAGAGAGAGAGAGAGAGAAATGTGTTTTAGAAGAATGGTATCAAACATCTTACTCATGTTTGATTGAACATATGTCCTGTCAACACAATGAAGTTTTTGGAAAAGTTCAATGAATGTACTTCAAGATTCGAACATCATTTTGTTTAAAGTAAAATTTGTTCGGAGACGAATAGATCGAATTACATATATGTTAATTATATTCATGGACAAATATGTGGATATTTACTATCCTAAAAAGTAGTGCTAGTTGTACGTCATTGTGTACATATAGATTGCTCGAGTCATCTATCTGTACACAGTTATGTACATAATGATATACAAATAGCATTATTCTTAATTTTAAGCATATGAATAAATGGATGTCCAAAAAAAGGCATTAAAATTAGATTTATAAATAAAAATAAATTTAATTATTAAACTGCTAAGCGGGATCAGAATTTTAGCCAAATTTTCTTCTTTCTTTTTTTTTTTTTTTTTCCTTTTTTTATTATCCATATTTTCCCTTTATTTTCTTTCTTTTGACAAGAAATTCAATATAGATAAAACATTCTGACCATATTACGAAGGATAGACGTGTCCCTATCGGCAACTTAGATCAATAGCCGTGCAAGACTGAGAAAGAGAGACAAGGAGAAGTTGGATATATTTCGAATCGATAAACTAAAAGAGTATTACAATTCAACTGTGGGAGGTAGGACTTTTGATTGTGTTTTTTGTAGAACTTCTTTTGAGAAAGCTAACTTAGACTAAATACTTTCAAAAAACTATTTGAATATGTTCAAAAATAGTTTTTTTAATTTCAAAAGTAACTTTTGACTTTTCAAAACTACTGTCAGTCAAACAGACACTCACTTTCTTGGGCACGGTATTGTTCGTCAATGCTCGTGCACTGATTGACAAAAAGGGATTGTAATATGGAAATTGAAGTACTAATTAACGTTTGATATGCAAATCGATGTCGTAGTTCATAGTGAAAATGAGATTGTAATATGAGAATCGAAGTTGTAGTTCCCATTTATAGACATACACAAGTTAGATTTATCAGATATCAAAATTATAATTAAAACTCTATTTTTCAGCAGTCCATATGGATTATAACTCTAGAAGCATTCGTTAAAACGTCGATTGATTTATTATAAGAAAATTTCCAAAAGGATAAAGTTTTTCGAGGATAATAAGGAAGTTGTAAAGATTTGTCCTTATCAATCTCTTCTTGGAAATAGCATTCCAATGCGGGTTCAATCTCTTTATTCATTATAAAAGCAACTTATTTTCACTACCTTTTCATTTATTCTAGATCTAAACAAAGATCAAAATAATGGGTTCAAGGGGTATACTTTGCTGTGTTCTTGTGTCATTGTTTTGCTTGTCTTTTGCAGCAGATAAAGTGAAGGTTACAGTAAAAGGTGTGATCTCCATAGCAAGAACAGATGATAATTTCATATGTACAACATTGGATTGGTGGCCTTCAAATAAGTGTGATTATAATCAGTGCCCATGGGGAAGAGCAGGCATTCCTTATCTTGTATGTATATATCAAGAAATTATGTTTTTTTTTTTTTTTGTCATTAAAGAAGGAATATTAATCAACTTAATGTCTTTTTGTTGTAAAACTTGCAGGATTTGGATAACAAGATACTTGCTAATGCCATCAAAGGTTTAGCACTTTCTTAACATGATTTTGAACATTTATGATGATCATATGAAAAAATAGTTCAGTAAACACAGAATGATCAACCTGAAATGCCCTGAATGCCCGTTTTTCTAGACGGGCCAGCCTGCTTTACACCTTGATGTATATGTTGAGTTCTCTTGATTGTCAAATCAATTTACAATAAACACTGTGCACAATGGCTGCTGTAGGTGTATTTTGCATAGTAATATTGTTTCTGTACTTACATTCTTTCTTCCTTACTGGCTTCAAATACTGTCGAAAAATCAGCCTTTAACCCTCTTCGGATCAGAGTCGGAGGTTCACTGCAAGATCAGGTTCTGTACAGAGTTGGGTCTGCAGTCAAAAAATGTCCACATTTCAAAAAAAAAGATGGGGGCATGTTTGGATTCTCACCAGGATGTCTTCACATGGATAGATGGGATAAAATTAACAAATTATTCAACCAAACAGGGTAAAAACACGTTGAATTTCTCTACACGTAAAAAATGTATACATGAACTACAAAAGTATGTACTTACATGCTCGTTCACTTGTGCAGGGCTTTAGTAACATTTGGTGTAAATGCCTTGTTCGGGAGGAGAAGACCCATATCTGGCGATTCGCTTTGGAGTGGTGACTGGAACCCACAAAATGCTCGCGATTTGATGGAGTACACTGTCTCAAAAGGATACAAGATTGATTCATATGAATTTGGTAAAATACACCATAAAGCCAGGACTTAGGGATTTCTTATGCCTATAATTTGTTACTAATTCTTAAATGGTAACTCGATTTCACAAGGAAATGAGCTATGTGGAACCGGGGTTTCTGCAAGAATACAGGCAGAACAATATGGCAAGGATGTAGTTGCACTCAAGGACCTGGTTGGAGAATTGTACCAGGACCCTGATACACGACCACAGGTGTTGGGTCCTGCTGGGTTTTTTGATGAGAAATGGTTCAATAGATTCCTTCAGGCAACTGGACCAAATGTTGTAGATGGTTTAACCCACCACATCTACAATCTTGGTGCAGGTCAGTAGAATATATTTCTGCACCAACTCATCTGAAATTGAGATCATGAAAGATTGTACTATTCTTGATATCTCCATTATGTAGGTGTCGACTCAACCCTTATCAACAAGGTTCAAGATCCCTTCTTTCTTGATCAAATAGCACAGACATACAAAGACATTTCAAGAAGCATTCAGTTATTTGGACCATGGTCAGGAGCATGGGTTGGGGAAGCAGGTGGAGCTTATAACAGTGGAGGCAAAGACGTATCCCATACTTTTGTTGATGGATTTTGGTCCGCGGTTTTTCCTATTCTGCAACAATATGCATGATTACTTGATTAACCATAAGTTGATGAGTAAATTTCCCTAAAACAGGTACTTGGATCAATTAGGCATGACATCAACTTTCAACCATAAGGTTTTCTGCAGACAGGCTTTCATAGGAGGAAACTATGCCCTTCTAAACACAACAACATTCATCCCTAATCCAGATTACTACGGGTCAGTATCCAATAATACCATTTTCTAAAGCTATGGAACGTGTAAACTATTCAATTTTAAGTTTATTTTATGTCATTTGATGTTAGCCATTCTGCATTTTTATTTATTTTTGTCATATTACAGTGCACTACTATTTCATCGTTTGATGGGAAAGAACGTACTCTCTGTCAATCATAATGGATCCCCATACCTGCGTGCCTATTCTCATTGCTCCAAGAACTCAGTAAGTTAATCTTGATTTCAAATATTTGTGTATAATTTGACGATCATCAGCTACTTCAATACAAGAATTCTATAATCTAATTTGGTTATATATATAGTCTCTAAGGTTTGTAAACTTTCCTTTTTTTTCAGGATGGCGTTGCTGTGCTTCTAATCAACATGTCAAATTCCACAACCTTTGAAATTTCTGTCGTAAATGACTTTAACTTCTACCCTGAAGATCGATTCAAGACAATGGATTATAGTGATGGTACAAAACAAAGGGAAGAGTATCATTTGACCCCAAAAGATGGCAACATACAAAGCGATGTTGTATTGCTAAATGGAACTCCATTGAAGCTCACAGAATCATCTGATATTCCTTCTATGAATCCAAAACTTGTTGATGCTTCATTACCTACTACCGTCGTGCCCGACTCTATTGTTTTTGCCACCCTGAAAGGTTTTCAAGCTCCAGCTTGTGCTTAGTAGTATTGATTTATTTTGCTTCTCATGATATTGAAACATTTATTAGATTTTTTTTACTTAGGAGTTCTGTCAAGGAACTTTTTATATATAATATACATTTATTCTTCAAATAAAGATGCTTACTTTTTGGAATTTCATGAATATCTTGATTCCAGATTAAAATTATTATATAGGCGAGGAAAGTTAAGAAGCACCAATACTTATAAATTCATTACATACTCGTATCGATACTCTTCGATACCTTCCAAATTTCCAATACACAACAGATACTTATTTTTTTAATTATTTGAATTATTTTTATATTTTTTAGATTTTCGATAAGTGTTTGATACATATTTTTTTTTTATATTTCATATTTTCGTGTGATTTTCGATATGTATCCAATACGTATTGGATATGTATTTTTTAAATTATTTTGGTAACTAATTGAGTATTAATAATATTTATTGAAAATACACAATTAGATTTTAAATTAACAACTAGATTTTTTATTGAAAATACAGAATATTATTTAATCTTTCAATACATGTGAAATCATGTTATAGTTGACATATCCTTATCGTATCGACATATCCTTATCGTATCGTATCTGTATCCGTGCTTCTTAGGAGTAAAGTACCATGAATAACAGGAGTAGAAGCAAATATGCAATTCCCAACTCTTCCAAAAGTAACACAAAATGTTATACCTTTATATGGTCCCAGCAATGAATATCATAATTTTGAAAGTAACACAAAATGTTATACCTTTATTATATGGTCCCAGCAATGAATATCACAATTTTGAAAGTAAAAGCAATCTAAAGAAACTCTCGAAAGATAAATGAAATTGACACTAAAAAAATAAAAGGATTATGTCATGAAAAGTTACCTTAAGAAGAAGACAAGTATTCTTTTCATTTAAGGCTTTTAGGGCTTCAATCAACAGCCAATCCTTCAAGTAAGCATCAGGCCATCGCATTAACAGACCCGTCTTCTAAAAACGAAAATTCAGAATACCTGCCTTATGCAAAAGCATGGATATCCTAATTAAGCAAACAAGGTAACTTTCGGTTTCTTGTAGATTCAACTGCAGATATTAATAAACTGACATTAAAAAATTATGCTATGCACTTTTTTTTTTTTTTTTTTTCCAAAACAAGAACATAATCGATGGCTGCTTCTGGACTGTTATAGTAAAGAGTTGTTTTGCTCTTCAATTTTCTTCTTTCCATCACTACTAATCATTTCTTTAGATCGAGATCTTCTGATGCAGGAAAGGAGAATAAAGAAGAGAGGAGCAGCCCAAGAGACAGAAAAATAATTCCTCAAAAAACGCAATCCTTCATAGGTAAACCTGAATTTTTCTCACTTTTCTACTCAACAAAAATCGAGGAGGGGAGGAGAGAAGATTTCTATTCGTATAAGAAAATTCATCCAGCAAAAAAACATCACTAAGCTAACATAAGAATTAAAGATTTGCTACCTTGTGATAAATCATTATTTATGTAGATACAGATGTCAAGGGGCTTATAAGCACCTCAGCGAGTAAAAAGATTACAGAAAAGGAAGTTGGCCCTGCACCATCCATCAAGAAGAAGCCAACTTTTGCTTATACTGACCCGAATAACATAATAATCGATCACACAGTCTCGCCTGAGAAGGCTGCTGAACCTGTCCCATCCATGGGAAGGCATCCAACTTCTGTAGATAAGCAAATAAGCATCACAGGTAGTGAAACTCCCGAAACCACCATTCAATCCACAGGACATCCAGTAGAGACGAAAAAGCAGATTCCAACTGAACCTGGATCTGGAGACACCGAGGCAGATGCTTGGGAAAAAGCTGAGATGGCTAGAATTAAAGAAAGGTACAGGTTATTTCCAACTAGTAGAAGGGATTTAATCAATACCCCTTTTGTGAGCTTGTCAGTTTGTGAAAAAAAATTCCATCGGTTTTCTGCATATAATGGAACGAGTTTCAGGTATGAGAAGCTGATTGCTACAATTCAAAACTGGGAAACTAAGAAGAAGAAGAATTCAAAACGCAAACTAGACAGCGTAAAGGTTTATTTGCATCACATACGCTTTAAACTGAACATTAGTAATTATGTATATACATAGATAACAATCAAGAAAATTAATTTGCAGGTTGAATTGGACAAGAAAAGAGAAAAAGCCATACAGAAGTACCACACTGAGATGAGAAGAATTGAAGAAATTGCACAAAGAGAAACCACAAAGGCGCAAAAAAATCGAAGAAATGAAGAGTTTAAAGTAAAAGAGAAGGCTAGTAAATTCAGATCAACTGGGAAGCTTCCAGCAACATGTATGTGCTTTTAAATCTCAATAGTAAAAGACTTGTCTTATAAAAAAGCAAGTTGTAAAAACTTTAAATACCTTCAGACTTTCGAGCTGTATCTGTGACTGGCTCAAGCAGTTAAAATCCTAGTATTTTGCACAAATTGAATATGTTTAAAAAATTGCTGGTTTTATTTTTCTGTTTCAAGTATTTTATATCAAATGGCCATCTTCTTTTATGTGACTTGCTCAATATTGTTTTTCCAAATATTATCAAGAACTTTTGTTTTAGGTATGGAAGCACTCATTTTTTGTGCCTGTAATGTCAGCATGTTGAACAATGTAAAAGAGAAGGAATACATAAATCCATATTGACACTCGAAACACCCGAGAAGAACAAAAAAGTAAAAGAACAACTAGAAAACATTATTTATGGTCGTTAATCCTGTCATACTAACGTAGAGATAAATGAACATCTAAACAAATCACAAAATTAGAAGTAAAACAAAATAGTACAATCTATTTATGATTAAGAAATCCTAACAAAACAATTGAAAGATATGAAGAAGCGGACAGTCCAACCATATAAGTTGAAGAGTAAGCTAGCATTTACATCAAATAGCTAGCCATTCTGGTACAGATTCATGCGTCGTGTAAGAAAATAACTAGTCAGTGAACGTCTTAGAGAGTCATGAACCATGCTGGAGGCAAGATTGGATGTATTATTCAACCTTCGGGTATAAGAGTAGCTAGATAGATTGGGTTAAATAATCTTTACCGTTTCCACCTTTGGATCAAGAGAGAAGGGCAAAATCTCAAGGAAAAAACAATCAAAATATCTCAAAGCACCACGAAAGCGAATCAAAGATTCAATATCAATCTTTAAAACTAAATAGTTAAACCAGGATGGATGGAAAAACAAGTTATATCCAGTTCTTCAAAGTCGTAAATGAAACCTATAGTGCTGCGGGGGAGGGAGGGACAGCAATAGATGAAAAACATAAAACATCACTGACTTGATAATATGAAACAGCAACTCCAATACAGTCTTACAGCATCGAGTTCAACACAGACACGATATTTACAGCGTCCTTAAACACTTACACTTATATTTAAGAAAAATCAACAACTTCTGATAAAAGCAGTTATCACTGTATACAAAATTCCTGTCCTACAATCATACTGAAATTGAAGCAAGAAAGAAACCGGATCGTGAAGTTCTCTAATCAATTCAATAAATTAAGGTTCAAGTTCGAATCTCTCTTCCCAGCCAATCCAAAGCAGGATATGCAAAATACAGCACCAAGAAAGCTGGTAGCGCAAAGAGAAACGTGATTACCAAATACAGCATTAGGATGGTGGCACTGGTAGGCAGTGCAAATATGACGACCAGAAGTAGGATAACCAATGGAAACTTGGCTGTCATGCGAATGAAGATATCAATGGATTTGTGAAGGGAAATATGTGGCCTCTCCAAATTGAGATTACCATTGTCAAGGTTATGATTATCATTGCTGGACCCCGATTGTCCAAGACGATGAGTCCTCCTATGGCAATTGTTGAAAGAGTAGTTCCGGACAACTGAAGTGCACCTTGGAGACCATACTTGTTGACGATCTCCAGAAATCAGGGAAGCAGACTTCACCCTGTCACCATTCCTACTCTCAACCATCCATAGAAGGAAGAAATTCCTGCTAGGAAATCTAAGATTACCCCTATATACCAATCGAAAAGTCAATAAATTGCACCATGGACAAGAAATGAATAACGGAATCTGGATCTGTTGAGTGTAAAACTTCAAGGCAGCCCATCGAAGCCCTAGGACACAGTTTTTGCATAGTGTGTGGCCACACCATAAGACATGGGGCACATTCTCAACGATGTTAAATGATTCCCAGCATATGGGACATTCCAGTCCTTCCTCTGTGCTGGCATTTGAAGAGGTCTCGTCATCTGAGGAATCTTGACAAGCTCTACCTAATGCAACAGTGCTTTTCTTTTGTCCAAAGCTTGAAATGGAATCCAATATAGATCTCCACATTATCTATCGGATAAAACTATCAATGTTCTGCTGTTTGAGCTTCCCACTAGGCAAGGCTCATGAATTTTCAAGACGAGAAAATGCAAGCTTCATAACCATGATGCTGAGTCTTAAAATAGTCCAATTCATGTTTCAATCATAAGAGGCTTCTTTAACTGAAACGAAAATAAAAAGGAATACGGGACAGTCAGTCAATCGTGTTTCATTTCCATTAAAAAACCAATAATCAGCCACGTTATGAATTTGTTATGAAACAGTAATCAGCTGCTGGTTGTTAAAATATTTAGGCCAGAAATAGGCCAAAATTTAAATTTACAACTGCACTACAACTAATGCCAAATAGAAAGAAGGTCTAAAAAGGAAAATAATTGTAAGTTTGTCTCTACAATAGCAGCTTAGGAACTTATTTCAAAGAAATTCTTATGCAAAATATGAGCAACTAAGCCTTTTAACAAGTAACATAAATCTGAAAGTCCTTGTACATATGGTGCAGATTCAATAATATATTAACACGATTTTCAATTCTCGTCGTTCCAAACCCTGGTGGAATTTCCTCTCAATATAATCACCACAAAAAATAAAAATAGAAAATCAACCCTGAATAAACAAATCGAAGACTTGGAAAATGAATTCAAAAGCAAAGAAACGTTTAAATGTCAGACATTCAATCTTTCTCATTTACATATGTTTATTTACCAAAAGACATTATATCGCAAACTCATGCGTTCCCATTTCAAAACAAACCTATTATCCTCTCTGCTCAATAAAGTCATAATTCTACCACAAAATGCCATAGAAAAATTAAATATTTACAAAAAATTAAAAATTAAAAAATTAAAGCAACAATTACAAATTCATTGTGTAACAAAGTATAGTTATGCATTAACAATTTACAGTCTTGCAATTATACGGAACTAAAAGCGTTATAATACATGATCGCATTCTCGTTAGTCATTATCAATATGTGAATTTTGAATAAACTCACCGGGAATTCCGACGGAGATTTCAACTTTTTCTGGAAATTTTCGGAAGAGATCAGAAGAGAGAGAGAAAACTCACTCTTTTTTCTCTCCTCTCTCTATCGGTGAATTGGAGAATTTGAAACGTGAGATATTTGATTGGGTTAGAATTAGATGGACAAACTTATTTTTTTATTAAAAATGTGAGTTTTTCACGTAAATTTCTACTCTAGAGTCTCAAAAGGTGTATAATTTTCTTTGTTTTCAAGAGAGACATTTTATTTGGGGAGTAAACAAGGAAATCATTTTATTTTTTAGGAAATATTTTTCATGTCAATCAAACATACCGTTAATGTCATGATCATTCAATTTCATTTTGTTTCACTATGGTCATCCAATTTTATATTTAGTGTCACTACAATCACCCAATTTAATCATGACTATTCAATTTCATATAACGTTTCACCAGGGGCGGAGCCAGCTTCTTGAAATAGGGGGGTCCCAGAGTTGAAGGAGTGGGGCTTACCGGGGTTCGGGGGCGGCGCCCCCGAAATTTTTTCAGGTTTCTTCCTTGTTGCCTTGCACTTCTAATGCATTTTCTATGTTTCATAGCATTTACTTAAGTAAATAATTGGTTTTACAAGTGCTCATTTTTTAAAGAGGTGTTTTTTATTGTATAACTGTAGTTGAGTGTGAAAGATCATGATGTGAAAACTTAGAGGAAATAAATTTCGTCCTTATACTTGGTTGGTTTACTGTTCTTTGGACTTTGGAGATCTATTACCCTAAATAGAAAGTGAAACTGAGAGAAAAATTAATGATCTTTAGAAGTGTCATTCATTTATTGTAAATATTAACTCGTAGTGGAACTGTTAGACATGAGAACTAGCTAATATTTTCGACTATTAGGATTCATAAATAAATATTTTTTTCTCTATAATTTCTTAAATTAAAACATATTGGTTGAAGTTTTTAATTTCAAATGTCATCCTTCTCATCCAATGTTATCATCCATTTTCAGAATCATATTTGAAAACATATCCAATAATTACTTTTAACACTAATACCAATTAAAAATGGTAATAAAAAATTAAAAAAAATTGTCAAAAAAAAAATTTTTTTTTTTTTTTTTTTTGGTGGGGGGGGTCCGGGTCCCCCCCAGGACCCCCCCGCCTCCGCCCCTGCGTTTCACCATAATTACCTAATTTATATAACAATTCACTGTCGTCATATTTCTTTTCACCATTTTCACTAATTTTAAAATGAGTAAAATGGTAATTTTGTATTTTATATATATATATATATAAACTAAAAAACAAAAATAAAAGTTTTTTTAAATTTTAAAAAAATTATTTTAAAAAAAGTTTTATTTTATTTTTGAAAAATTTTGAAATAAGTTTTTATTTTATTTATTAAGGAACTTTTTTATTAAAATATTTCTTATTTTATTTTTTAATGACTTTTTATTTTATTTTACAACCCTTTTTAAAATAATTTTTTATTTTATTTTATTTTTCTAAGTAAGTTTTTAAAAAAAAAAAATAAGTTCTTATTTTATTTTATCTTTTTAACACTTTTTTAAAGAATAAGTTTATATTTATTTTATTTTTTAAGTAACGTTTTTATTAATAAGTTTTTTTATTTTTTATTTTTAAAAAAATAAGTTTTTATTTAAATTTTTGTTTAGATTTATTTTTTATATATAATGCAAAGTTATCGTTTTAACCCTTTTAAAATTAATGAAAATTGTGAAAAGAAGTTGTGTGACCATGGTGAAATGTTATATGAAATTGGGTGTGGTCATGGTGAAACGTTATATGAAATTCGATGCCATGGTGATATAATAAATTGGGTGTTCATAGTGACATTCAATATAAAATTAGGTGGTTTTGGTGAAACAAAATCAAATTGGGATGGTCATGTGCCACAAAATATAAAATTAGGTGGTCATTGGTGGATTTAACTTTATTTAATATTTCTCTCGAATTCACAACTATTGTAATATTATTTAGAACTTGTTTATCTCATTATTTTCAAAATACATTTTTTCTTTTTCTTTTTAATCATACATTCTTTTATAAAATAATATTACACGCAAATTCAAAAAAAAATCTTATTTTTTAACTACGCATTCTCCATTAATCTAATATTTTAAAATGTATTCTTAGAATAAAAATATGGTCCAAACAGGCACATTAATCGAGCTTCGCACCCCACTTTATATTTGGTGTATGTATTTTAATTGCAATAAAAGCTATCAATATTTATATATTATTAAACGTATATTCTCAATGTTTTGCTTCATTCATATCCTTATTTTCTATTAATTAGCACTTGTTGTCCTTAATAACAGTTTTTTTTATTTATTTTTTTTTTCTAATTATCATGTTAAAGTAGAGGGACAAATATTTGTCAACTTACATAAGACCATGAAATTCAAAGTTTATTTTTTTTTTAAGTGACAATTTAATGGAATTTTAGATGTTCTTTATTAGATTAATAACAGAAAACCCCTCTACATACTTGACGATGTGCGATAGACCTCCTACTTGTTAGTAATCGTAGAAAAGATCCCTATTTGAAACATTTTTGTTCGAAATACCCCATGTTATCAAGATCCGTTAGTTTAATCGTTAAATACAATAAAAAAGGGGGAAATTGCAGCCAATGTACCAAACCTTTCAGTTAATTGCATATTTTGTCCAAACTTTTCAGTTGTGCCACCCATGGTATCAAACCTTTAAAAAATCGCAGCTCCAATTCATATTGACGGTTTCCGTCTATTTGACAACCAAAATCGTTAGTTGACCCCAGAAGTCAATTTTTTTTATAATTTCCACCAATCAAACAAGGGTAATTTTGGAATTCACACTTTCCTTTTAAAATGAAAAAAAGTTGGTTACTTTCTATTTCATCATCTATTATGGAACCTGCGAAAACCCACGAAGATGAAGACGACGGATACAAAGAAGAAGATAATCTTCCATCAGATTTTGTGGCCCATATTCAAGGCTCTCTTCCCAACATGTATATAGTAAGCGTGCTCCCTGAAATTCCCATTTGCGATATGAAACAATGCGATTACAATCCATGCGTATAGATTGTCTTCCAGTCCTGGAAAATGTGAAAATTTTGCATGATTTGACAACTTGGGAGTTAATATACTGTGTAATAGATTGTTCTGCACATGTGTATTACTTGAACTAAAAATGATTATGACTTGATTTTGTTTTTTTTTTCTTTTTTTTTTTTAGGGGAAATACAAAGTATATTAGTATATACCTACATCATGGTGAAATTTTATTAGGAAAGATGAGAAATTTTGTGTACGAGCATATTAAAGTAAGTTACATAGACTATGTCGACCCTGATTTCTTCGGTAGATTTCTTCTTGACAATGCCTTGAAGATGTTGGGATATTTTGGTAGAGTCGGATATCTGTACAAGATGGAGAAGAAGAAGAGATTGAGTGAAGCATTATTCTGGTTGGTGAAAGATTCAGATTTTGTGAATGTAGTGAAGTGGCTTGGTGAAAATAAGGCGTCGAAGTGTATTGCTTGCCTGTAGTTGCCACGTGATGGAAATATTTCTTTGGTTGATTGTGAGACTGGTGAGGAGTTGGTAAATGTTGAAAAGTTCAGTGTGCATGATGAACCAGTGGGTGATGAGCAATCATGCTATGATGTTGAGGTTTATGATGATTCATTAGAAGGTGGTGAGTTATACATTGTTGATGAAGTAGATGACATGGAAGCAAATGAAGTAGTTGATCCTGGTAAAACTGATGTTGATCAAGCAGATGCGGAGGTTGGGAAAATAGAAGTTCCTTTAATTGAGGCTGAACCACTGGTTGGTATGGATTATGATTGTGGTTTTGAAGCAGACTCACTTAAGGTGCAAGCTGGTGAAACTGATGTGCAACATGGTCAATCAGAGGTGCAGGCTTGTGAAACTAATGTGATCATAAATGAATCAGATGTGCATGTTGCTTAAACTCATGTGCAGCAAGGTCAATCAGAGGTGAATGCTGCTGAACCTGATGTGCATCATGGTGAATCAGAGGTGCAGACTAGACAAACTGATGTGGAACATGGTGAATCAGAGGTGCAGTTTAAGGAAAATAATGTGCAGCAAGGTGAACCACATTTTGAGGTGCATGTTGGTGAATCTGAGGTGCAACATAGTGAACCAAAGAAAATTGAACCACATGTTGACACTGAAACAGATCATCATGTTGAGCAAGAAGACCATATATTTGATGTGCAAGTAGATTCCATAGATCCTAAGCAACATGATGAATATAAAGAGGGTTTTTTTGAAGGATTTCAATGACTCGGAGTATGAGTAGGAAGAAAATATATCCATGGATGATAATGATGAAAACATAGGTTTCAGGTTGAGTGAATGGTTTTATATTGATATAAATAGTGGAAGGGGCGAGTAGGAAGGTGAGGTAGTACCTCAAGAAGAAGTTGGAACAGATTATGACGACTCAGATGAGTTTAGGAGCTTACCCAGTGACAATGAGGGTGAGGGATCAGTTGTCTGGATGATGAATGAGTGTTGGTTTAACCTTGCAACTGATGTGGATGATCCAAAGTTCAAGTTAGGTAATGAATTTCTCATACTTACATGCTTAATTACTGATATTTTAAAATGTAATTGACAACATGGTTCTAAGGTCTAGAATAGTTCGGTACTCAGTTATAAATTCTAGGCAACTCAGATATGTGAAAAATATGAAAACACAGTTGAGAGTCAAATGTCAAGAGAACTACCATTGGGTTTTATATACATACCAACAATAAGACAAGGGTCTCAAAATTAATACCTTTAGAGATGAGCATACATGCACCATGGTGTGGTAAAATAAAAGAGATAATACATGTTATCTGGTAAAAAAATACATAAATTTTTTTTAGGTTTGATCCCAATATGCCAATGAGTAGTTTTGTGGAAACTGTGAAAAAGATTGCATGTATAAGATTTCAAAGTATCAGTTCTACAAGACAATATACAAATGTGCACAAGTAGTGCATGGGATTACAGTTGAGGAGAACAAAGTTTTATGGGATTATGGATATGAGTTAAAGAGAACAAATCATGGTAGTACAGTGCAGATTGAAGGGTTAGATCCTACTTTTAAGAGATTGTAAATATGTTTAGGGGATTGTAGATAAGGTTTTAAGGTTGGATGTTGGCCAGTTGTTGGGTTGGATGGTTGCTTCATAAAGTCTGCATAAGTTTTACAATTGCGGCAGTTGTTGGAATTGATGGTGAGAAATGTATATTTCTCATTGCATAGATAGTTGTAGACGTTGAGAAGAAAACAAATTGGCAATGATTTATACAGTTGTTTCTTGATGACATATGGATGTATAACCCTAGAGATTGGACATTCATTTCAGATAAATAAAAAGGCTTGGTGGATTATATAAGTTAATTGTGTAAAGGGGTTGAGCACATGTGTTGTGCTAGACATTTATACAGCAATATCACTTTGGTACACAAAGGTCTAACCCTTAAGAACTTGTTTTGGGCTACAGCAAAGGCCACGACTGTGCCAGAGTGGAGGAATGCAATGAATGAGTTGAAAGATGTTAATGAAGATGCTTACAACTAGTTTACTGAAAAACTACCTTCCTAATGGAGCATATCACATTTTGAAGAGCATTCCAAGTGTGATATTCTTTTGAATAACATATGCGAGGCATTCAATTCTTCCATTGTTGTTGCTAGAGAGAAGCCCATCATCTTTATGCTGAAAACAATAAAATATCAAAAAATGATAAGAATGAATGTAAAAAGAGAATCAACACAGAAGTGGGATCATGCGTTCGAGCCAAGGGTAATGAAAATCATTGAGAAGACTAAGGGTAAGGTGAGATACTTGAAAGTAGACGGTAGTCATAAGTTCGAGATAACTAGCAAAGATGGATCGGGCTAGAGTGTTGATTTGAGAAAACATGAATGTGCATACAGAAAACGGCAGTTGACTGGAATGCCATGTCTCCATGCAATATCAAGCATGCTTTCAAGGGATATAGACATATATGACTACGTTGATCCATATTATAGCAAGAAAACATACCTCGTGTGTTACTCCCTATTGATCCAACCTATGTTAGGACCTGAGCTATGGCTAGAACTGGGAAAGCACCCTCTGAATGAATCACAGAATAAAAAACAAGTAGGCAAACCCCAAAAAGTGAGAAAGAGGTCACGGACGGACCCAACTGCATGAATTAAGTTGGGAAGGACTGGCATAAAGATGAAGTGTAAACAATATGGGGGGTTTGGACATAACAAAAGAAGCTGCAAATGGCCATTGCCTGATAAAGCTAGTTCACAACAAAAAGCATAACCAAGCACGCACCCAGAGTCTCACCAAGATACACAGTCAAGTGCAACAAAGGGGAAGAAAAGAGCACCATCGGAATAACTTCAAAGTCACGGCTGAAGAAGTTCAAGAATCAAGGATCGAAATCTTCAACAAGATGTGTTTTCTCCTTTCACGTTTTACTAGGAAGTGAACTTATTTTATCAACATTTTTTGTATTTGTTGAAATGTGGAATGGAATGGAAGCATATGCAGCAAATGTTGTGATTTCATATGTTGTTTTGGACTGTTGAGGTTGAATTCATTGCATTACACTTTTTTCACCTGGTTTTCATCGAACATCGGGCCCAGGCAATGAAGTTCTATGTGAAAATATTGGTATTTCTTGAACAATAATCACCAAAAGTTTAGTGCTGTTGGTGCAACTATCACCAAAGGTTTGGCACTGTCACTACAACTATAACAAAAGGTTTGGTACTTTCAATGCAACTATAACAAAGGTTTGGTACCTTTTATGCACATATACAAAACGTTTGTAGTATGAACTTTAAGTTCTCATTAAATAGAGGGTAGAAATAGAAGTAGAAATGTGAAAAGTAAGTACCAGCTAAATACTATACAAAAAGGGACGCTTCATTTGAAGGAAAATGGTACAAAGACGACCACATTGATATCCACATTTCACAACATATAACACAAAACCCCCAACGCCTAAACACTAAACCTAAATTCCTAAAGCTAAACACGCCCACCCCACAAACCCATCCTACACACTACAAGCTCATTTTACAAACACTCTACACACAAAGCCGAACAACCAAGTTTTCCAAAAATTTGATCTTGTTGCTTGGAGGGTGCTGATTTCACCTTCCATTTCTCTTCTAACTCGAAATAGACCTGGAATCATCTCTCTAGATCTCTCTCACACCACACGAAAAATGTACATCCACCCAGATCTTGGCTTCAAGGACAAGCGTGAAATCTTCTTCCCGAGTTCAGGTTCGTCCATGAGGTCTTCATTTGCGCTGGGGAACCACATCTGCATACATTCATCTCCATCTACGTGCTAATTTTTTCTGACTAAATGTAGGAGAAAGAAGGATATTAATAGTGATTAAAATGAAGGGAAAATGGACAATGAAGTGTAATAATAAAAATGGAAAGTGTGTAATTTCGAAATTGCCCGTCTATTTGGTGGAAATTGTGATTTTTTTGATTTATGAGGTTAACTAACGATTTTGGTGGTTAAACAGACGGAAACCCTCAATGTGGATTGAAATTGCGATTTTTTTTAAAGGTTTGGTACTGTGGGTTGCACAAATAAAAGGTTTAGGCAAAATCTTCAACTAACGAAAGGTTTGGTACCTTAGCTGCAATTTTCCCATAAAAAATACCAAGATTAAAAAGAATTAATTGCGTTACAATACCCAATTTTTTATTCTTTTTTACAAATTATAGCCCAATTTTCTATACAGTGCTACCCACAATTCAAAACCTTTTAAACTTTATTTTCTTTCTCACCCCATCTTACTGTCGTCACCGCGCTTTTCATACTCCACCTCCTCATCAATTTCCTCCTCAGCATACTCGCCATCCTCCTCAATATTCATGTTCTTCTTCCTTCTCTAGTTCATCGTTGTAGTCCGCGGCACCACCTTGGCCACCTAATTCCAAATCTGACTCCACGCTACATCTTAATTTCTCCTCAGGCTCTCCCGTTCTCCTTCTCTACATCCTCTTCATCGTCGCTCGCCTCTCTTCTCCACAACTTCAATGAAAGCTTTGTCTCCTTCGGATCGCTTTCGTACTCATCCATCATCGCTTCCCCATTCATTAATTGAACAAAAAAAGTTGCAAACTTTCCTACCATTCACACAAATTCCACTAGGAAAATCAATCCTCGTAACCCTAAGTTTTGAATGGGCTTCAAAATTGATATAGAATTATGACGAGGAGTCTCTACTAGTTTCTAAATCCAATTCTAATTTTTTGAGGATTAGATTAGGGTGTAGAAAACCCTATCTTTTCCTCATTTTGTGGATAGATTTATTGGGAACATTTAAATTGTTGACTTTGAAGAAAGGCTTTGTGGAAAACTTTGTGAGCAAAATACTTGGGAAGAAGGTGGGGTGGGGAAGTAAATAAAGATTCAAAGTTTGGGATTATGGTTGTCACATATAAAAAATTGGGGTATAATTTGCAAAAAAAAAAAAAAAAAAAATTGCGTATTGCAGTTGTAATTATTTATTTTTAATTTTGATATTTTTTACTATTTTTAGCGATTAAACTGACGAATCTTGAAGATAATGGGGTATATATTTCTAACAAAATGTTTCAAATAGGAACCTTTTTGCAATTTTCAATGGACAGTAGGTATAATCGATTGTTGCATCCGTTAGGTCCTTGAACATATGCTGCTTAGATTTCTTGGATAAAATATGCACAAAATTCCTTCCAAAATGTTAGAATCTCATCTAATTGGTTATTTTTACAGTAAGTTAGTGTTAGTTAAAATTATAAATTTATTCAAATTGAATATATTGGTTTAAATTATAAATAAACAGTAATGAACGATGAATAAGTGAATAAAATTTATGAATCTCACTAAATATTACACAAAACTATCTTTGATCTCTCCCACCATAATAGCCATACATTTATACTAACATAGACTGCAACATTTTCCTTATTTTCCAGCCACTCACGAGCATGTAAACAGCGTTACTATTAGATGTGATTATCAAGTTTCAAATAATTTTAATTATCTATGTACATGTTCGAGCCCCATTTTTTAGAAGGATTTTATTCTTTCATAATGTACGATTAAAATTTAAAAAATTGAGATTTTTTTTTAATTTACGTGCAAAATTATTTAACAAGAAAATGTATATAATCGCAATATACACACACTCACAGTCCCCACCAACTCATCAATGTAGTCATAAATACGTAGAGGTGGTACTCATGATACAAATTTTTTTAAAATTCATTTCTATTCAAACATTCTACCAATAAAATAACTTCAAAATGAACCCTAACTTTTTCATTATCCAATAAAAATCATTTTTCACAGCAAAATATATATATCAAACACGCCCTAAATCATTTAAAATATCCCATGATAAGCTAAACGCGTTACAAATACATACCACATATCCATACACTGATACACAGACACAGTACAACCTTAAAAGGCTAAAGAAGTGAACACAAAAAGATGAACAACACAGATCTGTGGCTTTAAAAACATTACAATTTTATTTAGTACATGAAAAAATACAGACGAAAACACTAGGATTTTATGGCACATAATTATTTTGTCATCATGTACTCCCCATAGCCACCACTACCTGATTCGGATTAAGGGTTTTTGGGTGGTTCAGTGGCAGCCGGGGTTGTTTTCTTGTCAGGATCAACAGTGGCGGTGGAGGAATGAGTAGTGCTGTACTGGTGGAGATAATCCTCGGCCTTGTCAACATATTGTCCAATTCCCTTGTTTTCATCTAGCTTACCATACTTCTCGGCGGCGCCGAGGACATCCGCCGCTGCCGCTGCCGCCTTTGGGCTGTCAAACTTGCCTTCTTTGGCCGCATCAGCCAGTACCTTTGCACTGCCCATCAGATCAGAATTGGATGGTTTTGGGTGGTCGGCGGTGTCTTTGGGAGGATCAGAAGTGGGTTTTTCATCTTTTCCACCTCCAGTCAGCTTGTTCAAGAAATCCATTGCAAAATTAAAACTCGAGAAAAACAGAAAATTGCTTAATTGATTTTACAGATATGTTGAAGGGTGAAGGCGGTGCCACTGTATATAAATAAGAAAATTAAGATATTGCTCAACGCGATTGGAACACGACATGTACTTGATTGGTTGGTAGGGTCCAAAGAAATCTTGCCGACAACATATAGTGGATAAGATTTAAAGAAAATTGAAATCACGGTACCAAGCATTTCACATTTTTACAAATTTTGTCCAAATTTTTGTTTTGTATCATTCACGATATCAAATATTTAAACAATTCGTGCCTGGAGTCCAAATGGACAATTTCTATCCAATTAATCGTTAGTTGACCATAATGATGTATTTTACATTTAAAATGATTATAAAAAAAGGAAAAAAAAAATTACTATCCAACTTCTTCAACCTCCACCCCTCCCACTTCAACACCCTATAGCCGGCGCGGCCATCTCCGTCACAACCATATGTTTTTTCCACATTCTATTTTTAGACCTAAATGTTTCCACTTAATTGAATCCTTAATCAGTTCAAATGGATTGTCCCCTGAGCTCATGAAAACTCCCTCTAATGCTCGAGAAGTTCGGACATCAGGATCACCTTAAAAATGCACAAAAATCATACGGGACTTTATGTTTCCTGGACATACCAGTTACAGTAATACCCAACACGATTGGGTCGAGTAAAGGATTTTTGAAAATTGAAAAGCAAACCTAACACTTTCATAGCAGAACTGAAGCTCATTTGATGGAGTCCCTTGCAATGTTGTCCTAAATAGTCCATCCGATATAGGCAATACAAGAATGTAAAATTTATTTTTTGAAGTTGTTGCCTCTACAGAAGTTTTTTATAACTAAAATTGCAATAACTTGAAACTGTCGAACTTGTTGTTGGCGGTGATGGAGATGGCGGCGCCGACTATAGGAAGAAGATGAATAGTAGTTTTTTATAATTTCTTTTCTTTTCTTTATAATTATTTTAAATGTAAAATCAAAGTTACCACTTTGTCCTTAATGAATTTGATCAATTATAACTTTTTTTGGTCAACTAATGGTCAAATGGAGCCTGAGTGCGAATTGTTTAAATGTTTAGTGCCGTGGATTGCACAAAACAAAGATTTGAGCAAAATCTACAAATATATGAAAGGTTTGGTACCGTAACTGCAATTCTCCCTAAGATTTATCCAAAAACAATATCAAAATTTTCGGACCACTTTTATAATTTATGCTACAACACTTTGTTATAATTATAAAGAAGGTCTTAAAATTTGCTCATTTTTATATTTATAATCTCAACTTCTTTTATTTCTCAACTTTATTTTAATTAATACATTTTGTTCTTGTCGACGGTCAAAAAATTATATTGGAAAGGAGCCAAAAAAAATTATTTATTTTTGTATTTTCAAATAAACAACAAATATATACGTTCAACAAAAATATTTTTCTCACATTAAAATAATACTTGGACAAAATCGTTGAGGATTTATATTGCAATTAATAAAAATTATGGTGTGAATATCATTCTCGAAAAATTCATTTTTGAATATACGTTCTCTTAATAAAATAATTTGACGCTTAACTATATATATTTTCTTACTTTTTAATTACATATTTTTTTTAAAAAGTTATTATTACAAAATTCATTTTTCATCAAATTACAAGCAAATCATAGATTTATTTCTTCTTCAAATTATGATACGGAGGCAATTAAAAATTGTGAAATCATTTTTTTAATTACGTATAATATAAGAATCTGAATCCGAATATTCTGAATTAGAGGTGGTCCCAAAAAATGTACAGGTGTTTCTTTTTCATGTGTGATGCTGCCCGTAACAACACGCCGCAATAATTGCGGCGTGACTGGTTAATCTTTATTGATTTTGTCCCCATAAAAAGTGGGGTTTCAACTTCAAGATTGGTTTTAGCCACGTGTACAGAAATTAAGCCACAAAATGCACCAGAAACCTCATAATTAGTGGGTCCCACTGTATATTAAAAAATAAAAAATGTTCGGACCCCACACGGTATTTGGCTCTGTTGGTTTCCCCCTCTTTTTTTTTTTTTTGATAACCCAGTATCCCAGCTTCGTCGGACTATATCTGGATCACCAGCCCCCGGCCCCTCAGTGACTGGTGGATGTAAACCGCGGGATATGCCCAAGTTGGTCAGGGTGGCAGCGCGCCTTATACTCCAGCTCCCAGAGGGACCCTCCTCCATGCCGCTTACATCACCAATAAATTGGCTGCTCCTGGCAGGATTCGAACTCCCCACGCCCAAGTTTTAAGCCCAGCAACGCTCCTTCCTTTACCACTCGGCTGTGCCCCGGGGGGCTGGTTTCCCCCTCTTTACGTGTACGTGTAGTGTGTTTTTTCATGATTTAGAGTCTGTTTGGTAATAATTAAAATCTAATTAAAATTGAAAATATAGTTGTTATTGGGTATCATCAGTCTAATAAAAGTCAACAATAACGACTAATTTTTCAATTTTAATCTCTACCAAACAGGCTCTTAGCTTCACTTTGAGATATTTTAAAATTAAATTTTTAATAAATTTTGATAAAAATTGATGAAATATGTGGTGAAAATTAATTGTTGATTTTGATTTAAATTAAAATTTTAATCTTAATTTTTGCCAAGCTGGGATTTAACATTTTTTTTTGCCCTTTTTGTTGCTAGTATTTGCGTTGCGATGGTTTGTTGAACTGATAAATTTATCTGTGAGTTTGAAACATTCACTTGTAGTTGTTACTTAAAAACAAACAAATGTACAACGAGAACGAAGAACGGAATAATGATGACTAAATGATCGTTCTAGTGTAAGACGTAGTTATACGTTCATTTTAGTTCAATCAAGTAACTATACTTTAATTTTGTTTAATAGTGTAGTTATATTTTAGTATCATTTCAATTGAGTAACCACACTTTTTTTTTCTTTTAATCGAATAACATTTCTATTAACTTAATTTTGTCTAATTACACTAACGAAAATTGATGACGTAACAATTAATAAAATTAACCCAACGATTCAAAAAGAAATTACTTGGCTTTAGAATAAAAACGAGACAAAGTAGTTAATTAATTAAGTTAATATAAAATAAGGAATAGAAATAAAATAAGAAAAAGTAGCAGTAGTGATCCCAACACACGAGTCCTTGTTGCAGGAGCATCAATAACTTTTTTCCCGTTACATCAAACAAAGAATGCATTCTTGTGAAAATAACGTGGGTCAAACAGGGGCATAATTTGTTGAAAAAAAATCCAGTCTATTTCTAAATTTACCAGCGGATCCTACTTAGTGATGGCAACGGGGTGGGTTCGGGGGCGGGGGGGGCAATGCCCCGCACCCCCTTTGACGGGGCGGGAAGGAATTTTGCCCCGTTTAATGACTCATTTAGTTTTTTTTTTTTACCAAAAATTTCCAATTAAATACAATTCAAAATTTTATAATCCAAAACAAATAATACTTAAAATAATTATATCAATATCCAAATCAAACAATGTCCAAAATTAAACAAACAACGTTCAATTTTTTTTTTTAACTAGGCGGGGCACCCTAGCCCCGCCCCCGCGACCCGAGACGGGGCGGCAATCCCCGTCCCGCCAACCTGTCAGGACGGATTTTTTTGCCATCTCTAATCCTACTCTCGAGAAAATATCAAGAAATTAGAAGTATAAAACATAGGAGAAAATCAATACAATGATTTGCGTAAAAAACTAAAAAGAAAAGAAAACACGAGCTACAAATATTGCAGTTACAATGGAGATATCTCTCACACCAAAACCTCTCAAGCATAACCAAAAACACTCGAAACTTGTTTGTTCGTTCGTTTGTTTTCAAGAATCAGACCCTTTTATGAACTGATTCTAATATTGAAAGAGTTGCTTTTAACCACGTTTAAATAATTTTCTGATTGTATTATTTATTTCTCTATTCGGACAATACTATATGTACATAATTTTTTTACCTAATCTTTTACATACATTCACAACGGGTGTGTGGACCACACATTTGAGAGTTTTTTATTCACGTAGGCACCACTTGCATGTGAGAGGGTGACACATTTTTGGTAACCTCCATTCAGTACAAATAAAATTATCATTCTCTATAATGGGTTTGCTTTGAATCATTCGATGGGTACCAATATGGGTTGTTCAACATTTGACAATTCTAATTGTAGTTAGAATAGCTTTTAGACAACTCAGGGCCAAAGTGATTTTGTCATAAAACTCTTCTACGAGGTAAAAAAAAACTCAACCAAAAACAATCTCTCTACCTATTTTGCACTTTGAAAACTCTAAATACTATTTTTTCTCTCCTTCTTGACATGCATTTTGATATGGGAAAGCACTTCTATTTTTAGTGCATATTGCTCGAAATTGCACTATTTTTGCACACAATATCTTTGACAAAATTAAAAAGATTGCAAAAGGCTGCATGGGCAGTGGCAGACACAGCACCCGACGAGCCTCGGCGGCCGTCCGTGCTGGATCCACCGGAACAGTTTTTTTCTTTTGGACAATGAATAAAAGTTTTAATTATATACCTGGTAAGTACAATTGTTTCCACCAATTCCTTGTAGCTCAGTTGGCCGGCACTTCGGTTTTTACAGGAGATGTCTTGGTTTCGAAACCCTTTGCCAACATTTTTAGTGTGAAATATGTTTGACTTTACATTTTTTACCAAAATTAAGTTGAATAAAAGGAGGGGTTTCGAACCCATAGCCCCTCCATCATGATATGGATGTCTAATCGTTGTAGAACTCACGAAATTGAATATTAATTTTACAAAAGTCATATATGTTATATATTGACGATTTAATGCAATTTTAAAAATCAAACCCGTGCTCTTTCGTGAATTTTACAAAACTTGAGCACAATATCATTTGGTTAATATTGTTAATTTTTACAACAAAATTATAAAAAATGTTTAGTTTGAACAAAATAGTTGTTATATATATAATTATAGATCTTGTTTGATTCCATTTTTTTTCAAAATATATTTCGCACTTCTTTCAACAGCACATTTTTTTAATAAAATAATATTACGTACAAATTCAAATTTGTTCTTTATTTTTAATTACATATTCTCCATCAAATCACTATTTCAAAATACATTTTTTGAAAAACAAAAAAAACAAATGGCCATCCCGTTTATTTTAGTGCCGACAATGGTCAACGATCTACGGTCGCCCGGACTAACTCGAGATCCTGGGTCCGCCACTGTGCATGGGTTAAGGACGACGTATGGGGCGAGTCCAATGAATTTTTGCTCGTAAGAGTTGGCTTACGAAGGAGTTCGTAGACTCGTGGTGGTGAGGGTGGAGTCATGGTTGGAAGGTGTGGGGGTGGGATGGGATTTGGTGCCTTGGGAGAAGATGGGTATTTTCGAATAATAATTTTTTTTCATTGTTTATGTTATTATTTTAATTAAAATTAAATCATAATAATTAAGTTCGATTGACAATTTTATCCACTTAATTATGTCAAGTGCAAAATACTTGTCTATTTAACGAAAGAGAAATGATTTCCTACCCATTGTGGGTAGGATAAATAAAACATGTTCACAATTGACGTGGACTTATAATTCTTGACAATTTAACATTGAATTGTCAAAAATTGTAGGCCGACATCAACGGTGGACAAGATAATTGAAATCGATCATGGGTAGGAAATCATTTTTGTTTAACGAAATAAATGGACAAAGTAAGTCAGAAAGGACCATTTTGTAAAGAATGACTGATCTGATGACCCAAATGTTAAAAGTAAAATTTAAATAACCATAGGCGCAATGAAAATAAATGATATGAATATTTTGTGTTAATTATTTTTTATTTATTAATTTATTTTTCTCACAGATATGAAATATCAAGACGTAATAACGACCCTTCAAATTTAACCCCTTATCATTTCCCTCTGCAGATTCTCTTCCCTCCCGTAACCATGGTTTCCGCTTTACTTGTATTTTCTCCTGAACTATGCATGAAGCCATGGCAGAATACTAGCAATTCTTCTAACAAACTTAAAATTCCTCCTGGACTTTCTCAAAACAAGATCCCAACTGTAGTACGGTGCAAGAAAAAAGGAGAAATACTTCATAGTTCTGTGATAAATGGGCATTTATACTCCAATTCGCCGCCTTTTATTAAAGTCTTGTTACAGAAATCTGTGATTCCTTCTGCTGTCTCTCTTGCTGTTTTTCTATGGTCTGGTTCAGGTAATTTTACTTATTTGTTTATTTGTGCATTTCTTTTGTGTGGGTTCTTTTTAATTTGCTGAAACTGGCATTTTCATTTGCCTATGAATTCGGATTTTTTGTGTTTAGTCTTTGAAAGTTTTAAATTATTTAAACCCACGGAATTACATAATTACCTGCAACGAGTCACTATTTAATTATTTATAGACAAGTCAATTTATCCTAAGTTTGCATCCCACAGTCAATAATTGAAACAATAACGAATATAAAAAATATCACGGAGAAATCTTAATTGGGTAAAAACTCCGGACACTTTGCTAGTTAGTAATCTACTGTAAATCGAAACAAACTTAAAGTATGGTCAAGCCCCGTCTACCGGTAGAACTTTTGACCTTAATTCCTGCAGTCTCCCTTGATCCTCGTGGAGATACGTTCCTTCAAAACAAATCCCGACTCTTTATTTATAACTTGGTCATCTGGACCGCGTACTCCTGATGCCAGAGCCCTTACTCCTGGTACCTCATCTTAGCTCTCTTGAATTCGTGCTTCTGCAATGGCTCCCGATCGCTAGTATCGATTTATCCCCAATAGATTAGGTGATTTGGCGTTTGATTAAAAAAATTTGTGTGTTTTGATATATGGTTTTATATGAAACAATATGGCTTGATCAACAAAATATGATTTGGATTAATTTATGGATCAAGTAATATGTTGTGGTTAAATCTTAGAATCAATTAATGTTTTGGATTTTCAAAGGAATGATCTCTATGGAATAAATATGATTCAACATACTTTTGATCATTTATATGATAGGATATATATAGGAGAAAAGTGTTTGGGATGAAAAGGGATTGAAAAACCAAGTGTTCGAAACAAAACAGATTTCTAAATGTCGACCCGTCGCTCAAGCGCCAAGTCAGCGACAGGCGAGCAACAGTTGAGCAGTTGTCAGTATTTTTATCATAGCTTTCTCTCCCGATATTCAATTGAGGTGATTCAAAATTCGTTAGAAAGCTAACTCAAATGTCTACAATTCTTCTAGAAATAGCCTTGCCCAAATTTCAATGTTTTCTATGTGAAAAATGCTTTGCAAGTTGCGATTGAAAATTCGGAGCATAATTTGTACAGCTCCTTAACACTCTTTAGACTTCTAATTGCATTCCCTTGATCATATGTGATATTCTTGGACATTTTGGACTCCTTCAAGACCTATACTACTAATTTCAACTCTTTTGCTATAATTACAACTCAATAACTCATATTTTGACTTCGATTACAATTTGATAAACTCCTAAAACAATTCAATTAGACATGATTTTGACTAAGGAATTGCCAATTACAAATTTCAAAATTGCCAATAATAATTTGGACTTAACAGCCTTGAACATGCTCTGCAATTGCAACAATTTTCTTAAATGCACAAGTACAAAGATTATGCAGTTGTATAAAATGTTGATTTGGTAATTAATTGCTTGTGGATTCGTATGTATTATGTTCTTCAAAATCTAAGGCCAATCCAAATTGCATCGATTTTACAGTTTTAAAGGGTATTTCAACCTCCTTGTATGCATGGTCATTATCCGATATAACATCCATAATCCATCAAATATTGAGTCGTTTTGCAAGGTAAGATTATAATCATTTTTAACAGCCAAAAATTTGGCATATTTTGCTGTGGTATGATTAGTATTTTTGAATGACCAAGGATGGCTCAATGACCTCACATAAAAGCTTGCCGCTGGCAGAGTTGATTCATCTGTCTTTCTTCTGTCAACCCAAAACATTGTGCTAATATCATACTGTTAAAAGAATAAGAAAGAAGTTGTATTGCTTCTGGCTGGAATGATGGTGAGTGATGAGACAATTACCAATGTCTTATAGAAAATCAGCTCCAGTGTCCATTATTTGCCTAAAGAATCGTGATTGAATAAATTTAATTTATATACAAGTTTGTAAACTTGTTACAACGAATTGCAACCATTCACAGATTGCAGTCAGTGATCTTGTACTCTTGGTTCATGACTTTATATTCGTTTGATGCAATTTGTTTATTATACAATAACATTTTTCTTCTAGGTGCTCTGGCTTTTATGTAGTCTAGAGTATCTCTGCCAATCTTTGTTACAGTTTCATGATAATATGACTTATTAATGTTTGTTATTACAAGAGTTAAAATGTGATTTTTCTTCATTCCTTTTCGCACTGCGTTCTTTTTAGTTATATTATCTGTGCTAGAATATGAGGCAAAAGTGTGAACTTTTTAAAGTTTGCAGCTCATGCTGGATTTCTCTCGGGCTTCTCTGGGATAGAATCAGTTCCTGGTCCTCAGTTACCTGAGATTGACTTTCTCACTCGCTTTAACGGTTTGTTCTTCCATACCATTTCAATGAGCTACATTATACCTTTTTTTTTTCCTGAAATGACGTGCTAGGTTGGCTATTTCAGAAGAAAATCAGAAGAAGTATGCAGAATATGATGCAAGATTCAAGGAGTCTCCCTTACTTAAGAAGTTGCTTGAACAATCCAAGTTGAACAAGGAGAAGTAATTTCTCTTCACTAAATAATTTGCGTTATGATGGATTCTCTTAATCTATTATTAGATTATAGGCACTATAAACAGTTAAGTCCATCGTGTTTTCTGAATGTAGATGACGATTTACCAAAACATATCATTTATGTTAAGAAAGAAAACACAGAGAATTGAGAAGAGACAAATAAATGCATGAATTGAGCACTTGATGCAGGAAAATTGTATTTACAGTGTTGTGTTATTTCCCAGAAACTGGCAAGCTATTCAAGACAAATATTGTATTCGAGGAGCTGAGTGGGGGGTTGGAGATTGCTCTGCTGATGCTATGTCACCTGAAGATAGAGAGAAGTTCATTGCCATGTTGAAGCAGAAGGCTGGAGTCGAATGAACACAGCCGATGTCACATACTGATAATGCCCTTTTTCAGATCTGTAGATCAGGTAAATCAACCTGTAATTTACACATGGAAGATGAATTGATTTCTCGGGATTCATGCCCAACATGAACAGCATGTTTGTTATGCCGTATTGAATAATATTAGACCGCACAATAGATAAGGTTCTAACTTTGTTTCTCTTCTTTAATATTGTTGAGTATTGCTTAGTCTACTCTCCCTACCAAACATACCATAAATTTTACAATGCACTCTACTTTTGGCATTGCAGGTATTTCCGTTAACAGTTTGAAGATCTGATTTACAGTTCGATGGCTGCACAGCCTGAGAAAGTTCATAAACTCAGGCAAGTTCTTGAAGCACAATTAGATCCTATGGAGAATCAAACTAGCAAATTCAGAAAGGGATACACATCTGATGCAAAGCAGGCATTAAGTTATAAGAAAAATCTATAAATTTCTACTACATGTGGGTGTTTTCTATTGAGCACCCTATTTATTTATTTTACATAGAGGCGCTCTTTCTTTGAGTTCATCAACCATGTAAATGGTAGCTACATATTTTGGCATAAAAGTGGATTTATTTCATTTTCTCTAGCTTGTACTACGTGAATCAATTAGTTTTATACTTGCTGGAGAGCCTCAGGACTTTTGTTTTCCTTATTTGAAGGATCTTTGTTGTAATTTAGATTTTTATCAAAATTTAAAATATATTTGGTTTCAAAGAGAATATTCTATTAACTAATTTAACAAAAAAATATTGTCCTACAAAATGGGATCATGTTATAAGCCACTTGTACTCGTACCTGTAGCACAATTGATTTCCCAAAGAGTTATGTCACTTGTACATTGATTTTGTACACTTTGATTGACATTCTATGATCAGTAAAAAAATTTGGTCATTGATTTGAACAAATGTTATTCAAGTCAAATTGCCTGTCACATCGTGAGATGTCAACCAAGTAGGGGTGGGCAAAAACCCGTCCAACCCGTTTGACCCAACCTAACCCGGCCGGGTTGGGTCGATTTTTTCCATTTTTTTCTTGGGTTGGATTGGTTGGCAAGGTTAAGTTGGTCGGGTTGTGGGTTAACCCATCCAACCCGACAAAAATCACCCAACCCGGCCCGCTAATTAAAAAAATTAAAAAACTTTGTCAAACTAAAACAGAATAAAAGTGAGAGATCCGGTCAAAAAAAAAGTGAGACAAAAAAAAAATCCAACATATCTTCCATCATCCCTTTCACGCGGCGGGTGTCGTCTCACCAAATCATCAACATTGGTTATGATTTTGGACGAGATCTCTCTTCCAATACATCACTCTTTAACGCAATATATTAATATTGCTTTAAATTTAGTACTTTGGTGACTTTAATGTTTGTTGATAGGTCGTCCCAACTCCCAACCTAACCCGATCAACTCAAACCAACCCGATCGACATTTGGTTGTGTTGGATTGGGTTGGGTTTCAATCTTTACATGGGTTGGGTTGGTTGAATTTATGTCAAACCGATCATGTTGGGTTGGGTATGGGTTGGGGGAAATACCGACCCAACTCAATCCAACCCACGCCCACCCCTACAACCAAGGTGTCAAAATAACATGTAGCATAATTGATTTCCCAAAGGGTTAAGCCACCTGTACATTGATTTTGTAGATTGACATCCTATGATTTGTAAAAGATCTAATTATATCGATTTGAATAAGTGTTATTCAAATTAATGGTCAAATTGCCGTCATATCATAATATGTCAACTAGTATCAAACTGAACGTACATATAACATAATTGATTTACCAAATTATCCGTCTGGACGTCTAGACCAGAGACCAACTTTGGCCATTGTGATGAGACATATGGCTCATCAAAGAGTCGAAGACTTGTCCAACCAACCCTCAAAAGTAGTTGGAGACCTCGAAGGGCATTTTTAAAAGTTAATATTATAATCCAAGTAAGTCAAAGATTCACAATAATCATCACCTATGCCCATGTTTGGTTTTGTTAAAAATAAAATTTTTAATAAATTTTGATAAAAATTAATATAATGTATAATTTAAAAATTGACAAAAATTATAAGTCCAATAAAATATATTGCAAAAAATAAACTTGAAAAAACTAATGAGTTTAAGATTGTAGCCAGAGGCCATAATAAACCCTTATTTGGTCCCATTAAAATTAGGAAAGAGTTCACAAATCAAATTTTAAGTTTCACAAATGCAAAAATCAGGTTGCAAGTTTAAAAAATGCAAAACTTGGGTATTTATTTATTAATTAAAAATATTTTTATTAATTAAATATAATAATATATAATTCATGGTCACAGATACATAGTTATAGGTCACAGCTTTTATTGGTCACATATTATCAAATTAATTGGTAACAGATTATTTCGATATCACAAATCAAAAATTTTATAGGTCAGTTTATTTCGTTGATCGCAGATCAAAAAAATTACAGGTCACAGTTTATACATCGATCACATATTTTCAAATTTTTGGTCACAAATTATCAAATTTTAATGTCACGATTTAATGATTAGTCACATAGAACAAAATAGTTGGTCACATACACCAAAAAACAATCTCCGATCCCGATCACTACCAATACTTGGTCACAAATCAACCAAATAGTTGTCACGAACACTCTTCATCCTTCGCCACTGCCACAAACACCACCATTACCAACAATAACAACACAACACCATGACCACAACATCACTACTACTATCAAACCAGATCTCAACCTACCAACCCACCACACACCACATCTACTCCACAACTGTCAAACACCCCACACTGTTAGTGCTGCCACCACGTCGCCAATACCACCACATCCAACACACACACACACCAACCACCACCACCACCGCATCCAACCACACACTATCAACACCACCATCAACCAGATATGAACCCAACACACACCACATATGCACCACAACTGGTCAAACACTACTACAACCAGCATCAACATCATCACCACTCCGCCACTGCACGCATACGCACCCACCAAGCTGCCGTTTACAGTAGAGTTGCGACGCTGTGAACGACAATGTCAGACGACCTGTCTGTTGGCCGGCATCTTCATGGGAAGAGAGAAGAGGGAGGGAGGGAGGGGGAGGGTAAGGAGTAGGGAGAAAAGGGAGAGAAGAGAACTTAGGGAAGGGTAAGGAGAGAGGGAGGAAGTAAGGAATTGATAAGATTAGGGTTGTTAATATAATGTTTAATAATATTCTTGTATTAATTAAAATATAATTTTATTATCTGATTCTTGAATAATTAAACTTTAAACCCGATTTTTGAAAATCAATCTTTAAACACCTGGATTTATGTAATTTTCACTTAAAATTATAATTCATTTTTTCTATCTTCTTATCAATCACACATTTTTCAATAAAATAATATCACACTTAGTCCCAAAGGTTTTTTTTTTTTTCTTTTTAATCACATATTTTTTTAAAAAATATTCTAACCATTACAATTTCAAATAACAGGTGCCAAACATGGCCAAATTGCTAGGTGGGATGGAAATATAATGCCATTAAGCCCTGTTTGACTTTCTTTAATTATTTTTTTTTTCATATTCATTTTTAACTATTCAAACGATGAAATAATTATTTAAATTCAAAATCTATTCTTATTTTTAATCCCACGTTTCAAAAAATTACTATTCAAAAAAATAATTTTTTTTTTCTCTAATCTCTCTTTATAATAGCCATCGCTAAAAATAGATGGGCACTCTAAAAACTTTTAAAAAAAGAATATACAAACAATGGTGAAATAGAAATTCCACCAAATTCCATCTCTCGGTAAAATTATACGCGCTTCTTCCCCATCTCGAATCCACATTCGGGTATTTTGCACATTCAGAATTTATATGTATTAATCTGTACATATATAATGTATTTATTTGTTTGATTTTATATTTATGCATACATGTTTGTTATCTGTATGTGTGTGTATACGTACATACCGAAAAATTAGCAAAAAATTCATTAAATGCACTTTCTCAAGTCCGACTATGCTTGCATATTAGGTCTTTTTTTTAGATATATCTACATCTATGATTGTATCTTTTAATTTTTATGTTTAAGTTTTAATTAGTTGTGGTGATCCGAAAAAAGTTTTGATTTTTTGTGAAACTCGTTTATTCTCTGATTGGTGTCGCTCGAAATGATATAAAAGCTATTAAAGTACATGAATTTTTTTTCAGGGATGCTAATTCAGCTGCAATTCAGAAATACGTAAATATATCATTTGATTGATAAGAATGTCTTCATTCAATTTGATTGGGTAGATATGTTCTTTAGTGATGATATCGATGTTAACTGAGCCTTATGTTTTATTTCCTGAATTTTTGTATGCGTGGTGATACTAATTACTAAGTTAATAATATAGAATATTTTATGGGCATTTCTGATACTGTCGTTTCCATGTGTTTCTCCAAATTTGGTGATAGTTGGGTAAAGAAGGTATATCTATTCTTAGCTGAAGAGGGAAAGAGGTGAAGATTGGATCTGGGGTCATAAATATGTATCAGTCTGGGGCTGCGACCACTACCCGAGGTGTATCAGCTGCAGACAGCGTAGATTCAATCGTGACACTTGATCAAGTTCCATGTTGGCGCGATGCAGAATATAAATACTTGTATGAGAATGAAGATCCTGCTTTCCCGAATTCGCATTTTCCAGACCCGTTGATATCTGCTTCTGAGGGAGGGGTTAGTGGGGATGGGATGGTATCTAGATTTCCTGTGGATCACGAAATTAACTCGAAGATATATCTCTGGAGGGGGAACCCATGTAATCTCGAGGTGGATGCTGTAGTTAATTCGACAAATGAGGTGAGCAGTTAATTTGTGGTAATGGCAATGGGCTATATTTATCAGCCTGAGCGCTTTTATTGTGATGATTCTTTCTGGATGCTGAGCTTTCTTAATGGGAGCTTTGCCCCTTTTTTTTGGTGCATGCTTGTTCGCGTGACTTTGTTTCAGAGAGAGTAATTTACTAGTCTATTTTATATACATGTTTGTGAGAACTAGCGTGGTTATAGAATGTGTTTGAGCCCCATTTTTATAGAAGAATGCATTTTGGAATAGTAGATTGATGAAGAATATGTAGTTAAAAAATACGAAAAAGTTTTGGGTTTGTATGTAATATTATTTTATTAAAAAACGTGTGATTGAAAAGAAGAGAGAAAAAATGTATTTTGGAAATAATGAGGATCAAACAAGGTCATAGATTGAAGTTTTTTTTTTTTTTAAATGCATGCCTTCACAATGAGCTGTTTGCTTTTTCATTGAAATCAAATTCCCTTCCTTTCTGAATTGATTGCAATCTTAAGTCCATCATTTTTCTGCCTAGCCATGCAATGCCTGCCTTTTAATTTCCAATCAAATCTTAAATTCACAAAGTTAATCATGTGTTCCAGTTAAATGCTCTTTAGGACTGAAGCACTTCATTTTCATTTTGTCCAAGTGGGCGTTTCAGTTTTTTCTACTCCCTAACATTTGATTGCTTCAAACTTGATGTTTTGAAGATGGCTATTTCTTCTGAATATTACATGGTTTTGTGGCAGAACTTAGATGAATCGCACAGCATCCCTGGTTTGCATCCTGCAGCTGGACCTGGTCTTGCGGAAGAATGCGCTACATTGGTATCTTTATAGACATTCTCACACTTAAGTTGTGCATCATCGCTATGTTGTATGAATGAAATAATTTTCTCAAGTAATAGTAATATGCTTTCTAATTAAAATTTATGCAACTACATTTTTCATTTTGGTATCTTGAAGAATTTTGACCTGCTATTTTACTCCTTAAAGTAAACAAAAGGCTTCACTGAAGTTATATGTCCAAATCTGAACTAATGCGGTGAGTATGCTTCACTTTGCAGGGTGGCTGCCGAACAGGGATGGCAAAAGTTACTAATGCCTACGACCTTCCTGCAAGGTGTGTAGAGTCCATTGAAATGTTATGTCCATACCCATCCTTGGTTTCTACATTACTTGGAATCTTTTGAGAATGATAATATACATTATCAATTATTGAGGTTGTAATTATTCTTTAATATCATCTTGGAGAAATCCTGTATACGGCTGCATTTCACAATATATATAAATTTGAGCATTGACCCGCCCGAATATATTTGGCAGTTATTTTAAAACATCAAAGTTTTTATGTAAATGTTTTCTTTATGTAGAAACTCAGAATATCCCTCCAAGTTGCATTCATATGGGTTGTGATAAAAAGAAACTGGGAGTGCACCTCTATTCACTGTTCATATATTAATGACATCAATTACTTTTATACGTAGCAATTAATAGGAGTTCCTTGTGATCAATGTATTGAGAAAGATGGAACTTGTATACTTTTGCAGTCAATTTGTGTTTCTTTAAGAACACAAATGCTATCATCTGATTATTAATATTTTTTTAAAATTTGGACACCGTATTACTTAGTTTAACATTCTTGGTTTGGAATGAGTCAACTTTGCCTCTAATTTGTCATTTGAAGCTTTAAAAAACTTAGTTTCTTAAGTTGGATAATAAATTGAATAGAAGTGATCATGTTAACTTCTTTCTTTCTGGAGAGGATTTTATTCCCTAGTTAATTTACTTCATTTTCCAGGAGCCGGACGACGCTTAAGCATTTCTTACCATTATATAATCAATAACATTTTAATTAGTAACGGTGTTTATTGTAATTTGCAGGAGGGTTATACATACTGTTGGTCCTAAGTATGCAGTAAAATATCATACTGCTGCAGAGAATTCTCTGAGCCACTGCTACCGGTCTTGCCTTGAACTTCTCATTGAAAATGGGTTGCAGAGGTGATTCAATAGATACATTGTATCCATTTATTCTTCTTCTCTCAATATCAATCTGTAGATATCTTGAGTTGACACTCTTGTGAAATACGAATGCAGCATTGCGATGGGCTGTATATATACAGAAGCCAAAAATTATCCACGAGAATCTGCTGCTCATGTGGCAATAAGTGAGAATTTTTTATTTACAGCGTAATCATTTGATATTCTTGGTTTCTTAACTAATTCATGCTTTCTTAAAGTTATGTTTGACATTGGTGTATCTGAATAAAGCCCCTTACCTGCCTGCATAAAGCTTTGTCAGCCGATAAGTTATAAATTATTTTTATGGTCGGAATTTAGGTCTTATTCATGTTTCCTTAAGGCCTACTTTTATTTGCTTTGTAGGAACTGTTAGACGTTTTCTCGAGAAGCAGAAAGATATAATCCAAGTAGTTGTCTTTTGTACCACAATTTCATCTGATTATGAGATCTATAAAAGGTATTGTTAACTGATTAGACTGGGGATGCATATGTTATGTATGGCTCCTAAACAGTTCATGGTTTTGAGAAAAAAATGTTTGTTTTATGTACTAATAAATTCATTCACGACTTAAAACCATCAGTTGTTACTTCTTTATATAGATTGCTTCCACTTTACTTTCCTCGGAATAAACTTGAGGAGGAGGTGGCTATTTCAAAACTTCCTGCAGATGTTGGAGATGAAAATGGCGAGACAGTCATAGATGAACGAAAAATACGAATAAAGCCATTGCCCAATGTAAAGAAGAACGGACCAAGATTTTCCCAAGCCTCTGCTGATCTTCCAGTCAGTGATGTTGGGTTGACAAGACGGTTTGTGACCTCAACTAGCTCCCTCAAGTCCCCAATTTGTATCATTAATTAGTCACAGCAACGCGGAAGTTATGGGTAGAACATTTTCTTTTCTCCTACTCTCTACTGAACCAAGTGCTCCCACAGCCACAATCTTCAGTTAACAAAGTAGTTACTTTATGGGCATTGTTCTTATTTATTTCTCATGAGCATATTGTCATCTTTTCCATCCTAGTAATTACCAGTTTGGCACAATTGAAGCTATCTTTTAATGAGATATTCACTTATGTGTGAGATGGGTACAGTAAAAAATTGTCCAGCGGAATGTGGAACAAATGATCATTTCTGTGTTGGGAGACAAGTTTCCTGATGGCGTCTGAATGAAACCACCTTTTATTCTCTGCATCTCTCTCTCTCTCAATATACATGTGTGTGTGTGTGTGTGTTGAACTTCAGACGGATTTCCTCTGGGTCTTGCCAATATATATTTTTTTTTTTTCAAAACAATGCTGAAGTGCTAGTTTGTTGGATTTGGCATCGTGTTCTTAATTAGAGCATGTTTGGTAGAGATTAAAATTGAAAAACTAGCCGTTATTGTTGACTTTTATTAGACGTGTGAGACCCAATAACGGCCATATTTTCAATTTTAATCCGTACCAAATAGACTCTTAATTCAAATGTCTAATGTATATTTTCTATGGTAAATATCTTGGCGATTAAGTTTCCACATTTTCAAGTGTCAATTGTATAATCCTGGTGCAGATGCTGCTCTTTGTTTATTTGCTTTATAAAATCACTGTTAGCTGGAAATTGAGATAACCTCATTGTTTTTCTCGTTCAACAGGAACTCATCATTCTTGGATTTATATCTGGATCCTGCTTTTATGTCTCTGATCAAAGATCCAGATCAGCAACGCAAAGTACAATTGGAAAAAGCCGCACAAGCACGAAGTGGTTGGAATATTTCTAAAATGCTTGGATATGGTGACCTTAGGGGGCTTACTTCTTCTGCTGCTGAAGAATATTCTCTTCATTCTAGATATCTTGCTAAAGCAAATTCCCTTAATCTTTCTAAAATTGCTGAAATGAAAATTGTGTAAGCAAATTATGAACTTCTATTTTAGAATGCTTGCCTGCAATTCTCACAATTTTTCATTTGCTTCCTCAATGCAGAGAATCTAATAGCTTCTTTAACTTGTAATTTTTACTCTCGCAGTCTCCATCACTATCTTTGTAACCATCATAGAGCCCAATTTGCTAAATTGAAATAGAAACAGTAAATTTAAACTGGACGCTGATTGTTATAATTTGTTACTTCAATCTTCTCATCAATTTTTTAATTTAGAACTTCGAAGGAAACAATTTAAATTGGACGCTTGGCGTGGTCATGTTTGTGCTGGGAATGTCGTAGTGTTTTGAATTATTTTGGCACTCAAAAGTTTGAAGTCATTTCTTCATTTACCTTCCAGTTATGTAAATCTGCAACAGTGAACCATTGTACTAATTTCTGAAAGTTAAAGTTGACCCCCCTTTTTTTCCCAGTTACCGAGGTGGGGTTGACAGTGAAGGTCATCCAGTGATGGTTGTCGTTGGAGCACATTTTCTGCTTAGATGTCTTGATCTAGAGCGGTTTGTGTTGTATATAGTAAAGGTGAACTATTACAAGTATTCTCAATCAAGTTTTTCATAATTTCTATGGACGCCCGCTTTGCTATTTTACATTTCATGGCCTTGCTCCAGTTTTCCTTGAACCTGTTGTACTTGTGTTATTGCAGTAGATAATTGTATTCATATTATTACATTCAGGAGTTTGAGCCCTTGATACAGAAGCCTTATACTATTGTATATCTCCACTCCGCAGCATCATTACAATCGTGAGTATGCTTTGCTTGTGGGTTTTTGGTTATTTGCTCTGAAAAAAAGTAATTTTCTTTAATTTATTTTGCAATTATTGAAAGGACTTTAAGTTTAACGATAGGTCGATTTTTGTCCTGTTTGGGCTTGTGAAGGGATGGTGCAGCTTAGTGTGAAACTTACATATTTATGATTTTCATAAACAGGCAACCGGATCTGGGATGGATGAAGAGATTACAGAAAATACTTGGCAGGAAACACCAGCGTAATCTTCATGTATGTAGTCCGGGATTCTTCCTCCACCCCACCATACTCTGTTCTATGATTTTATGTGCAATAACCTGTCTTTTTTAATTGGTATCTCTTTCTATGGTGTAGGCATTTTATATTCTTCATCCAACCTTTGGTTTGAAAGCTGCAATTCTTGCATTGCAGTTGTTCGTGGATAACGAGGTATGGCTGATCTCTCTCTTCCCACTCACAAAATAACAGGTCTAAATTTGGAATAACTCGTTCTTTTGCAGTAGTTCTGAATTTTCGAAACTGATTTTAGGTTTGGAAGAAGGTGGTATACATTGATCGTCTTCTACAACTATTCGAGTGTGTTCCCCGTGAGCAATTAGTAATTCCAGATTTTGTGTTTCAGTTGAGTTTTCACGCTTCTGATCAATTATCTTCGTTGTTATTCAATTTATATTACCTAGAGATAGCGAGTGTCTGCCTTGGCCATGTTTTGTTACAAGTGGCCATATCCTTTGGCGTCGCTCATGTTCATCTCTATGCTATTTGTACATTATTGTGCACACAATGGTGTACAAATAGATGACATGGGAGAGAGAAAGATTATAATAACTGAGTTTCTTTTCCTTTCGTCTCTTTTTTTCTCGTTCTCTCTTACATGTCATCTATCTGTACACGAATATGTACACAATGATGTACAAATAGCATTACTTAGTTTCATATTGTGACAAAGCCTACAGGAAAAAAAATAGAAGTTATTGTAGAAGCATATTTGAAACGAGATTGGCCCGACGAACTGAGCTTGAGATGGAAACATGAACGTTATTCTGGGTGATATAGGATTGATTGCATTTGTACCATCAGTTATAGTTTTCGGGCAAAGTGGTGACAATACCCTACATCACTTACAAGCAACTTTTAAGCTTAGCCATTTAGGAATTCCTCTTTAACTTGTTCTTGAAAATATCAATGCAGGCATGATTTAGAAGTAAATGGAGGGAAGGGCCTAATTTTCGATCCAAGGATAAAGTATGTCAATCAGCGGCCATAGATATCGTATGAAAAGTTGTCGAAATTCAGCTGTTGAGCCAAGAAATCGAGCATGTTGTTGGCATTATTTTTTTTTTTTCTTCGTATATTTCAATTGCTACTTACGTCAGATTGTTAATTCAAGTATAAGATTCATACACTTGATATATAGTGCATATTTCACTATAATTTTGATTTGTCCGCTAACTTCATTTCAATTTTTGAAATGTCACGTAAAATTTTGAGAACTAAAAAATTGTAGCGGGTATAAACATTTATGCAAAGCCAAACAAGCTCATTGCTTAAAATGAAGAAAAAGATAAAATTAAATTCACGAAGAAGTAAAAAATAAAAATACTTAAGCCGTCGTTTGGTTTAGCTAAAAAATTAATTTTAATAAAAGTTGTTGGAATATGTTATTGGAAAGTTGTGAATTTTTGATCTCATGAAAGATATGATTAAAATTAATTGTTTACTTTGATTTAATCGGGCCAAACAAGGGCTTAGTAACTTTTACTTATCCATGCTATGAAATGTGCCACGTTATCAATTCTATTCCTCGCCAATCAAACAGGGCCCCAATTGTTCTTTTTAATTTACTGGTTCATATTTTTCTTTCCCTAATTTTCCATTCTCCTGGTTATCAACATTGATTGAGGTAGCCAAATCTAGCTGTATGAATCACAGAGAGCGCGAGAGGCGCCAGATTTTGCAGAAAGCCAATTTCAGTTCGGAATTTGAGTAATTATATCTCTACAAAGCAGAAAAAGCTCAGTTCCTTATCGCTGCACAGATTGAACTTCTAGAGGTAAAAATTTAGCCCCAAAAAAACCCATGAACAATACGCGGCACTTGTACATTAAAACAACACCCGTTACAAGTGAAATAAGAATTCATTTTTTGATTGTACTGAGTTTTTGTATTTGGAAACGATGTCCTTTTTTTTTTTAGTGTTTTGAAACGGTAATCTCACGTTCTGTTTGTGTGTGGATGTTAACTTTGGACTTGGTTTGGGTTATCATTTTGGGTTTGAAACTTGTTGTCAATAGGTTCCAAGTTTCAAAATTGAAATTTAACCCATTAACCAATTTATTTAGCAGGAGTGCTGCAGAAAAGAAGAAAAAAATATCAGAATTTGAATGCTCTCCAGTTGTTCGATTGTATAATCTCAAACTGTTTCTTTTTTTTCTTTTAATGTTTGGATCGTGCTTAAAACAAAAGCAACACACTTGACTTTAAAAACACCCCCAAGAAGGTAAGCGTAGTAAAAAAGAAAAAGGGCCCAAACTGACAAGTCAAGGCGTAAGCCTTAACAAAGAGCACAAAGTTCAAGCTTTGAGGTTCCTAATCAATGCCTTGTACGAGGCTTGCCACGAGAGGTAAGCCTAGTGTGCTTTTGACAACACTGTTTTCAGACATGTGAAAGTCTCTAACGCTGCAATTTATGTGACGGGATTGAGGTTAGTAATGGAAGTTATTGAATCTGCTGTAGAATTTGAATAAAACTCCCTTAGCTTCGTGTTTGAGATACAAGTCCCTATATATAGTTGGTGTTTGGTGCAACTCTTTGTATTGAATCTTTCTTTTCCATGGTTTTCATCAACACTGAATGGTACATTGGTTCACTTTAGATGCATGCCAAAGAAATAAAAGAATAAGAAGCGAATCCAGTTGTTTCTTTCCAACGGGACGAAAATTAAGGAGTGCAATTTCACTCTTGAAATGGTGCAAAGTATGTCAATGAGCACATCAGCAATTTCCCAGTGCAGTGTTATTTGTAGAGCGAACAACGAATGGAGGAATTCAGGGAAAATGAAGGAAATACATATAGTTTTTGGGGTTCAAAAACTTTACCTTTGTTCTCATGGTAGAAAAACCTCATCCTTTGCGGGTCAATCTGATATATCTCGACCTGGAAATGTGAGAGTTGAAGCTGGATGGCTGTTTAGAGGAGGTGATAAGGGATCAGAATTGGATGCAAGCTGTGAGCGCAGTGAGAGTGCAAATGAGGATATACTAATGTTCTTTTTCCAGCTGGATTTGGCAACTCGTGTACAGGTTTGGAGTGTTTGTTGCTACGCACTTTAAATGTTTAAAATGGCTAGAAAAGGAATGTGTTAACTCAGCTCATCACCGTATTATATTGCAGTATGCTTTGAATGTGGAGCAGTATGAAATTGCTCAAGAATTGAGGAACAAGCTGACTGAGGTTAGGATTAGATCTGTCATAGTTCGTATTTTCTTATACAACACACTTATACTGCAAAGAAGATTTTGTCTCTGTGTGTATCTTTATTGAAAGTTTTTGATGGATTATAGTTACTATTCTCTTTCGGTGGCAGTTTACCTACTTGTTTCCTCTTGGCAAGTGTTTATAAACACTTGCTAAAAGTCAAACCACTTTTAATCCATGTATTTCGGGACCCCAGAAATACTATCCATCACTCATTTTTTATCTATTTATAAACACTTGCCAAACATATGCTTAGTATTACAACTTGTATAATTGTTTGTAATTTTCTCAGAAATTATATAGACTAGATTTTAATGTAAAATTGAGGTGTTCGTGAAGACCTTAGCATGCATATGTGATGTTTCCAATGGAAGGTTGAATCTGAGGTTATCAAGCTCCAAGAAAATAGAAGGGGATCAGCTTCAAAGAGTGAAGTGCAAGATATAGCCATAAGCCTTTTACGCCTTCGGTAAGTCTCCTTTCAGTTTTCCTTATGATTTCTTCAAATCATTGCCAAATAAGAGCCTTATTGGTTTGTAGGTTACTTTTATCATCTTTTTTCTCTTTTCTTTCCAATTTTCCCATATCAGTTTGTCTAAAAACTTTATTGCAAAACCTGTACTTCTTTCAGTGCAGACCTGCAGAATGCAATTCAGAGTGAGAACTATAACTTGGCAGCTGAGTTACGGGATGAAATTTCCAAACTTGAGGCAGAGTCTTTGGCTGCATCGGTAAAAGTTCAAGCATATGAAAATGTGCAATACGCTTTTCGTTTGGGGCAGAAAGTGAAGCATAAGATATTTGGTAATTGAGTCAACTCATTTTGGCCCCAGCCCTTTTTGTTGAATTTCTCACCTTGTAATATAGTATGTATGAAACTATGAAAGAATTTTTGCAAACTACTAGTGCTACTTCTGATTCATATTGTTTTGGCAAGTACTAATTCTATGTACATGTTTCCCATCCTCAAGAGGTGAAACAAAATTAGCATATAATTAATAGGTCAATTTTGCTAAATGTAGTAAAATATATCTATATTTATTGATTTAGTTCTAAATAATACCTAAATGTTTTTCACTACAATGTCTGTTTAAATAGTTTAGCATTAGAACTTATTACAAAACGTTTTTAGCATGCACTCCTGAGCATACAAGGAGAAATTATTTTTGCTTCTTACCCCATATCAACTTATTTAACTAGCTTCGTACATTATATCCACAAAAATAAACATAATCTTCTGTTCTGAGGAATTTTTGCTATCCCTCGTGGATGTTCGAGTCCATAATTGATGGATACCTGCTGGACTACTCATGATTCTTTGTATTATTAATATATGATCTGGTGATCCTAGGATATCGTGCTGTTGTTTGTGGAATGGATCCAGTGTGCTTTGAGTCAAAGTCATGGATGGAAACTGCTAACATCGAAAAGTTGGTTCGTGGCCCTGATCAGCCATTTTATCAGGTTTAACTGGACAAATATGCATCCCTATGCCTTTGTGTGAAGAATGTGCCTTTTGCATGTTTGCCTAAGTTTGAAAGTAAGTAGAAGTTACTTTTAGGAGTAATAGTCGCTAGAGTTTTAAATTGTTACAGTAATAATCACTCGGTCAAAAAAATTTAACATTTAATCCAATGTGGTAGCATTAAGTGCCAAACGTGTCACGGACTAATGTTATTTATTAGGCCGAGTTTGCAAAAAAATCGTTGTTACAATAATAATGTGGGTTTACTCTACGATTTTAGCCCAAAATTTGACGAAAGCTGAAGTTGCATTATGTTTTCTAACTCTCCAATTTTGTTGATTTGGTTTTATTTATTTGGTGCCATTTTGGCACTTAATAATGTCACTTAAGATTTAATATTAATTTTTTATGAGTGATCATTAGCGTAATAGTTAGAAACTTAAGTGATTATTACAATAAAAATAATTTCAGGGACAAATGACAATTGGCATAACTATTCAAAACTTCGGTGACCTTTAACATAATTAACCCTTACTTTTAAATAAATTTTGCTTCCAATTTTTTTTTTTTTTTTACTCTTAAATAAAATTTCTAGCTTCGAGGTTACCTAGTATCAGTCCATCCTGATGCTGCAGTTCACCACCATCCATCATAAGATGTGTTTTTAACATTTTTCTCATTGATAATGCCCAGCCAAGTCGAACTGGTTCCATTCCTACATAGCTCCTGTTTGATGTGTGCAGCATTTAAATGTCAAATACCATATTTTCTTTGCTATGAACCTTTATTGTGTAATAATAGGTAGAATTAGCATTACTTGGTAACAAAATGGGGGGAACCCATTATAGACTATAGTTAATTTAACCTATTGTCTTGCAGGTATTGGTCAATGTACACGAAGACCCCAACCTGTTAGTAGCATATGGTAAGCCCAAGTATTTTTTTGTACCTGATTCCATTACGTTCTTCCGTTGTAATTCTTGTTACTTGTACCCCTTTTTCATTATTTGTGTTTGATTCTTGCATTCTGTGGTGTTCCTCTGCTCTGTGCCCCTGATTTGATTCCCAATTGGTATTATTCTGCAGTTCCCGAGGAGAATTTACTGACACCCAATCAACAAGACATGGTTGGTTGAATCATCATTAAATGAAAAGGCTATCCGGGTTATTCTGCATCTAATTGTTTGAGATTGTCATCAAATGTGCAGGATAGATTTGATCACCCTTATGTTTCTTTCTTGTTTTATGGAGCTGACGCAGCTGGAGATCTTATCCCGATTAAACAGCTGCGCGAGAAATACAATCAGCCTCGTCATGAACTGCCACACGACCCACAAAATGAGGAAGATGGGAAAGATGCGTGAACCTTTGATGCCTCATCTCCTGTCTGGACTAGCTAGAGAAAATCGACCAAAAACATTTCTCTAGTTAAGAAGTTTCAGGGCACTATTGCTTTTACGGTACAAAGTTTCATATCCCATTAAAGAAGTTTTAAGTTACATCATACAGATCTGATTATATGAATAACTATTTGTAGTACTACAGTTTTTCAAGATGAAATTTGATTGGACTCCTCCGTGTAATGTTATAGTAGGAAGCTGCTTCTGTTTTGTGCATATCTTGGCTGTGTAGAAAGTACTACTTTGTAGAAAGCAATCTTGGGTTAGTTTCATTTCACAGATTAGAGAAGCTCATGGGTGTATTTGTAAAATTTGTTGGAATTTTGTAGTCATGTTTAGTAAGAACTATTGGACAAGATAATAGAAGATATCTCACGTGATTCTGTTCCTTAATATAGTGTAGTCCAAACACATCAACATGCTAGATGAGTACGCATCGAGCCCTGTTTTCCTCCTGCAGATGGTTTGACTTTCATTTCGGATTACAATTTTTTTTTTTTTCCAAAAGAAATAAAAAGTGGTTTTAGGGTATTGTTTATGAAGCTGAATAGAAATTCTATCGGATCCCCCTTCCCTTGTGTTGTTGAAAGGCATTCTTCATGTCAAATTTATATGAATTCGTGATCATTTTGATCTCTCTAATAACTCAATTTAGGAGTGTAGTCAAAGTAGAAATCGGTTTGGTGTGCTTATAAATACTCGTAAATATTGGAGTATATTTTTTTTGGCTCAAAATAAACCAATGGTGGGTCACATGCTTAATTCTTCCTCCCGCGCACAACGCACACTTCTACATAACCCAAATTGATGCATACATAGCATCTACTCTCCCTGGAATTCAAGCCTCGAGAAACTACTCTTCTTTTCTAGCTTGGAAATTCTTCTACCCTAGATTCCAGTTTCTTGTAGGACCTCCTACTAAATTTTGAATTCTTGATGTAATCAAGCCAAAAATGAAACTTTACATGCCACTGTTCAGATCCTGCAGAACCTCAAGAAAGCTCATTCAACTCCACGCACACATCAGAGCGACCAGCCTGCAATGGAACCCCCTTGTATCAACCAAGTTCATTGAATCCTATGCTCAAATGGGTTTCATCAATCCTCAAAACTAATTTTTGACAATTTTCTAAATGAGGTTCCTTCATGTGGGGTGTTTTGAACAAATGCTGTGCGTGGAATGACCTCTTTCAAGATGCCATTTTTATGTACGAAAAGATGATGTATAATATGACCCAATTTAGTAAGCTTCATTTTACCATCATTTCTGAGGCCCTGCTCTGCAATTAATGATCTTGGAATGTGGAAAAAAGGTCCATTGTAGGATTATAAAATCTGGGATTGAGTCTGATCCCTTTGTTGAGACTTCATTGCTGAGCCTGTATGGTGAATTGGGTGTTTGTGTAATGTAGGAAAATACTTGATGAATTGTCAGTGAGAAATGATTTCTTGGAGTTCAATAATATCTGTTCATGTTCAGACTGGTCAGGCTAGTGAAGGGTTGGAAATTTTTATGGAAATGGCGAGGGAAGGTATGGGAATTGATTCGGTAACTATGTTTAGTATATCTGAGGCCTGCGGTGAGTTGAGATTATCGAGAGATGGGAAGTCAGTTCATGGTTATGTGGTTTGAAGGAATGTTGAAAATGATCGTGGGGGCATTGGTGAGTTCTCTTGCTGCAATGTATGGACAATTTGGCGATTTGCATACTGCAGAATTGTTGTTCTACTACAGTATTTGCCGGAGTGTCTTTATAGACAATGATGATTGCATGCTATATTCAAAACGGATGCTTTCAAGAAGCGGTAGTGACATTTATTCAGATGCGAGAGTGTAATGTGTGGATACCAATATTAGTATCATTGAAATTACTCATTCCAGGTTATGTTTGGGAACAAACGGCCAATGAGGCTTTAACACTTTTTGTTCAAATGTTTATTCAAGGGATGTTGGCCGATTCATTTGCCTTGGCAAGTGTTCTATTGGCCTGTGGAGATGCTGGTTTTTCTAAAATTGGATGTCAAGTACATGGCTGTTGTCCATTGAAGGAGTTTGTGCAAAATGCTCTAATTGACATGTACTCTAAATGCTAATTTATGGATTCAGACTATCAGGTTTTTCGTATTGCCCAACGAGAAAGTGTTGTAGCATGAATTCTATAATGTGTGGATTCTCTCAAAATGGCTACTTAGAAAATGTTATCTGTCTTTTCAACGAAATGTATGTCAATTGTCTTGAAGTGGAAGAAGTAACCTTTTTAAGTGCAATTTAAGCTTGCTCAAATCTAGGATACATAGAGAAAGGAAAATGGATTCCTAGTAAGCTAATTACTTCTGGTGTTACACGATATGTAAATGGATACAGCTCTATCCGACATGTATGCTAGACGTGGTGACCTTCAGATGGCTCGAAGAGTTTTCGATAGCACGACAGAACTTGCAGTCATGCTGGATATGTTGAAGCGAAGTTAAACTTTAACTCGATGATCAAGGATTTCGAAGTTAAGCACAATTCCGAGCATTATGCTCGCTTGGTTGATATGTTGAGTCGAGTTGGTGATCTAAACGGAGTGTATGAACTTGTAAATTCAATGCCATTTCCTGCAGATTCTACCATTAGGGGTGCCTTGGTTAATGGATGTAGGATCCATCAGAGAATGAACTTTCTAAAAAGCATCCAAGAGATCTAGTTAATAGTTATACAGGTGATTCTGGAGATCAAAGATGAGAAGCAAGGTCTAAAAATACTGAGATATGGAACTTTAACTCGTGGTGAATTCGTTCTTGAGCCTTATACACTGAGTAGGAAGATTTTTGATAATACTGAGATATGGAACATTGTTAACATGTTTGGTACGTTGGATTGGTAGAGGGATATGATTAAGAAAGCGAAGTTACATTTTTTTATGTTTTGTGTAACGATGAATATGCCCCAACGAGAATGTACAGTTTTTATTACTTTCTTGGACTATCCAATCAAATCCCAAGTTGTATACATATTTAATATATTTTTGTGTCTAATGGCATCTATGCATATTGGTTTATAAAAATTTATTGTGAACAAAAAAAGAGACGCGTGACAAAATCGTCAAATTCAGTAAAAATGAGTAAAATCGAATTGCACAAACTCAAAAGATTTTGGTTCTATCTCATCAGTTTAGTAAATATTATAATTTGTTGATGTATAAAAATTTATTGTGAACAAAAAAAGAGACGTGTAATAAAATTTTCAAGTTCAGTCAAAATTAAGGTAAGAATAAAACTGAACTCAGAATATTTTTGTTCTATCTCATAAGTTTAGTAAATATTATAATTTTATGATGTATAAAAATTTGTCGTGAAAAAAAATAAAAAATAGATGTATGACAACATTTTCGAGTTCAGTCAACGTATCAAACTTATTCGTTCTTAATATTTTAGCATTTATCTAGGTAGCTCTTGTTGGATAATCGTATCGAAAATGAGTGTGACCAATTTAAATAATTTAAGTGGAATTTGTTATTTGGTGAATGAGAAATTAAGTTAAACTTAAACCACTTAATACTTGAAATTATTGGAAAATGATATAGAATATTGTGGAATATTCTAGAAAATGTGTAGATGAAAATATGCGTCTTTTCATATGGAAGATCATGACTTTTGGAGATCATATATTTTGGTATGATTACTTTCCAATAATTATGAATCTTAATTTTAAGAGACGTGTCACTTGGTATGGTTGTGTCTTTTGACAAACCTTTCTAACTATAATATAATATATCTCATGTGTTTGGATTTTATGAAAAAAAAATCATAATTTCATTCTATGTTTTACTTTAGTTTTGCATAAAACAATTTGTAGAAGTGTTTATTTCTTGCATCAGAATCTAGAGAGGGAACTCCGTTCAAATTCGTTGGTCTAAGTCATTTAGAGTGCTCCTATGGTTTGACGTGATCGTTGTATCTTAGGAGATGATTGTTAAAAACATTTAGCACCGATGCGGGGCAAATTCATCTTAAGGACAAAGTATTCAACACTTGCCTTGGCCAAACACAATACTTACATTTAATCCTTCACATTTCTGATTTATTTATACTTGATTTTAGAATATGGTTAATTTGTTTATGTATTTTTTATTGAAATGACAAAATTTGAATTAAAGAAAAATGCGTTCAAGATTGGGAAGCGGTGAATCCATGTTCATAGATTTGAAGTCGGTAATTTACAAATTTGTCTTCTCAAATCAGATTTCGGTAAGTAAATTTACGAGTCTTCCCCTTTTGACAGAATTTCAATTCAGTAAGGCGTGCCCATGCCTTAGTAAATTTCACTAACACGGTATCTATTCTGCATTTTCGATACTCAATTAATAAATCCAATATTTTGTTTCATGAAGCTAGTATGCACATTATCGGTGTAAAATATTTCCAACAATCTAAGATGATTTTTTTTTTATTTGTGTGCATTTCATATTCTAATCTCTTTAGAATCTGATTTTCACGTACAATCTGAATATACGCACGTGTGAGATTTAAATCTGGTTTCGTTTATGAAATGAGAGATTTACTCATATGAATGTTTACTTGTTGAATTCAAATAAACTATTTAAATATGGGGAAAGGCAGAAAGCATTTAATGGCCAAATCTTAATGTTTGGTACCTTTCATTCTGATTTTGATTTACATGATAATTTTAAATTCGCATTGTTATGCATCGAAATATTATTCCATAAGATTGTGCATGAATAAAGTATTATATATGATTGCAAATGGATGGTTACAGATCCAGTACGTGTATTTCCATTATTTTTCAAATACCATGAAAGTTGGCTTAGTAGTGGTAGGAATTTGAATGAATTATTTGTCCATAATTATATTCCACTTTGCCAAATTGCATATTTGTGTAAATTTTCTGCATGATATATTTGGCAAGAATAAAACATGTACATATAAAGATGGTTAATGGAAAAATTGGAAAGAAATGCAATTTGTGTGTAGTGGAAAAATCGTGACTCCTGATTGAATATAATTCTTTGGTGAAAGTTTCGAAATTTGGATAGTTTTGATTCTTTTTTGAATTGGGTGCGTTTATTAAGAAGTGTGTGTGTTATAAGAATCATGCCTTGTTATTTAAAAGGGACTACCTTATAATTGTAAAAGAAGTTAAAAGACTTCTTCTCAAACATATTAGTTTTGCTTCCAGATTTCATAATATGATTTGTTTTCAATATTTTGTTGAAAATTTGATTCCGTAATTGATCGTGATTTTAACGACATTTTGTGATGCATATATAATATATATGAATAAATCGATAGCTATAGTCTCTTGGTGTTCGATGAGTATGGAAATTTGGTTTAGAAATCAAGAAAATTGGTTAAGTGTTGAAAACCAAACTTTAGTAGAAGTGACTTCGTGTCAACTTCGGCCAAATATACGGAATTGATCAGATAGTTCAAAATAATTATTATTGCATACATATGAATTTGATACTGAGATGAGAAATGATCAAATTCGATTGAACGTTGTTCAGTATTTAGAACAGTTTATCGAGCTAATATAACTATTTCAAAGTTTGTACTAAATCATGGTTGACCATTTAGTTCTGGTTAATTTAATTGGTGGACTTGTGCAGGCCACCATGTGAATTTGGCTAAGTAAAGTTGTTGGGCATGGTGTCATGTTTATCTCAAAGAGAGGTGATATTAATCTGTTCAAAAGCCAAAATTATAAGGGTGCAGTTGGTCTCGATAAAGACTAATTCCTTAATATAAAATTACCATGTTGGTTCAGATTATGAAATCATGGCAACACCATCATTGGCAAGTGTAGTGTCAATATAAAGATGGCTTTACTAATGTTTGTGTGTTTCGTTCATTTGACTTGGATAAATTGTATATAGGACTATGTGTCCAAAATTGAATAACCAAGTAAAGTTGCATGAAAGAGAAGTTCATTTGTATATTTTTAAATAACAACATAATATGGAAATACATAGATTTCCATAAGACGTTGACATTTCTCGTCATAGTCAGTGTTCTAAAAGGCGTAATGCGTGGAGGACAAGCTAAGAGCTAGGCAAAATTAGGCGAGGCTTATGCGTAAAAAAACGTAAAAAGACGTTTTCTTATTTTAATATTATTTCAATTTTTAATCAATCAAAAAATCATTTTATAATAGTACTTACTAAACATTTAAAACAGATTTATAAAACTTTATACATTTTTTCAAAGTTTCCAACAAAAAAGATAAGTTTTAAATTTAAATACAAAATAGTAAATAAATAACATAAAAACTTAAATATTATCTAACTCTTTATTGGAGGGGAGAATTTTTTTTATTTCAGTGGTTGTTTTAAATGAGGGCAAATTGAAGAAATTAGCCTTTAATAAATTTTAATTTCAAAGAATTGAAAAAAAAAAATATTTTAAAATAAAAAAAAATTAAAAAGAGCGCGCACACACGCATAATTGCGCCTAGGCGCATTAGCAAGCGTTGACCGCTAAATAAGGCGCCAAGGCCACGTATCGCGCCAAGACGTGCCTTGGCCTGTGCCTTGGCGCGCTATTTAGAACACTGGTCATAGTATATGTTGACTAAAATAAAATAAATTTATACAATGAATGTATAAATGTTTGGAATATAAATTGCTATATGATCACCTTGATCGTGATGAATTAGATATTGTTGAGACTAATACAATTCAGACAACGAATTGATAGAAATGAGAATTTACTCCTAAACATTGAAAATGTATAAATGTTGGAAGAATGCCAACTAGTTATTGAAAGTATATGAACTCTCGTGATTAATTTTTTTTATTGGAATATGGAAAGTTATATTAATGATGATAGCCTCAATGAATTTGATGAAATTAAATGAGATGATTTTTGTAAAATTGTACTTGCATAAAATATGACAAAATTTGGAATTGGTGAAATTGTGTAGAATATTATAAAACATTCTAGTAGGGATGACAAAAAAACCCGCCCCGACGGGTTGGCGGGGCGGGGATTGCCGCCCTGCCTCGGGTCGCGGGGCGAGGATGCCCCGCCCCGATTTGGTTTTAAAAAAAAAAATTTAAAACTTGAATAAAACAATTAGTCAATTACTAACCCTAAATTCACCAAACCTCCCAAATCTCTCTCTCTCAAACTCCCTGAAGTAGTGAAGCCCTGAACCCGCGCCGTCGTCGTGTCTCTCGCCGTGTCTCCCGCCGCCTCAACTCTTTGTCTCTCGCCGTCTCAATTCTCATTCTCTCGCCGTCTCAACTCTCATTTTGAAGATCACCGAAGACCGGAGTTTGTCACTATTGTAAGTCTCCCCAACTTGTTAATTCAATAAATTTTAAATATTTGTCATTATTTAAAAAGCAGTTCAGTCTAAAAAACCAAGGAAAAAATTGATGAATTGTTTGTTCATAGTTTGGAATTGATGAACCACAGTTGTGCTAAGAATTTCACACTTGTGGCTCCTAAAGATTCCCGTAGCTTAAAATGTCGTTTGTCGATGCACCAATCGATCAATCTCTAGCCTTAATCGTCACTAAGTGTTGAAAGTGTCGGTATCTGGCCACGATTTTTGAAGTCTACTTTGTCAAGTCAAACACAGCACAGAACTTTCTCGGCAAGTCCTCGGCCTTTTGTGCCTGCAGTGACCATTTTCTCGATGTTATGTTCTCACAATCTGAACATAATCTGTCATTTTTTGAGCTATAACCCAATTAAACTCTGGTCTATCGACTCTCAAGAAGACGAGGCACAAAGCTTCTTGCGGTAATGCAATTACTTGACATTGGTTTTTAGTGAAAATATTTAAAGAATTACCTGAATTGTCAACCTGAAATCATGAAAGTTCATTCTCACACTCTGCACATGTTTGGGAGTGCTATTTATCTCTTCCAAACTATGAACAAATAATTTAGCAAGAATTTGTACCACAAATATTTATTTATAATATATCTATTTTGCATAGATGTCTTGCCCAAGTAGTGCTGGAAGTATTGGATTAGGACCAAGACACGAGAAAAATATATCGGTGAGCGATGTCCCGCAAGAAGATCCAAATGAACCGTTACCAAATGCAAATGAAAGGCCAATAAACATAAGTGACGAAGAGGGTAATATTAGAGAACCATCTTTCAGAAAGAGGAAATTGACTTCAGCTGTTTGGGATCACTATAAAAGACAAAAAAATGGTGAGAAATGAAAGGCTATATGCAATCATTGCAAGAAACAGTTAGGGGTGACACAAAAAATGGTACAAAGCATTTGCACGATCATTTGAAGAGATGTGGATTTCGCCGTCATGATAATACTTGCCAAACAACTTTAAATTTGTGCAAGGATCCCGCGAGTGGCAATATCACAATGGGTACTTACTCTTTCAATCCAGATAAGTGTAGGTATAGTCTCTCGAAAATGGTGATTTTGCATGAATATTCTTTGTCTATGGTTGATCACATTGGATTTCGAGAGTTCTTACACGACCTGCAACCATTGTTTAAGGTTCTTTCTCGCAACACTTTGAAGAGCGACATTTTGAAAATTTATGAATGCGAGAAAGCAAAAAATATGATTGCACTCGAGAAGATTGAGAATCGGATCTCAATAACTACCGACATGTGGACCGCTTCTAATCAAAAGAAAGGTTTCATGGTTATCACTACTCATTTCATAGATGATGCTTGGAAACTACAAAGTCGAATCTTGAGGTACAATATAAAATTATTTGGACTCATAATTTACCAACATTATATTCTTTTAGTTGATTTAATTTGATTCTTCAAGTTCATATATGTGCCGTGTCCACACACTGCTGATGTGCTTTTAGAAACTTTATTGTGCAGCTTACTAGACTGGAATATTGATCGTAAGTTGCTAACTTTGACAGTAGATAATTGCACTACAAATGATGCTATGATCAATATTGTGTTAAGTCGGCTTTGTACTCGTTCTCTTGTATTGAATGGTGAACTTTTCCATATGAGGTGTTGTGCACATATATTAAATCTTATTGTAAAGGATGGGTTGGAGATTATTGTTGGTAGTGTTGAGAAAATTCGTGATAGTGTTGCTTATTGGATAGCTACGCCAAAAAGATCCGAAAAATTTGAGCTCTTTACACGTCAATTGAAAATTGATTGTGAGAAAAAATTGGTGCTTGATTGTAAAACAAGGTGGAATTCCACATACTTGATATTTCGTACTGCTTTGATTTATAAAGATGTTTTTCCTCGTTTGAAACAGAGGGAGTCACAGTATAAATGCTTGCCTAGTGATGGTGATTGGGATTTAGCAAAAGAAATATGTGAGAAGTTAAAGGTTTTTTTTATGTTACTGAATTGTTTTCAGGAACTAAGTATCCAACTGCTAATCTTTTTTTTTTCAAATATTTGTGATATCAAACTGTCGTTGTATAAGTGGCTTGAATCTCCTTATGTGGAAGTTCAAATGATGGCCTCCAATATGATAGAAAAGTTTAACAAGTATTGGAGGGATATTCATGGAGTTTTGGCTTTAGCAGCAGTGGTGGATCCAAGGTATAAGATGATGTTAGTTAAGTATTATTATCCTCTTATTTTTAATGACAACGCTGCAAGCGAGATTGAAAAAATTTATCAAGTTTGTAGCAAGTTGGTTCTTGATTATCAGAAAAAGAATGATTCAAGTGGGTCTCCAGCTCGGTCTTCTACTTCTTCGTGTCAAATCGAGGCGTCAGGTGCTAATAATAATTTAGATCGCATGGCGGGTTTTTATAGATTTGTTTCCAATGTTGGAACTCCTAGCAATATGAAAACTAAGCTTGAATCTTTCTTGGATGAGCCCATATTGCCTCGGTTGGATGATTTTGACATATTAACATGGTGGAAAGTGAATGCAATCAAATATCCGACTTTATCTCGAATTGCAAAAGATATTTTGGCCATCCCGGTATCTACAGTGGCGTCCGAATCTGCCTTTAGTACTAGGTGTAGATTTATTAGTCCACATAGAAATAGGCTTCACCCCAAAACTTTGGAGGCTTTAATGTGTGCTCAAGATTAGTTATGGGCCGATATTCACGGTACGATTTATATAACTATTTGCTTTTCATATTGTTCATTTTATGAATTTTCTTATTAGTTATTACTAACTATTTTACTTTATTAATAGCGAATTCTACGCCATCTGCATATTTTGGATGTTGCTCCAAGATGAATGATGAAGATATTGATGAGGAGGTAATTTTATTTATCAAATAATGTAAATTTTAATCGTATTTATTATGATGATATTGAGTATAATATATCTTTCGTTCTTAAATTTTCAGGAACTATCTTCTGTCATCTCTAGCCCTGCTCATGAATGAAGTTATGAAGATGGAAAAATATTAGATAACGAAATGAAATTTAGTTACAATGTAATTCTACTTGTAAATCGCCCCATTTTGGACATCGTTTGTTTTTAGTGCTTGCTTTGGATATTGATGTAATTATTTTAAGTATTATTTGTTTTGAATTATAAAATTTTGAATTGTATTTAATTGGAAATTTTTGATTAAAAAAAAAACTAAATGGGGCATTAAACGGGGCAAAAATCCACCCCGCCCCGCCCCGCTCCCGGCCCCGTCAAAGGCGGGGCACGGGGAGGGGCGGGGCGGGGATGCCTCGCCTCGAACCCGCCCCGTTGCCATCACTACATTCTAGGGGATGAATATGTGTCATTTTATAGGATTGTGTCTTTTGAGAACACAACTTTTCAGCCTAGATTTGATTCATTCATTCAATTATTATGTGAAATGTCACAAATTTGATATATTGTATAGTTTGGAAAATATACAATTATTGTGAATCTGTATGTTTAGCCCTTCATTGTTGGACTATACTATACCAATTAAGTTGATGTATGTGATGACCTCGATCAAATTGTGTGTGATCAAATTGAAGATAGTTGAATTGAAGTACACTGTATAAAATTTCAATTGAAATAAATTGTGGGTTGAAGTCAACTATTTTGAAAGTACTTAAACTTTCACGAAACACTCGATATGAACATTATCTATTCGATAAATGAATTGAACTATGAAAAAGTTGATGAACTCTAAATTCAAGTACAACCCAAAAAATGTGGGGGTTAACGTCAATGCTTGCGAACTTATATGAAAAATTCAAAATTTGTGAATGCAACAATACTAGTTGCACATGCATTCCCAATTGAGGAATTGTAGGAGCAACTTATGTTAAAAGTTACATTTTTCTATACCTTATAATCATAAAAATATATCTATGAAGGTGGAAAAGGTAGAAATCCCTTATATTAATTATAAGGATAATATATAAGAATGATATACACTAAGTCTAAAGTTGATGAAATTGGATAAAAGCCGATTCTGGCGTTTGTTTGGACATGCAAGAACAATTGGAATATTTGAATAATATTCATAAAGTTCAAATGCACTTTAATGTTTCAATGATGATATTGAATACCCATATTTCTGAAATCCACTAGTAAAAGTGATTGACTGGTCTAGTGTTTATAGAAATCATCTAAAAATATTGTTTGGATATGATAAAGCTTTAGATAAAGCTAATGAGAAGCATGTAGCTTTATGAAAAGATTTCTTGGTGGTGACAAATTGTATATATCAAATGAATTGATCGTTGGTTATCTATATTTGATAAGATACTAAGTCACATGTAACTAGACGTGTAAGTCATAGACATGATACTGTTAAGCAGTTGATCTCAATGATGTAAACTCGTGATACCTTTAAGAGATTTACCAAGAGATCAAGTATAATGTATATCAAAGGGAATGAGATTATCATATTACGTAAGAGTCTTTATAATGGTAATCCTATCTTGTTGACTGGAGATCATAATATCTTGGTTCAAAGGGACAACTAAGTTATGAAGATTCCATGAAGCATTTATGAAATTATTTCCAACTCTTTCCTATGATATTAAAATGCTTTTTGCAGAATAATTGAAAGGTTAAGATACACTTTTAATTATTCCTATAGCTTGATTCAGTTAAGTGGAGTATGTCAGAATACTCTTAATAGGAGGTCACCCATGTAAGTGTGAAGTGAGACCGCTTCTACGAGAATTAGTTGAGGCTAAAATTCTCTAAAACACTAATGAAATTCGAGAGTGGTACAGGGCCAAAATGGATACAATCATGATAACCATGAACGGTTTTGGGAAGATATTGTGTAAGTACCGTTGTCTTGGCTTACACCAACGACTGAGTGGTTCAAGACATCACGTTCACCAATTAGCTAAATAAGTCTAATAGTCTTTCACTAAGGGAGGTTCAAGGTCAAAAGCTATCTTCTTGGATGCAGTGTTTTTCTGCCCTCTCTACTAGTGTTTGCATAGTCATTTGCATTAATTCTCATTCATGTGGGGGATTGTTGGATAATCGTATCGAAAATTGGTGTGACCAATTTAAATGATTTAAGCAGAATTCATTAGTTGGTGAATGATAAATTAAATCAAACTTAAACCGCTTAATAGTTGAAATTATTGGAAAATGATATAGAATATTGTGGAATATTCTAGAAAATGTGTAGATGAAAAAATGTGTCTTTTCATATGGAAGATCATGACTTTTGATATGATTACTTTCCAATAATTATGAATCTTAATTTCAAGAGATGTGTCTCTTGGTATGGTTGTGTCTTTTGACAAACCTTTCCAACTATTATATAATAGATCTCGTGTGTTTGGATTTTATGAAAAGAAAAAAAAAATCATAATTTCATTCCATATTTTACTTTAATTTTGCATAAAACACTTTGTAGAAGTGATTATTTCTCACATCAAAATCATGGTTATGGTAGAGAGGGAACTTCGTTCGAGTTCGTTGGTTTAAGTCATTTGGAGTGCTCATATGGCTTGAAGCGATCGTTGTATCTTAGAAGATGATAGCTAAAAATTGTTAGCACTGATGCGGGACAAATTCATATTAAGGACAAAGTGTTCAACACTTGTCTCGGCTAAACGCAATACTTGTATTTCATCTTTCACATTTCTGATTTATTTATGCTTGATTTCAGAAGATAGTTAATTTGTTTATGTGTTTTGTATTGAAATGACAAAGTTTGAATTAAAGTGAGATGCGTTTAAGATTGGGAAGTGGTGAATCCATGTTCATATATTCGAAGTCAGTAATTTACAAATTTATCTTCTCAAATTAGATTTCGATAAGTAAATTTATGAGTCTTCCACTTATGACAGAATTTCAATTGAGGTAAATTTCACTAACACGATATCTATTCTACATTTCCGGTACTCAATTAGTAAATTCAATATTTTGTTTCATGAAACTAGTATGCACATTATTGATGTAAAATATCTCCAACATCTCTAACCTCTTGTTAACATTGTGTAGTTTTTTAGTATTTACAAATTACAATCCATAGGCTCGCCTTAAGGGTCCTATAAGAAGTGTTTTCCTTTGTTGTTGCACTTTGGGGAAAAAATCATATATCAGGTGTATTGTTTACACCAATTCATAAGTCAGGTTTATACTTAAAAATTCAAAATTCGGGTATATACTTAATTAATTAAAAATATTTCTAGATTAAATACAATAAAATCATATTTATACAATTAATGGTCACATATACATAATTATAGGTCGCAATTTATTTATTAGTCACATATTATCAAATTAATTGATCATGAATTATTTAATGGCGCAGATCAAAAAATTTAAAGGTAACAGTTTATTCATCGGTCACATATTTCCATATTAGTCGGTTACGGATTATTTAATGGTCACAGACAAAATTTTATAGGTCACAAATCAAAAAAAATTGAAGGTCACATTTTATTCGTCGGTCACAGATTTTCAAATTAGTTGGTCACGAATTATTGAATGGTTACAGACAAAAATTTTTATATGTCATGATTTATTCTTCGGTCACAGGTTTCCAAATCAAATGGTCACATATTGTTCCACAATCGGATAACCAAATAGTTGTTCACAAATTAATCAAATAATTGCCACCTCCACCGCAATGCCGCCGCCACCATAAAACAGTTACCACATAAACATCATCACCATCACCAACACAAAATAGCCACCATACAAACATCATCACCATCACCACCACCAACACAAAACAGCTACCACACAAGCACATCACCACCACACAAAACCATCCAAACCCACCCCAACCGCCATATCCACCACCAACACTACGACTACCCTCACCCCACCACATCAAATCCAAAATCATCAACTCCACCACCAAACCACAACCACCAATAGTACCACACCACAACATCACCCTACCTATAAACCACCATCACCAGATTTGAAGTTGGACTAGCAGCGTTTGACGCAGACGGCCCACTGCAACTCCAACAACTCACCACACCAATCCACCGTCGTCATCAACCACAGCCAGAAGCAACTTTCACACGCAGTCCATATCATCACTCCAATCTGCGGCCACTTCCAATGCCAACACCCAACAACTCATGTGCACTCACCCAACAAACCGTCTGCTACAAAAAAAGAGTAGAAAACCGACACAGTCATTCCTCACCCACTTCTCGCCTTCCATCACCCATTAAATTCTGCCCAGCTCCTCGAAAAAAAAAATTCGAAACTCACGATCAACCCTCTGCTGCAACACTCGTTCACAATCTCCGCCTTCCTAGTCATCTATTACTCTCACAATACATAACATACAATTACAGACCCAACGCCCAGCCAACAAAAACAAAAAAAGGGGGACGATGAAGAAAGCGAAATCGCTAACTGCCTCACTCTGCAACGCTGTTGCACTCTGCCGTTCGCGCAGCAGCGTCTCGTCGCGATGCTGCTGTCGGCGAAGAGATGCGAGAGAGAGGGGTAGGGGAAAGAGAGAAGGGAGGAGGGGGAGAGGAGGAGAAGTAGGCGGTGGCGGCGACGGCGACGGCGATGGTGGAGAGATTGGAGAGAAACGGTGATTGAGTTGGGAGAAATGATTATTTTAGGGTTTGGATAAATTTAGGATTTTATATGTAAAATAAAATACTTAATTTTTAAATAATTGAATTTTGAGCCTGCTTTTTAAATATTAATTTTTAAACACCTGCTTTTTTATAATTTCTCTTGCCCTTTTCCTTCTGGAAAGCCAAGTCTAAGGTAAAAATGCAAATCCGAGGATCAATTGCAAGAATCCATTTTTCCACATCGCTTATTCATTGATAGTTACGTTAGAAGATCTAAAGCAATTATAGCGATTGTGTTCGACCCACGACTCTCTCTTCTAACTTGTTAACGTTAGAAGATCTAAAGCAATTATTGTAGATTGTGTTCGACCCACACCTCTCTCTTCAAACTTGTTCTATAAAAATCGGGTAACCTCTTTGAATCTACACGTGTTCCAACCACCTAATACAGATGCGAATTATGTACGATAATGTTAGTAAATATGACAATAAGTTCACAACAGTTTGGACAATTGGACCATTTCCTTGACAGGTCAACCTAGCCACAAAGTTGAGACACACCAATTGTTTTTGAGTACTTCCAGCTGATATAACCTTACTATCTCAAAAGATCCAAGACAATAAATTGCTCCCTCTGTAGGTGAGTGGAATCCCAAGGGACACATTCTTGCACCCTGGCCCTGATGAGAGAATTCAAAAATCCAAAAAGCAATAATAGCTTTTGATAAAGATGAAATGCACATATTCAAAGCGATGCTGTTATATTATCCACAAGAAATCAGACATTATTTCTAGCTAATACAAGTTGGTAAGCCAAAGACAAAATCAGAACGAGATTTACAAAGCCAAACCATAGGTACCAGCAGCCAGAATCTCAAAACTCACAAAACAAGCTCCCACGCGTCTTACTTCTCTCTATAAATCCCGAAACAATAATAACTGACTCTGCATTGTTAAGTTAATGCAATAGTTGGAAGATTACCAGAAGGGCATCTTTGTCTGCGGGGCCGTCTAGTTGTTTTCCCCCAGCCTGTTAGACTTCCGTCCTCCAAATGAGCTTCAATATTACTAAGTTGCTGCTTCAATGGAACGCTAACTGGGCTTGAAATAGCAGTAGGAGAAGATTCAATCACTGTACGGCGCCTTCCCCGAGCACCCCCATATCTTGTGCCATTCCTTCTTGTCAAGCCTGAGTTCCAAGAATGGCCTGTGGCTCTCATCAACCCACCAAATGTCTGGAGGTCCTCAGTCACCTCATGCCTGGAGAGCGAGGTCAAACCGGGAAGGATATCCCTTTTAAAGTCCCTCCGCTGCCTTCCTCTCCTTGTCTGATTCCTTCGAGTTCTATTTGAACCGGCTCCCATTTCTTCCACTTTTTCGATTTCAGGAACAAAGGGTTTAGGCATGTAGTCTTCTTCTTTTGTCTCTGTTAGTTGCAATGCCGTAGCCTCAAACTCGTCCATCATCTCACAAAATGGTGCAGGATTCCCAACTCTTGATGCTTCGCCAGATTTGCTCTCAAGCTCTTCTGCAAGTGATGATACAACATTGACAAACCAGATGAGTGAATCTGAATAGGATGTATCAGATGGATGGCAAATGCCATTGTCCATGGGAATTCGATGACAAGATGTTGAGATAGAAAATATTGTTTCTGCAGCATTCCTAAGAACTTCATCCTGTATTTTTCCAGGTTCGTGTTCCAGAGGCTGTAATGAGGCCTCTTGTTGTATATTTTCTTTGGATGGTGTATTATCATCCTCACTGTCCAGAAGAACAGGGACTTCCAGATCTATGTCCAAGATTATCTTCACACAGCCATTGTTGCTTGCAGTAGAGGGTGCTGGTGGATCTTCATCCTCACTAATTGAAGAGTTCAAATCAATGTGATGTCTGATACCTGTAGCTTCTGTACACATTTCCTTCTCTACAATCGGTTCTTCTGTAGTAATCGGCTCATCAGACTCACAAGCAAGATTAATGTCAATCATTCTGTTTTTCCTTTCATCTTTGACCTTTTTCCCTTCGGGAGGGGAATCGAGAGGCGTCGAGGTGGAAACATGGTCTGATGACTCAATGTTACGAGCATTGGGTTCAAAAATGGGAAACCCGAAAATTTTCTTGACATCCTGAGTCTCGCTTATTTTATTTTTAGCCCCAATCTCGAGATCACTAGGAGCTAACATGATGTTTGGCATGAACATTTGATTAAGATCACTCACTACTTCAGTCTTGCATCGGGAAGAAGCTTGGAAGCAGCCCAAGTCCCCCGAGAGTTCTGATCTCCTAGTATTCACAACCTCATTTTTATATGCCGGCTTGCATTTAAGCCAAGGCAGAGCCATCTGTTGGTCATCAGGCATTATTTTTCCATCCATGTGATCATGCAGAGGAACTGCCTCACTTGATGAGTTCTTCGGAAGTAACTCGTTCAAGTTAATATCTATTGCAGGTTTTAGATCTACATGACTGGAGCCACTCAGAAACTTCTCGAATTCAGGATTAGTTGAACGGTCAGATGCTACTTTATTATCCCTACTGCAGTCAAGATAATCAAAGCCCGGCAATTCTTTGGATCCTGAGGTAGACCCGTGATGAAATCCATTACGTTTTGTTAAATCATTTCCAGAACCCAGATTCAACCTGGAACTAATATTGACCTTCCACTTGTCTCCAAAAGTTTCCTGGCTCTGCGCATACGGATGCAAACCTGAAGCTGAACTGAAAGATGGTTGAAATGTGGTCAACTTTTGAGTAGAGCTATTTGTTGGCTTTGTCCAAGACGAGATGGAGTGAGACCACAAATTGGCAAACCCTGTGGAATTAATGGACGGGTATGGCCCACGGGTATGAGAAGCTGCCATTGGTTCTAAATGGCTATAATTCGAGTGATCACGGTTGGGTCCATCTCTCCACAGATCTTCTCTACTATAACCTGTTGGATATATTCCTGGACGATGGTTGAGCATGACCTGTGCTGACTGACAAGGTATTGGCGATTTATTTTGTTGGAGACCTTGAGTTACAGAACTAGGGTTATATTTATTGGTCCCTGTTGAAAGATAGGAAGTTCATAAAACCGTCAGTTCAAAGAGAGAAATTATGACTCTTTCAGTACTTAAACTCGAGTGTAGAGGTGGTCACTAAGTGATTGTCTAGTACAGTTTGAATAAAATAAGGATTTCAATAGTCTCTAATCTAGTTAAAACTTAGTGATGCGAAAAGGAATTTGATTCTACACAGCATGAAATTTAACAGACATGGAGATAGAAAAGAAGTGAACAAAAATAATGAATAAATTATAGACTTTCAAGGAACTTTACCAAAAGTTTTACCTGCTTCATATATATGGGAGAGCCACCCCCTCTCGTTGCCCTTACTCTCAATAGATGAATTTATCAAAGATGCATTATGGGAATGTATGGTTTCCCCTGGTACACCAAAAGCTCCTGGATTTCCTTTAGCAAACTGATTTATACCTTTAGTCGTTCCACGGCTGGCAGTATGACCAATAAAACCAATTGATGATGGAGCTGTTACTTCTTCAATCTGAATGGGTTCGTTTAGATCAGCCAACCCAGCAGAGCCCCTTAAATGAGAACCTGAAGCTGAAACGTCTCTATGGAAATCAGTCATCTCACCATCACCAAGGGAAATCTTCATACTGCTCTGGGGTTCCATTTTTGGATCTCCATTAGAAACGTAACTCAACATGCCGGATACTTTGTGGTCCGGTAACTGTTCCCCTTCTTCTGTATGCATGTACTCATCGGCCGGAAGTTCAAGATCAAACAACTTCTTCCTCACCTTGGAGGGTCTAGAATCTAATGCATCAGAGTCCTTTGAAGTACACCCATCTTGGAACTGGAAAGGACCAGCCTGTGTGTCGTTCCCTTTTGTACAACTCAGAGGAGAATTGACAATTTCAAATCTTGACATTGATAATCTACCATAACCAGAATTCAACAAAGAAATGCCTGGCATATGCCAATCTCGAGCATCTTTTGCTGGCATCTGAGATCCCTGAAGATTTGATGATGATGATGGTTCAATGGATGCCTGATGTTTGTGTAGTTCCTGTCTTTTGATTTCTTCCATCATATCCCTTTGAATTCTGTAAAGACGGTGGAGCTCATGAACCTGGATGAAAGTGAAGATTCAAATAATCGAGCTCTGTGACATCATTGGATCATTAAAGTATCAAAAGGACTCCATTTTACATACACGAGCATGTTTGACTAAGCTTAAAAAAAATAACGTTAGTCTTCAGTAATTCTTTCATCTCCAAACATGTTTAAGCATTTTACTTTTTATGAAAGTAACTCTTACTTTAGTGTCAAAACAAAAAACTTGTTTATTTCCAACTTTCACCAATAAATAACTAATTATTTTGAAACTTATTTACTTGTAAGTTAACTTTTTAAGCTGAGCCAAACATGTGAACTGAGAACTTTATAGAAGAGAAGTGAACGAAGTGGATGTCTTAGAATGAGAGACGTGACAGAAAAATTAAGTACCTGATTCTTGAAGATTGTCTCATGTTCTAGCATTTTCTGCTTTAATGCATCCTTATCATGTCCTCGACATTGATCTGTTATAGTCCTTGGCATGAAACCATTGTAACATTGCCCACTTGTTATGTTCTCGTTGCCATAAAACAGGGGCCAGCTACTACTGCTAGAATCCTCGTTAAGGTCCCTCATGGAGTAATATCCCGGCAAGTAGCTTTTGCAATGCACTTTTGTTCCCATTCCTGCAGAGAAGATTTGAGTGGTAAAATAATTGTGTCAATGTGACATAAATTCATTTTTTCACTTTAAAATCACTTGCAGGTAATAAGATGTCCTACTACTCAGCATCAGTACAAGTTTCAATATTAATGAAAATAACAAAGAAATCTTGACAATACAAAGCCATGAAACAATATTAATATCAAGCTGTGATCAATATATAAAATCCATAATTTTTTGACTACCAAGAGCCAGGAACCATTATCATGCAATACTAGTAGAAAGAATAAGCCATGTATTATCACCTTGTTTCATAAACCAATGCATTTGAACAGCAGTACCACAAAATTATACCGAGGACAGAATAAAAAATAGATAAACTAACATTTTTAACATCACGATTGACAGAGAATTCAAAAGCAAAGCAAATTGTTTTTCACCTCAAGTTTGGCAACACTTTCTGTGACAAAACCACATCCACCACAGCCCTAACAAGAAAACAATATCCAAAAAAGGATCTTTCTCTTTCACATCAAATTATGCTAGTATATTGTTATATCCATAATTTACGTGTTGCACTAAATATAAGAAATAAAAATTGGGAGCTAGCTTCCAACATTTAACAATGCTGACCAACTTGAAAACCAATTTCTTAGCATATTTTAGACTACAGCCTTTTAGGTAATAAACCTAGCAACTTAAAATAGACCTCAAATAACATAATTGACATTTGCCTTTACACTGAAACTTTCAGTTGCACCTTGCCATATTGTTGTTCACTTGAGTTCTACCTTGTCTTCAAAGGCTTTAGCTATGAACTAAAAACCAAATTTGATTTAAGGAAATTAAACAGACAAGATTTCAAAACAAAATATTATAGCTCAGAATTTGCAATAATTTTCTATCAACTGAAATTCACCAGCAATTGCTCACTTTTCTCCAACGGACATGGCTACAGACATTAGAATGTTTCAAGGAAGTCTTGGCAAGATTATGCCAAGTTATTGAATAGAAAACAAAGACAATCTGGCATGCCAACTAAACATACAGAGAAGGAAGAAAAAGTTTCGTAATATAGTTTTCTAATGCAAGAAAGATAGCCTAATAAAATTATCAAAAAACCCAATGAACCAGAAAATCACAAAAACCAATCCACCTCTTCATCAAAAGATGAGAGTCCCTTATCTCCAAGGTAAAAAAAAAAAAAAATAATAACATTTCTTTTCTTGGGCAAATTAAGAGCTGAGGGGCATTTTTCTGATTATAAAATCAAGAGTTCATGCAAGAAAAATAAAAGGTCGAAATTGGGACGAAAATTAGAATTTCCAATTTTACCCTCCACAACATATTCAACGGACTTTTCGAGAACTTCAGAATTTCTAACTCTCTTTTAAAGGTTGAGTTATGAGTTGCGAAATTGCAAAATGGAATAAAGACAAGTTGTTAGAGCAATAAAGTATAATCGATATGTAAAATTTCCACTGTCAATATACAAGATAAGCATGCATCTTTGGGAATGGATAATTTCTAAATCCAGTAATATAATAGAAGGTCACCATGCAATTGGATTACAGCATACACAGTACAAATTCATATCTATTGGTTTCTGCAATTTGGCCAACCAAATTCATTAACGTTACCAACTCTTTTGATGTTTTAGCTCATGATTTTACCAAGAAAAGATAGAACTAAATAAAGAGTTTAAAAGGAAAAGAAAAGTGGGAATCATCACATCTGATGTCTCACATGATTCAAATTATTTGAAACATCCCAAAGTTTGATTACAGCTTTAGGAAATAAGAAATTTTATTTCAATATGTTAGGAAGGACACCGATGCAAGATTTACATTCAAAATACTTTGATATGAGTAAAAATTATAAGGGAAAAGAATAATTATAGCGAAAATAAGCAACTTACATATAACTGCAGATCTAACGATGGAACGAATATAGAGCTGATGACGTGAGTAGAAAGAAAATAAAATGTGTGTCTTCATGTGGGATAACAGCTGCTTCTTACATACATGGACCTCAGAGTACACTCGACAACATTAAAAAGAAATCTAAGCACTCCTTTCACTGATTGAGGAAGAAGAAAACACGGCTCACTTTCTCTCCATAAAGAGAATAGTTTTTCTTTACCGATGAAACAAAAGATGGAGAAGACTCTACTTTTTATTGTACACAGCTGGTGGATATGTGAAACTAAACTCCTGGAGCTTCTTTGTTTATATACAAGGTCAGATTGAATTGTTTGTAAGCAAATGGAAAAATAAATTAATGGCATGCTACTCATTTAAGAAATAGATAATAACGCGTTGAATATTTTCTAAATTCTGACTAGATTACACTCATCCAGCTCATATTGTCGAAATCTAACGACCGCAACAATAAATGTTACTTTTGATAATGAAAGGATACGAGATACAAAAGTCAGGCGCATGTACGCTACACGTGTCTAAGTAAATTAAGGGGGTTCAACTTTTTATCTCATGACGAAAGTAATTCAACAGATTTAATAATTTCTCATAAGACACCCCAACCAACAGAATTACTTACTGCACCTATATAAAATTAAATAACCAAGTAGAACGAGCACACTAATAAATGAAACCTCACATCAAGAGTTCTTTTATTCATCGTCGCCTAATTTTTCTAATCTTGAAATTTATATATATATATATATATATATATAAGGAGCCTGTAGCTCACAAATTTCATTGCCAAAAATCACATCTCAAAGAAGCAGGGAGAACTAGAGGAACTGACCTTGTATGTCTATTTGTGAATGCTAGAGTAAGATGATAAAACCTAGGCATTTACTCAAATGCTCTTCTACAAATAAAAAAGTATGGCTTAAGGCCTATAAAATTCATGACAACATAACATACAGATCAAATGGGACTGTAGCATGTTTTGAATATTTTGATAATGACATCTGAGGTTCTAATTTAGGAAACTTAATCAATCCCCGGAACAAATTGCTTGTGTTTGACACCCATTTTGGGGAAAGAATAAATTCTGGAATAGTGATTGATGGAAGAATTTGTGATGGGTTTATGTGTAATATTATTTTATTTTATTGATAGAATGTATGGTTATAATGAAGAAAGGGAGAAAAAAAAAAGAGAAATAGAATGAGTGTCTAACAGGGGCTTAGTTTAAATTATTAAGGCAGATTCTAACACTCTTGGACTAACACAATAACAGTTGAAAAATACAGATAATTTAAGATACGCTACAAACAAGCAAATAACCAGCAAGGCATACATCCAACAGAGCTGCAATCTTTTTGCACCACAATAGTGAATTTATAGAAACAAAATTCAAGTGCATCCTAAGTTGAAATGATCGTTCATCAGATTAAGCACCCGTTTGCAGTTTGCGATTTTATGTATTGAAGAACAAAGAAAAAAAACCCAAAATATGAGACTTTTTAATGAAGAAAATGCATAAATTTAATTATCCAAGCAATCAAAACCAATCATTAAAAAAATTCAAACAGTGGTCATTTTAAGAACAATTACAATTCCTATAATCAGACAATTACTCATGAGCAAAATTAAAAGGGAAAAACAAGACTTATCATCTCCTGGGTCATAGTCAAAATCCAATGAAATCTTGAAAATAAAAAGTCAGAAAATGAATAAAAATATAAATTTACCTCAGACCCACATCCTGGAATCAGTGCTCAAGAACCCCTTGTAGATTGAATCATCCCACAGTATCTATATTTACTCAGAATAATGTGAAATTCAAAGTCTTTAACACTATAGGCCACTAGTGAAAAAGAAAACCAATAAAAAGAAGCCAAAACATATAAATTTAAAAGTAATAATAACAATAATAGTCAAATAAAAGGAAATAAAAAATAAAGAGAATGGCTTGATAACTTCATTGAAGAAGCTGGGATCCTTCTTAAACTGAACAAAACATTGGAGATTTCGATCTGCTGGGCCTCTCTCTCTATTTATAGCGGAAAAAAAAAAAAAAAGGAAGCAACTACTTTTAGAGAGAGAATGAAGAAAAAAAGGATTCTTTTTCAAGTGTATGTGTATATTTTTCTAATTATATATAATTATAATTAATTTTCAAGAAAATGAGAAAGAGAGAGAGAGAGATCCTACATACGAAATCTCCACAAAAACAAATGACCTTGTAAGAACAACGACGTAAAATTTGTCAACATCTGGTCCTTTATATTCTCTGCCTTTTCTCTTCAATTTCTCTCTCTATATCACTATATATCTCTCTCATGATACAGTAATATGATTTGTTCATATTTCCGGGATTTTGATGAAATGAAAAGAAATGAGCATTTCTAGATTCTTTCCTTGCTTTTTGGTGCAGATATTAATGAAAATTTAATATGATAATATAAAAAACTGTCCACCTATATGGAAAATTCATTGATTATAGCATGTCTGCTAAACAGTATTATTACATTTCTTCTTTTAGTTATACTTATTGTAAAAGAGTTTTTTGAAAAAATTATTTTAAATTAATTTTCTATTAAAAAAATCTTCTATTCATTCTCAGAAATAATTTTTAACTTTTCAAAAACTTGTCAAATAAATCCTTAAATAGTTCTTATTAGACCGTTCAGGTTTGATTATTTCTATGCGTGCATATATAGCGCACAATATTATATGAGAGTAAACAAAATAATAAACAAGATTCCAAGTACTTATTTATAAATATTGTTCCATAATATTTAATCATTTTCACCAAACACCTTGTAATCTTAATTAATATTATCGTGTATTATGTAATTTGCTTCATCGAACATGTAATCTACATTCTAATTGTATCTATATGTGTATGTATACATAAGTTTGCTTTTGATTTACTTGTAAACATTAAAAAAAAAGTCAGAGAGAGTAATATTATTCGTTCATATTGGGGTTTGAACACTGATTTAAATGACAATTGTATGATATCAAATGATAAATTCATTTAATTGAACGTATAAAGTGTTGCCACGGTGCTCAATTTCATTACTCTAAAAATGTGAACAATCCCCTAAAATATTAATTAAATTAATTAATCTTGGAAATAATATTTAATTAAGACTTGATGGGGAGACTTTAAATAATTAGATTTTTGCCATTTCAAGTAGTTTATTATTGGTCATGCATTCAGACAAACAAGGTGTGGGTCCCAAAACTGATGCTGTGCTTCGAATGAGGGGTTTTTAGGATTGAGGATTATGTAACTACCCTTACTGGTTGGATTTAATTACGGAAATGGGACTGACGGTCGTGATTGAATCTGATTTGATGATGCTCTGATTTCTTACAGAGAAAGTCTAATTGTTGTCTGGGTACTGTTCTGGATTCTGTACAAAAGCATGTAAGATAAGCAAGTAGAATTTTTACACGTGGCTTCATTTGCAGCATATCGAAACCTGCACATTTCTTGCTTAGCCACTTTGGGCAACACTTGTTAAAAATTTATTTTTTTATAAATTATTTTTTCTTTCCTAAAAGATGAGTCTGTAAATAAAGTCTGATTTATTCACTCTAAATGTACACACGCATCCATCTCACATAGGGGTGGAGCCCGCTATTTTTAAAATTGCGGACCCCACCCCTTATGTGAAATGGATGTGAATGTGAATCAAGTATATAAGTGTAGCATTATTCGTCGTTACAAATTCTTATAACCAGTTTGTATTTTTATATTTTTTACATATTATCGTGTAGGAATACAAACTCATTTTTTAGTTCGTGTCCAATTCTTGTAAGTTGATACTAATGTATGAATGTCACAATAACACATGTTTGAATATCTGCTTTTCATTCAATGAATTAAATAAAAATTGAAAAAATATATAATTTTGGTTATTCAATTCAATGCAATCTAATGGATCGAATTGTTTTTCGGGGGTTGTTTAGCTCAAGGATGAAGGATCGTTCACAGTGCAAAAATAAAAATAGAAATATGATGTATCAAGAATCATACTAATGTATTTTTTGTCGCTATTAAACGTTTAAAAGTGAAAATTTGTTTAATTTAGTCGACGATAGTTATTTATCTATTTTCGTGAAATGATGCACATTTTGGTTGAATATTCAATAAGGGCTAGTTTGGCACAATTTTTATTTTAGTTTTTATAAAAAAAGTTTTCTGAGAAAGCTATATTAAATCATTTTTCTCTAAAAACTCTTATAGTAAGATAAAGTACGATCAGAAAATTATTCAAATATGTTCAAAAGTAATTTTTTAATCTCAAAATAGCTTTTTACTTTTCAAAAGTACGGTTAAACATGGTTCTTCATGCTATTGTAATGATCTATTGACGATGGCGTAAAACGGTCAACACGTAATGTATTGTAATTATGACATATTTTAGTATATAATTCTTGTATTAGAAAAGATTTTAAAAATAATTACCTATTAATTAATACGTTCCTTAGCTCTTGTTTGATTTAGACAAAAATCATAATTTTTAACAGATTTTGATAAAAGTTGACAGAATATGTTATTTAAAAGTCGTAGATCCTATAAAATTTGTAATTAAAATTAATTATGAGAATTTAATATTTTATTAGTTGTATTAAAATATTTTTTTTCGAATAATTTAAACGTTCAAAGACAAGAACTTTAAGAATGCAGATTTTGTGGCTGTCGGTTACGAGATTTTATTGGGGGCTACTAATCGAATATCTTTCACTTGTAACAAAATTTCCTTATTTATGCTTTTACAAATATTTTAATTAAAAGTGTAATTATTTAGCAAAAAAATTAATTTCTAAACCTTTTTTGTCGTAGAGAGCAAAAAGAAGGTACCAAGAACTGACGCTGAAAAATATTGTAGAGTAGATTACAAAGATGCATTCTTGTTTATTAATTTAGACACAAATAAATTTACTTAAAAAAAAAAAAAAATCGATCATACTCAATAGTTTTGGGAATATTAAGAGTTTTCGACTAGCTTTATCAAATTTTACTTACGAAGACGTTTCGATTATATTTGCTAAAAATCATATTTTATAATTTTTAAAAACTTTTTAACAATATTTATTGTGGCATTTTCTCATCTAAATCAAAAAGTATAAAAAAAAAATTATTATCTTAATAATAAGAAAGAAAAAGTATAATTTAAATATAAAAAAATAACAATTTCAAAATAGTATAGAGGAGTAAAATGGAAAATGCATATTTACCTTTTGTCGACATGGATGAATTTGTTATCTAAAGTAAATTTTATGGGAGGTTTCAACCTCCAAATTTTTAGAAAATAGAAAGGAGATAATATTTAGCCCCCGTTTGATACCCATAAACTTCTCATTCTCATTCTTCATTTCAACCACACATTCTTCAAATAAAATAATATTATGCATAAATCAAAAAGATTTCATCACTTTTCCACCACACATTCTCACATCAATCATTATTCCAAAAATTTTCTTTTCCTCAAAATGGGTTTCAAACAGGGGCTTAATAATATTTTTTTTATATAGCAGTGATTGCATTTTGGACATAAGCGTGTTTATTTCTATCAAGTTCCAAAGTCGCATTTTGCACTAACAACTTCGGTTTGGCTTCATCATTTGGAATACCAAGACTCACATTCTTTACCATGAACCAGTGTTCTAAAATGCGCGACTTGACGTGATGTAAGGCCAAAACGTCATACCAAGTGGTTTGACTTTTTATTTAGCTGTCAATGACAATTGTTGACTACTAATGCACACTTAGGCGTAATTAGCATTTTTTTATTTTTTGACAATTCTTTGAAGTTAAAAATTATTAAATACTAATTTTTTCAGTTTGGTACATGTACACAAAGAAACGGAATAGACTTGACACCACCAAGATGAACAATCTGTTGGAGATATTATATCGATAAATGTGCATATTATATTCAAATCAATATGTACCGTTTTATGCTAATGAAATCGAAATAGAATTTGCGAAGACAATCAATAATCATCATTGTTGAATACGTGTCGATAGATTCAATCTGTTTCATTCTTTATTTCAAACCTTGCATAAAATCAAAAGAATATTAGTTACTTTCCGAAATCAAAATACTAAATTAGAATGAAATCGGAAAAAGAAATAGGAGATGCAAGTGATGCGATCGGTCGAGACAAGTGTTTGACACTTTGTCCTTAAGATGAATTTGCCACGCATCGGTGCTAACGATTTTTAGCAATCATCTCCCAAGATACAACGACGACGTCAAGCCATAGAAGCACTCCAAATGGCTTAGACCAACGAACTCGAACGAAATTCTCTCTCTACCATGATCATGACTTTTTGCATAAATGATTACTTTTACAAAGTATTTTATGCAACATGCTATGAAAAGAATGATATGGATTTATGATTTGAATGAATTGAATAAAATCCAAACATATGGGTTCTTATATAATAGTTGGAATAGCCATACCAAGAGACACGTCTCTTGAAATTTATATATCTCCATAAAGAGACACAATTACATCTCTAAATAAAGAGACGATTATTGAAAATAATACAAAAAGTCATGATCTCCAAGAGTCATGATCCATATGAAAAGACACATTTTTTCATCAAATTTGACTTAATTTCTCATTCACCAAATAACAAATTTCCAACACAATTGTCTATGTTCAATTTAATGCAAGGTTGGCAAATAAGAAGATGAGGAAGGGAAAAATAGAGACTCTATTAGCAAGTGATGCAATTAATGTACAATTTTAGATTGTAGATGGTTATGATGATGAGAAGTATGATGGAGTGAAAATGATATCTTAAAACCTTCCAGAGGTACTAGAAATACTCAGAATGAAAAAAGGGAGCCCGACGAATAGGATTTTGTATCAGAAAACACGGATAACAAATTAGACGAAGAAAATGTTATTGAATTGAAGTCCGATAAAAAGTTAGATAATATTTAAGTCCAATGCTATTTATTTACTATTTTGTATTTAAACTTAAAACTTATATTTTTGTTGGAAATTTTGAAAAAATGTATAAAGTTTCTATAAATCTGTTTTAAATGTTTAGTAAGTATTATTTTTAATTGATTAAAAATTAAAATAACATTAAAATAAAAAAACGCATTTTTACGCATATGCCTCGCCTAAATTCACTTAACCCATAGCTTGATCTCCACACATCGCTACGCATTACACCTTTTATAACACCTTCATGAACCAATTGTGAAGAACTTTAGTAGAAAGAAACTCAAAACTCATTAGCTTTGTGTCATTTACCCCTAAGTGCCTACAGAACAATTACATTTATCAACGTTAATCAAACTAAGACGAGACTTAAATTTAATTAAAAGAAAAGGTTTAGTCCGTGTGCCGGTGTACGAGGGGTTAAACTGTGAAGGAATCTTTTCCAATTGGATTACCCATTTGGATATGAATCAACAATCAAGGTACATGTACAGATTTATTATTATTTTTTTTGACAGAATTACATATTTACACTTGTCAAGTTTCCATTTGCAAATGAAAAAATTGAAAAGGAACACTACCAATCAACACCTGTAAAAATTCTGTAAAAAAACCTACATGTACACTTGGTTTTATCCTTTGGATATAGAACCCCCCTTCCTTCACAGGATTTTTGTGCGTGTCAGACCAACCACCAATAGGGGGGTGCCCGGGTTTGACCCAGGCACAAATCCCCCGTGAAAGGGGATTAATCCTTGGATATAATATCTCATATGAAGTAAGATATAACATCAATATGTTTTGTTCCGGTCATGAATGATCGGGATATTGATCTTTCCTAAGTATAGAACGATTTACTAAAGTTACATTTACTTGGCATTTAACGTGGAAAACTTGTTAGGTACTTTATGAATATAAGGACTTTGTTTTTTTTTTTTTTTTTAAACTAAAATAGATTTGGTTCTATATTTAACAATATCCATACTTGAGATTTTATTGGCATCGCCAAAATCTTTCATTTCAAATTCCGAAATAAAAGCACTCTTTGTATACTAATTGCTTCAACACGTGAAATAACTAGTAGCATATCATCGACTTCATGTTACAAATAAACATGAATTTGTGTCTGTAGTTCAGAATAATATTACAAGCGATTATCAAATTCACTTCTTTTGAAACTTAAGGATAACATGAATGTGCCAACCATTTTTATTTCACTGCTTTGGTGACTACTTAAGGCCATACAATGACTTTTTAAGAAGACGCAACTGATCTTATTTCTTCTTAGAAACAAAACCAATAAGTTGTTCATGAAATTCTTTTCTTCCTACTATTCATGTAAAAAAGCAATTTTAACATCAAGTTATTCTACTTTTCGATTACAATTGAAAAGAAAAAATCATTATAGTCAATTCTTTCTTTTTGAGTACAGCCTATTACAACTAATTTGACCTTAAATCTTAAGTGTCCAGATTTTGTATTACTTTCTTTTACTATATAAATCTACCTACAATCCACTATAGTGTGATTTTTGGGCTTAGATACCAATTCTCATGTTTTGTTCTCATTCATAGCTACAGCCTACACACGAGATCACATTGACTTGCCTCACTAAAGGTTTTAGGTTCTTCCACTCAGTTCCTTGTATGAATTAATGACTAATGCTATAAATCTGAATTTGTATACCTAATTGGGATTCTTTTCTCTCTAATTTCCTTCTTGAAATTTACGCAATTCGACCCAAACTACACCTAGAGGGGAGTGAATAGGAGTAAATGCGAAATTAAAAATTGTAATTAATTAATAACAAGTCACTAATTAATTATCTTTAGATGATTAAGTATACAGCTCAATTACCCTATATTTGAATACCGCATAATATAAAAACAGTAAATAAAGCAGTAAAAAACAAGCGGAATGTTCACGGAGAAACCTCGACTGGGTAAAAATTATGGACACTTTACCAGTCAAAATTCACTATAAACGATCAAACTTAAAGTCCGCCAGACAAGACGACGACATGAACTTTTTGACCTCCCGACTGAAGTTTATATTGTCTTCCTGGATTGTGTGCCCTGCACCAACTCCTAACTGAGATTCTGACAGCCCTCTTGGATTGCGTGTTCTTGCACCAACTCCTTGACTGCAATATCAAAACCCTCCTGGATTCTTTAACCCGTGACTTTGTGGATTCGTCTATCTTCTGTGGATTCTTGAAGAACTCTGTGTTCCTCAACAAGCTTGGTATTTGGATTAATTGTGTTGACACACTAAAATGCAGCCCAAAATCGAAAGGAAGTCCAATTGATAAATCCAAGGTAAAGACCCAACAGAAGCCAATTAAAAGGCCTAATAAGAAAAGCCCAAGTTGGAGGCCTGTGGAAAAACCTGAATATTGGAAGCTCAAGAACAAAGGAATACCATCGCCCCAAGGTTGTAGGACGCCCAGAGGCCGAACAAAGATAGTACGGCACAATCGCCCAGGACGACAGCCTCATTGTCGCCCAGAACCCCAAGTCGCCCAAAATCAAACAAGTCTAAAGGATACAGTTTGGAAGCGGTTGGCAAGTAAACCCGGCACGATCCCACGATCCAGGAAGCAACAAAGGTAGTGGCAGCGGTTACTAAGCAACTACTCCCCGAATAAGTGATTCCTCACTAAAAGAGTGGGCGGTTACGAAGGATACGAAGCAAGTCCGAGCAGTTTCGATAACCAAGGGATGCTCAAGAAGTATAAAAGAAGTAACGTCATAGAAGAAGAAGGACCGAATCAAAAACTCTCTACAAGAGATCATGTAATTTTTATTCCTTAGTTTAAATTTAATCATTTTTCAGTACTCGTGTGCTTGCGCCCTTGGAGGCGTTTTGTCTACTTCCCAATTGTAATCCTTCACTGGCATACGCACCCCTTTTGGGACTCTCTCTGACCCCTCTCTCTCTCATAATTGTTGGCGGGTTGCAAAAACGCGCGAAAACAATTTGGCACGCCCAGTGGGACAGTTGGTGTTTAGTAAGTGAAGATACAAAAAGAGAAAAGATATCATGCCTCATAAAAATTCCGATAAAGAACCAGCAAGTCAAGGAGTAGTCCAGTCTGTGGTTGAGCGATACGAGGAGCAACAATACTCTCCACAGACAGATGGACAAAATCCAATCAGTCACAGCCGCTACGAGCCAATGACAGAAATGAGCCCTCGCACAATGCGTGCATTGCTGGGAGAACTCACGCAGGATGTCGTTGAACAGGTAAATCTACGTAGCATTCATAATATGGAGAAATTTACCCAAAACGAGAATAAGCATTTTGATAATATGGCTAAACAACTAAATACGTTGAATGAAATCATGAATAAGTTGGTAGGCCAAATATGTCAACCTGTCATGCCTATAGATAATCACTTCCAATCTAGGACTATCGTAGGGCATACCTCGCCATACAATTCTCTTGGTGTAAATTCTGGCCCAAATTTGGAGCCACCTTTTGGCCCTTCTACTTCCAACCCAGGGGGAAATGGAACCATAAACGTGAATAATGGTAACACTACGTCCAACCTGGGGGGTAGTACCACCATGAGAGACAATGTCCCAAATATTGGACAGAACGGGTTGCGTACGAATGACGGTTTAAACACTCAGTTTACCGGTCATAACAACCTGAATAATGGCACTTTTATGGCCAATCAAGGGCAGACCACTAGACCTCCCACGAATCAGCCAGTAAATCAACCAATGGGGAACCCATATGACCCTAACGCCATGCTAAGAAACCAAATTATGGAAATAGTACAAGATCAAATAGCAGTTGGGGTACGTCCGGTGATTAGGCCAATTTACACCAAGCCATATCCTGATTGGATAGATCAGGCATATCCATGGCCTAGAGGGTACAAAGTACCGGAATTCTCACTATTCACTGGCCTAGGAGAAGTATCTACACTAGAACATGTAGGGAGATTCACGTTGCAAAGTGGTGAGGTGAATGATTACCATAAGTTGAGGTTGTTCCCAAGTTCCTTAACAGGAGTAGCTTTTTCTTGGTTCATTAATTTGCCAGCAAACTCCGTCCAAACTTGGCAACAAATGGAGCAATTATTCCATGCTCAATTTTATAAAACTGAGTCCGAAGTTACACTGGCCGATTTGGCGAATTTACGTCAATTGCCTAACGAGTGGGCAGAAAATTTCCTACAAAGGTTCAAAACGGCCAGAAGTAAATGCTTCGTGCCATTACCTGAAAAGGAATTTGTCAAAATCGCACAAAGTTGTTTAAGCTTTGATCTAAAGAAGAAATTCCAAGATAGAGAATTCCCAGATTTATTCCAACTTAGCGCGAATGTCGTTAGATATGAGCGACTGGTAAGAGAGGAAGAACAAATGAAAAATTCCAGTAAAGGGACTTATTATAAAGACCCGAATTTCAATGTTCATACTATCGATGATGGTTACTATGACCAGACCGAAATATGCTTGGCTGAGCTGGTAAAAGGAGAAGCATATACTTGTCCTATGTTAGTTAAGCCAAAAATAGTAGGCAAAGATGAACCTGCAAAAGGTGAAAACAGAAAAACGCGAGCGTTCTCATGTTAAGACAACTCCATAACCTGACAGGTTATGGAGTTGTCTTAACATGAAACTTAAGGATAACATGAATGTGCCAACCATTTTTATTTCACTGCTTTGGTGACTACTTAAGGCCATACAATGACTTTTTAAGAAGACGCAAGTGATCTTATTTCTTCTTAGAAACAAAACCAATAAGTTGTTCATGAAATTCTTTTCTTCCTACTATTCATGTAAAAAAGCAATTTTAACATCAAGTTATTCTACTTTTCGATTACAATTGAAAAGAAAAAATCATTATAGTCAATTCTTTCTTTTTGAGTACAGCCTATTACAACTAATTTGACCTTAAATCTTAAGTGTCCAGATTTTGTATTACTTTCTTTTACTATATAAATCTACCTACAATCCACTATAGAGTGATTTTTGGGCTTAGATACCAATTCTCATTACTTTCTTTTACTATATAAATCTACCTACAATCCACTATAGAGTGATTTTTGGGCTTAGATACCAATTCTCATGTTTTGTTCTCATTCATAGCTACACACGGGATCACATTGACTTGCCTCACTAAAGGTTTTAGGTTCTTCCACTCAGTTCCTTGTATGAAGTAATGACTAATGCTATAAATCTGAATTTGTATACCTAATTGGGATTCTTTTCTCTCTAATTTCCTTCTTGAAATTTACGCAATTCGACCCAAACTACACCTAAAGGCTAAAGGGGAGTGAATATGTGTAAATGCGAAATTAAAAATTGTAATTAATTAATAACAAGTCACTAATTAATTATCTTTAGATGATTAAGCATACAGTTCAATTACCCTATATTTGAATACCGCATAATATAAAAACAGTAAATAAAGCAGTAAAAAACAAGCGGAATGTTCACGAAGAAATCTCAACTGGGTAAAAATAATGGACGCTTTACCAGTCAAAATCCACTATAAACGATCCAACTTAAAGTCCGCTAGACAAGACGACGACATGAACTTTTTGACCTCTCGACTGAAGTTAATATAGTCTTCCTAGATTGTGTGCCCTGCACCAACTCCTAACTGAGATTCTGACAGCCCTCTTAGATTGCGTGCTCTTGCATCAACTCCTTGACTGCAATATCAAAATCCTCATGGATTCTTTAACCCATGACTTTGTGGATTCGTCTATCTTCTGTGGATTCTTGAAGAACTCTGTGTTCCTCAACAAGCTTGGTATTTGGATTAATTGGAATTGATGTTTTCTCCGCCAAGTATAATCAAATTAATGAAGGTTGAAGTCTTTTAATGAATTGGAAGATGAAAAGAGGAGGCTCTCATGTTCTATCTATGTTTCAACCTTTGAATTTATGTTCTGTGTCGTGCTGGTATTTATATGATAGGGTTAGGGTTGAATGATCCTGATAAAAAGCATTGAAATCGAGATTAAAAAATTCCCAACTAACCATGTCGCTCGAGCGAGAGCTCAGCGATAGTCGAGCGACGACTTGTCGCTTGAGCGAGAACCCAGCTACAGTTTAGTGAGAATGCTTTTGTTTCTGCCGCTCGAGCAAAGTTCTAGCAATAATCTAGCGAAATTGCGGTGCCGTTTTTTGTCCTCTTTTGAAGCTCAAGCCCTATAACATATACCACTCAAATAAGAAAATTACAACCTATTCCTTGACTTTTATAACCTATCCAATTTAGTTATTTTTTTTCACTAGCTTGCCAATTACATCATAAACTATCAAAACATAACACTTCTCTTTAGTCTGAGGGTAGATTAATTCTTCTTCTTTCAAGTTTGGTTCAATTTACAGCTCAAAATCATCTTAAATATGCGGCACAACTTGATGCTGCTCTACCTTAACAAGTGTATCACCTAGTTGGATTAACTCTGCCTTATTTCCAAATTTACGAGAAATTCTTACTTATATATTTTATCTTCGATTTTTATCAAGTATGAAGTTTCGTATTCTTTAAGAAGGACATCCTTTCTTTCAATGATTTAAAGACCATTCAATTCTTTTAGCTCGCGATCTATAGCCTTTAACTATAACGATCTGGCCTCGTGCCTAAAACATTATATTATACGTACTGTTCATTTTGAAAGGATCCTCACGACTTTCTGTAGTGTTCCACGTGATTTGAACCAGTGACATTTCCCTTAAATATGACTTAAGTTGAATTACTTGTCCAATTAATGTCGGGATTCAACTTAAGTCCTACTTAAGGGGAACATCGAAGATTCGAATTTTGGGGACGCGATAAAAATTCGTGAGTGGTAAGGTGGACTAATACTCTCCCAAAGCGAACAGTACATAAATTAACAGTTTGGGCACATAGATCGAATCATTACATTAACACTATCTAACTATCTAAAGAATATAATTTCCGGTGATCTTGGATTTTATCCTCCCTTTGATGCAAGTAGGCGGCATGGTCAAATACCCTCAAATTAGAGTAATCTATTTGCCTATAATACCCCAATTCTCATGATTTATTCCACTTAAAGCAATAGAGATGTGTGATTATAAACATTTTAAATTATAAATAGATAGAAACGAGTGTTGGATAAGTGAATATTATTTGTGAATTTTTCGAAAATGTGTACGATAAAAAGTGGACTGGGTATTTATAAACATGAGCCAAACATAATCTTAGCTTCTTCTAACTTGATTGCTACATCTACGTGAGCCAAACTATTTATATACCTTTTATTTTTTGTTGTCATATAAAATAGTCTCATTTACTATCAAACTCATCTATGTGAAACTAGTTGATGTCATTGTTGACACTTGGTCAAGAAACACGACACTTACTTATCATCCACAAGACCCGAGGTTCCATGAAAATCAGGCTCCGAGGTCATTAGTCTTTCAAGACATTCATCAAAGGAAAACTCTATTACAACAAACTTAGAAGATAAATAACAGTCATTTGCTGGAGATTAAAATTTGATTTTTAGTAAATTTTGATAAAAGTTGATAAAATATGTGGTTAAAAAATTAAGAAATATATGGTTGAAATCAATTGTCGACTTTGACTTAAATTAAAATTTTTATTTTAATCCGATCTAAACATGAGCTTATAGTAGGGTTGTCAATTTGGCTCGTCAGCTCGAACGGTCATAGCTCGGCCCAAAAAAAGCTCGAACCAACCATGTTCGAGGATTAGTAGAACCGAGCCGATGCTCGGGTCGAACTCCATTTTGGGACGTCGACCCTAGCTCAAGCCAACTCGTTATGAGTCGAGCCTTTTAAAAAAATTAGTCAAATCTACTGTAGTATTCAAATTTTAAATTTAAATTTTGCTGAAACGGATATATTTTTTTTGCTATAAATGTGATGTAAAATTTTGAGTTTCATATCAATTTCCTTCAATTAGTTTTAACTTGTAGTATTCTAGTTTTCAACATCAATCTCTAATATTTTTTTGCTCTAATATTCAATTTCTTTTGCTCCAATATTTAGTATTATTTACCATAAATGGATTTTACTAGTGATGAGATTAATCAATTTTAAGGTTAGTTCGAGTATTCCATCCTGCTACAATGCATCTCAAAGTGTTTCAATTGATCTGAAGGATATCGTAGAGGAAGAAGTACTTGAGACTTGAAGGTCAAAAAAAGAACCCTCGAATTGTTGGCAACATTTGACATGGAAAAAAGTTTTTATTCAAAATGAAGTTAATATTTGGAAAGCATGTTACAATTACTGTGGGAAACTTGGTTCAAGCACAACGCATTTGAATATGCACGTATTAAGGAATTGCAAATTAACCGGAAACAATCCGAACTAGTGTTGGCTGTTATGATTCTACTATTTCCACATTCGTATATTCACAGGATATATTTCGTGAAGAAATGACAACATACGTGGTTGTAGTAGAGATGTGGTTTATGGTGATAAACTCAATACACTTTACCCGATTCGTGCAGAATTATCTGCAATTAGAGTATATTTCTTATTGTAAAAATACTCTTCGTTCGATACTATAAAATTATATAACAAAAGAAAACAAATTTTTGAAGGTCTAAAAACTTTTAATAGTGTTATATTGTTACCTCTGATTTATGGATCGGTGGTAATAAAAAATGTTATATTGCTGGTACGATTCATTACATTGATTACTTGTGGATTCTACATAAAGGATTATTGCAATTCGATGTGTAGAATATCCTCATAATGTCACTAACATATACATGATTTAAAAAGATATTATATATGAATATGATACGCAAAAAATGGTTAGAAATTTTACTTTTGATAATGTCAGTGTGAACAAAATTGTTATCGAAAAATTTATTAATAATCTTAACTCTATATTTGAAAGTTTATTTTTTCATTAACATTGTTTATGTCACATTATCAATTTAATTGTAAAAGATGAATTAGAACATATAAGATTGCATTTAGATAAAATCAGACAAGTAATAAATTTTATTATTGTGTTACCAGCAAGGTCGTGAGCACTTAAAAATGGTATTAAAAATGTAATATTTTGATGTTGTTTGGTACCACATAATGATCCGAAAATTGAGACGAAATTATAGAAAATTTAATTGTGATAAAAAAAATTGCCCAAAAGTTGGGCGTGTCCGCTAGGGGGAAAAAGTAACAAAAAAACGTATTGTTATGTAACATGAATTCATGTAATAATGTGATAGCAATCATATCATCGAAGGAATAAAATGCATCTCAACTTTAACCACAATAGCTTTATTGCAATATATACAGGTGATAAAGCACTATTAATGGTATATAACATTACACAAAGGAAGTTTTAGGATGAATATGGTTTCAATTTATAGTTGAATGGAATGTGAGCTTTAAAGTGGGTCTACAATTGTGGTGGCAATGGTCAAACTGGGCCAGCTTTACCTTTAGACACACGAGCTCGGCTCATGTTGACACACTAGGCTCAGTTCGATCGTTTGGCTTATAGACTATCGAATCGTCTACCAACTCATGACATAACTCGTATTTTTTAAAGAAATAGTAATACGAGCCACAAAATAAGCTGTCTCCTTCAAAAATCAAATGGTGTCTGGCTTAATTAATGACTCATTTAAGAATGAATCCGAATTGTCATCCTCATGAGTCGAACCGATCCTCACGAGGCAATTGATCCATTTCCCACTCCTGGGCAAAAATTCACATACAATCAATAAAATATTTCTTTTTATTATTTTTATTATTTTTCTTACCATTTAGTAGTGATGGCAATGGAGCGAGTTCGGGGCGGGGGGTGCCCCGCCCCGCCAATCCCCGTCGGGCGAATTTTTGCCCCGTTTAATGCCCCATTTAGTTTTTTTTTTAACCAAAAATTTCCAATTAAATACAATTCAAAATTTTATAATCCAAATCAAATAATACTTAAAATAATTACATCAATATCCAAACCAAACAATGAAAACAAATAATGTCCAAAATTAAACAAACAACGTTCAATTTTTTTTTTTTTAACTAGGAGAGGCGGGGCTGCAATCCCCGCCCGCCCCGTCAACCCGTTGGGACGGATTTTTTGGCCATCTCTACCATTTAGTATTGTCTATACTGAAGAGACTACGTATGTGTATGGGTAGGAAATGCCACTTAATAAGCAAAATATCATCCTCAAAACTAGCTGGGTGGGATACATTGGTCACGAATAATGAAAGTGATTGCACATAAATAACGTGGTTTTGATAGATTCATACACTTGTCATGATCACTTAATTAATCTCAATTTATAAACTTTTGACACATGCCATGGGATGGGATGGGATGGAAGTAATTAAGTTTAATAAATGTAAAGGTGTGTTTGATTACTTTTTTTACGAAAAATGTCAAATTTTTACTTAAATTTCTATTTTGAAGCATTTGATTGCTATTTTTTTTCATGAAAAATATTTTTCAACTTTTAAAAATATGTCTAGTTTTACTTATTTTTAAGGAAAACATTTTTTGAGTAGGTTTCTGTTTTCCTCGAAACAAAAAAAAAAAAAAAAATAATAATTCTGTTTTAAGATATATTTTTCATGCCAATAAAATACATTCTATGCCCTGTTTGAACCACATTTTTTCTTCATTAAAATGAAAAATATGACAGTTATCCATCACATCAACATTAAAATTCAAACTTTCTATCTCTTGTGTGGGGTCCATAACGACTATATTTTTCATTTTCATTCTCATTATAATGTGGCTCAAATGGGCTCTAAGATTTTCGTTACCTAAACGGGATCTCAATGTGGGGCCCCACCATCTCTAGTCATTTTCATGGTAGGGAAATTTTATGTCGAATGTCACTATTGTAGACCACTTTTTTCTTATTGTACTTAGTTCACGTGGTGCTGAGAGGATAAGTTTAATGAATAATTTAAGGTCGTGTATGGCTGAGCATTGGTCTACTTATAATTCAGTTGACTTATAAACGAATATCTTTTATAAAATAACATTTTTAATAATTGGTTAAAAAGGGAAGAAATAAATTATTTATTTTGATAATAATATAAACGTTGCTATTACTTGCAGAGTTGGAAGTACAAAAAGTAACTCCCAGCTTTACAAAAAGAACTTTATCTCCTGGTTTTGAAATACTTTTGCCAAACATTCTCATCGTAAGACTTCCGCAATATTTTTGTACAAAGGGCACGGAATTTTGGAGATTTTTTAAAAAACTATTGTCAAGCCAAAGGAACATAACTCATCAAAAAGACTAAAACCAATAATAAATGAGAAAAAAAAAAAGAGGAAGAAAATTGATAAATGTACTAAAAGTTAAATGAAAGAATGACAATGTTACTCAAAATCTCAAGATTCATCATGACCATATCACAACCTAGTATCATCCTTGAAATCGTGTCATTAGCGGAAATCATGAAAGAATGACACTCTTCACATATCGTACACGTTATTCTTAATTTCATGATTGACCGTAACTATCATAACGATATCATCCTCAAAAGTGTTTCATTAGTCATAATTGCTCTTTACAACCATAATTATCAAGATCGATGCTAAAATTCTATATATACAAATCTACGTAGATCTGTATCACATGTATATTATTATACGAATCCTTTTAAATTAAGTAATTATTATCAATATCTAATATTATAATTTCCTGACACTATAAAATTAGGCCCTTGTTTGTGAATTAAAATTTTAAGTTAAAGTCAATAAATTATTTTAATCATACATTTTATGTGGATAAAAATTGAGAAATGCAAGTTCGACCCTAACAATACCTAGAGGGGGGTGAATAGGTGTAATGTGCGGAATTTAAAAATATATCGAATTAAACAGCAACAAATTACTTTTAATTCTTAACTAAACGGTTAAACATTCAAGTTATTTTTTTCTAAGTTGAATTACTATAGTTGTATAATAAACAATAAATAGTAAAGCAGTAAATCAAACACCGAGATGTTCACTGAGAAACCCAACTGGGAAAAAACTCTAGTCACTTTGCCGGTCAATCCATTATAAACGAATATAACAACTTACAGTCTACAAGACTAGACGACCCGTACTATCTGATTTTCCGACTGCACTCCTATCAGTTCACCTTGGATCCCGTGCTCCCCTGCACCAATCCTTGGCTGCGTTGCCAAAACTCTCCGTGGAATTTTCGTCCCTAGAACACTCCAAACCTTATGAATTCGTCTATCACCAGTGGATCACGAAGAACGACTCGTTATTCACACACATGAACTCTTGTCAACTCTCTTAGATCTTCAGAACTCTGACAAGATGTATAGGAAGTAAAGATTTAGCATTTGGATTATGCTCTCGATGTTTTTCTCAACAAAGAATATCACAAGAATGAAGGTTGAATGATGTGATATGAATGAATCACACATTCTCTTTGACAAAGTTCTCTCAATTGTTCAGCCTTAGAAAAATGTACCGGTGAAGTCTGATATTTATAGGCAGATCAAGAAACGAATGGGTGGGGTAAAAAGTCTTGAAATCGTGAAATAAGAATTTAGCGGACGGCACTATCACTTAAGCGAGGGCCCGCAACAGTCGAGCGACAGCCGTCGCTCGAGCGAAGGAGAGGCGATGATTTAGCGACGATATTTCTTCTTTTGTAGCTCGAGCCACTTCTTGGCGACAGTCCAGCAAAAATTCGTGTCGTTTTCCTCCTTATTCCAAACTCGAAACCCTAGACCTACTAACTAACTTTTGAACAAATTACATATTATTCCTTGAATTTTTACATTCTATCAAATTAAGTCATTTTGTCCACAGAATTTGCTAATTACAAAATCAACTAAAACCTAACAAACTCCCCATTTAGCATTCTCTGACAAAACAATAATCTATGTCAATGTAGTAATAAAAAAAGTTACATTAAAAAACATTGACACAACCTACAACTACAAATTGTCTTAAACGAACTCTACAGTACCTATTTCCAGAAATAGACAATTCAAATACAAGTGTAAAACGTGTGGAAATCATGATCAATGATAATCACAGTTTAAATTATTCAATTTAAGTGTCATTTAAGCAATTGTAACTCATAAAACATATTTTTTCAGTTTTACACCACAAGCTAAATTAGGACATAGTATCAATGCAACCCAACATACAAAAATGAAACATTAACACTCACAACATCAAAAACTTAATTTAGCAAAACTGAAATTAAACAAATATGCATGTGCTCCCCCTAACTACAAACTCTCAAAGTGTTTAAGCAATAGGTAAATGTATCTATATCTCACCCCAACGACCCCTCGGACATAAATTGCAAATCATAAAATACAAAAATTAGAAATCAAGAAATTTCATTTTATATATTTCCAAAAGATAATTACGTCCAGAATTTTAATAAACAATACATCTAAGCACAAGATCAAAATCTAGATAAATATCTACAAATGACTCTCTATCAACAAAAAATACATACAGACTGCTCAAAAATACTACTCCCCTCTTTTGTCACAAAATGACAAATGAAAATCCCAAGAAGCACCGGTAGCGTCATCAGTATCATCGGAGTCCGTCATCTCCTCGGAAGCATCATCCCAATGGCAACGAATCCATCGTAGTCTACGTTGAATGTAGTCAACAGAAGCCCGCAGTGTAGCAAACTCGACGGTGTGGCGATCATTTGTAGCACGAAGCTGTGTAATATCTGCCATCATACGAGTATGTTGATCGATAATCACGGTCATCTATCCTAAGAGAGAGATTAACGGGTCGATGGAGCAGACTCGGGAGGAAGAGGAGGTACTGACTCGGAAGGAGGATGAGCCGAAAAGAAGAAGGAATATCAGTGGAGTGTGGAGCAGTAGAAAAAGAAGGAAAATCAAAAGGGTCAAAAGAGATCAGGCCATCGATAGGATTAGCCAGCACAGTTGAATCAACATGTGGTTGTGCGTGCTCAGAAGAAGCATATGACCTGCTCTGGGATATGGTGGTATGACCAATCAACCGAGTAACCCGCCGCTGAACCCCTTCAGGAAAGTTATATCCTAATGATGTGACTAACCTATAGATAAGACACGCTAGGGTAGCCCAACCCGAGTCCCCTGGTTTGGAATGCCCCCAAAAGCTGCAGCATATAAAAGAAGGCAGATCAATAGAATCCCCATGCAGCGGGCATACATGAATCGAGCTTTCTCCATAGGTAATAAAGAAGTATAAGAAACTGGCTACAGATTCGCACACACAATGCGCAACAAGATATGTCGGTCAGTGGGTAACGATCCAGTGCACATCGCACCTAGACCACCATCCATCGGTGTGTTAAGCACCGTGGAACGAACTAAAGTGTCTAAAGGAAGAGAATCGAGAGTGAGATAGGGAAATAAGGGATGGACGACTCTCGGAATATAAATAAGGCTAGAAATGACGTCTAAAGTAATCTTGACTACCCGATCTCGAAGAAAAACCTTAAAAGAAGAACCACTAACATCATGGATGTTAGCGTAAACTCCTGAACTAAAAGACTAGGATGAGGTGTCAAATCTACTAAAAATAACTCCCAACCCCGAGAAGTGAAAATAACGGCGAGGTCGGGGGATAGGTCAGACATAATGACCTCGCGCTAAAAAAGAACGAGGTGTAATGAGAACTATGACCTAAAAATATCTTGGGCAACAGCATAAATGAACTTAGTTCGACTAAACGAGGTCGAAGTACTAGGAGTAGATGGAGTAATGCGTGCTCTCTTGGCGGCATGTGAAAGAATTGAAGCAAAAACTTATTAAAACCTCGATATAAGATAAATGAACTCATGATATGCATGGCATGCATGAATGCACGAAAAACGAGCCAAAGAAAGTGACATGCAACGTGCCATATCGTGAATGCGTGATGACATGCATTGATGCCTAGACGTGATGACATGACACATGTCGTGATGTCTAGACGCAGGGGCGCGACGTCATGACGAAGATAGCGACATCATGATGTGGTGACGTGACGTCACCATGCAATGCCAAACCAAGTACACAAATTGACTTCAGCTAGTCGCACACTCCCAACAAAAGTACTCCCCTAATCAAAAACCCGACATCAACAAGCCCCTCACGCCAACCAATCGTCACTTAAGCAATGAACTTCAACCAAACTCTCAACTATATCAATAGCCACCAAAAAATACAACCCATTCATTACAAAACTCCATGAGAATGACAAAATAAGATAAAGAATGCCCAAACATCACCCAATCACGACCTCAAACACAACGACCTAAATTACCAACCATGTTCACAACAATCTCCAATCCACACGCTAATTCTAATGCAATCCTATCATTTAACAATGCACAACAAAAAAATGAAGTGTAGTGAAGAAATCATCAAACTCATGCCACAAAAGGTCCAAAACTTCGATTTTTGATGAAAAATGATGCAACAATCGATGATAAGCTTTGCCAATGATCAAACCATGTGAAGCACTACCCAAAACTCAAGCAAGAATGATCAATGTGTGAGAAAATTCCAAAATAATTGCGAAAATGAGTAAAAATCAAGTTTTTCAAAGTTTACCTTTAAATCACAATGTTTTGATGAAATAGCACCACTACAATGTTTGATTGAGCTATTAAAGTGATTAGAAAGTAGAAACTTGATGTGGGCAAACGAATTTTTGGAGAAATCAAGATAAGAAATAGGAAAAATGCGTAAAAAACCCTGAAAAATGACATTTTCATTCAAGTTTACAATTTGTCGCTCAAGTGACCCTGAGCAATAAGAGAGCGAGGCAGCTTCTGCTGTTGTCGCTCGAGCGTGTTCCAGCGAGAAGCTAACGACAAGACAATTGACAGAAATATTACTAAAAATTTAAAAATTAAGAAATAGCATTTTTTTCTTTCAAACTAAATAATACGTTAATAAAAACAACATAAGCTCTCGACACTTCAATAATTAAAATCAAGCATACAATCAAAAGTCGAGCAATATCATGAAGATTTTTCCACGTACTGAATTAAGTTCAAGATGTAGTAAGGTGTATAAATGACTCATGCGTGAAATGTGCTACTATTTTCTCATGAAAATGACTCCAAACCTTAAAAATTTGTGAGAAATGACATGCAAACATCACTGTTAAATAAGTATAATCCATAATGATGAAAGTCAAACCCGAATAAATTTTAGGACCTGAAAAACGAGCTCAATTATATGATAATTTTTCTTTTCTCCCCCTAATTATGAACATATAACATTTTTATCGTTTTTCTCGTGAATAACATCTTATGTGCAGACTATGTCCATCAATGACTAAATTGACCCGTGTAACGAGCTTAATGTCGATTAACCCAAGTCGGATGACCACACGCACCAGGTTATGAGAAATCCCTCGAGCTTAATTACTCGAGTCCAATAGGCTTCGAACAGAGTATAAATGAACCAAATGAGTATTCACACTTTTATTTTTCATCAATAATTTTTTTTTTCAATAATGCAACGATGCAGGGAGACTATCACGAGCTAATGTCATCTAAATGTAGGTCAATTCACGTTCGAGGTCACCCTACTAACACGTGATTTCCATCACAAATCTCGCACACGCGGTTCAAATTCACTTACAAGATCATAATGCGTGCAGTGCAAATGATTACATGACAACACATGTACTTAGTACTCCACAATAAAACGAACCAAGAAATGTAAATAACACTGTAAAACAGATAAATGCTTACGTGGTTACACATGACACATTTAAAATCATAACGATATATCGTTTGCCAAAAAAATTTTGTATTTTTCTTGGTTTTCAATTTTTTTAAACAATATTTGAAGCAGAAAAATATATAAACATAAAATAAATAGAAATAACACACAAATAAATGAGATGCATGCATGAATGAATGGACACCGTGAATTACACATGCATGAACCAAAACGCTAAATCCTGGTGAAATTTGTATGCCCTTACCGTTAAGAACACGACCATATTCCCAATTAGAAACACAAGTTCGACATAACAATACATAGAGGAGGGTGAATAAGTGTAATAAACGAAATTTAAAAATATATCGAATTAAACAGCAACAAGTCACCTTTAATTCTTAATTAGATGGTCAAACATTCAAGTCAATTTGTCCTTAGTTAATTACCGCAATTTTATAATAAACAATAAATAGTAAAACAGTAAATCAAACACCAGGATGTTCACAGAGAAATCCAACTGGGAAAAAACTCCGAGCATTTTGCCAGTCAATCCACTATAAATGAATATAACAACTTACAGTCTATCAGACTAGACGACCCGTACTATCTGATTTCCCGACTACACTCCTAACAGCTCACTCTAGATCTCGGGCTCCCTTGCACCAATCATTAGCTGCGTTACCAAAGCTCTCCGTGGAATCTGCTCTCCCGCAACACTCCAAGCCTTGTGAATTCGTCTATCGTCAATGAATCACGAAGAACGACTCGTTCTTCACAAACATGAACTTTTGTCAACTCCCCTATATCTTTAGAACTCTGACCAGATATATAGGAAGTAAATGTTTGGTATTTGAATTATGCTCTCGATGTTTTTATCACCAAAGAATCTCACAAAAATGAAGATTGCATGATGTGATATGAATGAATCAATCTCTCTGACAAAGTTCTCTCAATTGTTCAACCTTAGAAAAACGTACATGCGAGTTCTGATATTTATAGGTAGGTCAAGAAACGAATGGACCGGGTAAAAAACGTTGAAATCGCGAAATAAAAATTTTCTGGACAGCACCGTCGCTCAAGCGAATGAGGGGCGACTGTCTAGAGATGATGTTTCTGCTTTTTTAGCTTGAACCACTTCTTGGCGACAGCTCAGCGAAAATTCACGTCATTTTCCTCTTTGTTCCAAACTCGAAATCCTAGACCTATTAACTAACTATTGAACAAATTGCACATTACTCCTTGAACTTTTACATTCTATCAAATTAAGTCATTTTGTCCACAGAATTTGCCAATTATAAAATCAACTAAAACCTAACAAAAATATCTCAACTACACATTTAATTAGTTTTTATCAAAATTATTAAAAATCTGATTTTAATTTATACCAAACAAAACTAAAATTCAAAAATGATATGAGATTATAATTATTCAGCGTAAATATGTAATAATTAAACTGTATTTGACAATATAATACAGCATTTTTTAATTATTTTTCTATTATTTTGTAATTGACAATATAGTACAGGAATTTCCTTTTAGTCGAGACCTGTTCGTACATATTTTTCAACTAAGTGCAAAGACTAATCGGCCACCAACTATTGGCTTTCCTTTTCAAATCCGCGGTCGATTCCGTCCACGAATCCGGGGCTTCCACGCTATATGCCTGGATTCTTCACTGTAAAAGCCCCTCATTTGATATATAATCAACGGAAATGCCATCCTAATAATTTTCGGACAAATTTGCCCCTAAAATGTGGTCCCCATGCCTCCAATCTGTCCCCCTGGCACCTGATATTTACAACAACAGTGTCTGACCCAATCAAATGTAAGTGCATTTACCATTTCTGTTTCTTTAAGGTACGTGAAAACTGACCCACCCAATTCCCAAATAATAAGGCCGTGTTTGGTGGAGAGCTAGAGTGTAGAAATAAATTATTGTAAAATGAGTTTAGGTTCCAAACATTTCAGAAACAAACCGCGAGGTTCCAAAATTTTCATTTTTGGCACTGTGGTCCAAAACTTTAAAATTACGTAGTGACTTTTAATTGACCCAAAAGTCACCCTAGATAAATTTCGTTGACCATGTAAAGAAGGGTGAAATGGTTTTTTTGTTTGTTTGTTTGTTTTTTTTTTTTTTTCATATTATCTTGTTTAAAATAATTAAAATGAAAAATAGATAGATTAAAAAAAAAACCAAAAAAAATTAAAAAAACGATAAAAAGGTAAAAATTTGGGAAAAATTCACACCTCGGGTACTAACTATAATAGCCAATTCAATTTTCAGATCTAAAGTTTAAAAATTCAAAACTCAAGTGATAAATAAATAATTAAATATAGGATAATTCTACTTGTACATTATGGCATCCATAATGGATGACATAATGTACAAGTGGAATCCCCCTATTGGAGGGTGTGCCGGTGGGCCAGCACACCCTTCAATAAGGGGGTGCCACTTGTACATTATGTCATCCATTATGGATGCCATAATGTACAAGTAGCACAACCCATAAATATATTAACATTACAAATTATACAATTAACGGTCACAAATACATACTTATATATCACATATTGTCAAATCAATTGGTCATGGATTATTTCCCGGTCACAAATGACAAATTTTGTAAGTCACAACTCAAAATTTTAGATCACATATTATTTATCGGTTATAAAATATCCAATTTATTGATCACAATCTCAAATAATTGGCCACAAATTAACCATTTGATTGGTCACAATCAACCAAATAATAATTTGTGACTATCATTACCATTTGCGACCATCACACGATCACATCAACACCGCACTACACACAGAACCATCGTCAAACAGCACTACTGCTAGAGCCACTCCCACCACCTAACAACTGTTCAACACCACTAAACACCGACAAGCCACCAACACACCCACAACACACACACCACCACCACCACATCCAACCACACTACTATCTCAAAAATCAACATCTTAAAATCAGCATACCAAGATCACCACCACACCACTGTCTAGCTATCTCATAGCATCGATCTGAAAGAGTTCCCAACCCCAGCATCACCACCACCACCACCACATCAACACAAAACAACTGTAGTGACATCATCAAACAACTATATCAACGTTTCCCAACACCCGCATCAAACAATTGCAGACCGTCATCTCAAAATCACACCACCACCTAGACAGCTACTGAACCTCCAAGCAAAAGGTCACTCGAGACTGATTGAGTGCAGTTGCAACAGCTAAGATTTGAGCACGTGCAAAGTTTGTTGCAGCAACGCTCAGATCCAAGCATCGCCACATTGTGCATTTCAGAGTGTCGCTGAAAAAATGGAGTAGATAGATTGACGATTGATCGTCGCCGATTCAGAGCACAAAAACGATGAAGAATGAAACCCATCGACGATGAAGAATAAGATAAACGGGTAGAGAGAGAAATCTAAAACTTGTAAAGAGGGAAAAGATACATGATATTTGTTGACACACTAAAATGCAGCCCAAAATCAAAGGGAAGTCAAATTGAGAAATCCAAGATAAAGACCCAACGGAAGCCAATTAAAAGGCCCAAGAAGAAAAGCCCAAGCTAGAGGCCTGTGGAAAAGCCTGAATATTGGAAGCCCAAGAGCAAAGGAATACCATCGCCCAAGATTGTGGGACGCCCAGAGGCCGAACGAGGGTAGTACTGCACAATCGCCCAGGACGACAGCCTCATTGTCGCCCAGAACCTCAAGTCGCCCAGAATCAGACAAGTCTAAAGGATATAGTCTGGAAGCGGTTGGCAAGTGAACCCGGCACGATCCCACGATCCAGGAAGCAGCAAGGGTAGTGGCAACGGTTATTAAGCAACTACTCCCCAAACAAGCGGTTCCTCACTAAAAGAGTGGACGGTTGCGAAGGATATGGAACAAGTCTGAGCAGTTTCGATAACCAAAGGATGCTCAAGAAGTATAAAATGAAGTAACGTCATAGAAGAAAAAACCCCGAATCAAAAACTCTCTACAAGAGACCATGTAACTTTTATTCCTTAGTTTAAATTTAATCCTTTTTCAGTACTCGTGTGCTTGCGCCCCTTGGAGGCGTTTTGTCTACTTTCCAGTTGTAATTCTTCACTAGTAAACGCACCCCTTTTTGGGACTTTGTCTCAAGAGGTCTGTTCCTTACACAATCGTCTGACCCCTCTTTCTCGTAATTGTTGGCGGGTTGCAAAAACGCGCGAAAACAATTTGGCACGCCCAGTGGTACAGTTGGTGTTTCGTAAGTGAATATACAAAAAGAGAAAAGATATCATGCCTCATAAAAATTCCGATAAGGAACCAGCAAGTCAAGGAGTAGTCCAGTCTGTGGTTGAGCGATACGAGGAGCAACAACATTCCCCACAGACAGATGGACAAAGTCAAAGCAGTCGCGGCTGCTACGAACCAACGACAGAATTGAGCCCTCGCACAATGCGTGCATTGCTGGGAGAACTCACGCAGGATGTCGTTGAACAGGTAAACTTACGTAGCATTCATAATATGGAAAAGTTTACCCAAAACGAGAATAGGCATTTTGATAATATGGCTAAACAACTTAATACGTTGAATGAAATCATGAATAAGTTGGTAAGCCAAATGTGTCAACCTGTTATGCCTATAGATAATCACTTCCAGTCTAGGACTATCGTGGGACATACTTCGCCATACAATTCTCTTGGTGTAAATTCCGGCCAAAATCTGGAGCCACCTTTTGGCCCTTCTGCGTCAAACCCAGGGGGAAACGGAACCTTGAATTTGAGTAATAATAACACTACGTCCAACCTGGGGGGTAATACAAACGTGAGAGATAATGTCCTGAACAACGGACGGAATGGTTTACGTATGAATGAAGGTCTAAGCACTCAATTTAACAGCCATAATAGCCCGAATAATGGCACTTTTATCGCCAATCAAGGGCAAACTACCAGGCCTCCCACGAATCAGCCAGTAAACCAACCAACTGGAAACCCGTATGACCCTAACGCCGTGCTAAGAAACCAAATTATGGAAATAGTGCAAGATCAGATAGCAGTTGGGGTACGCCCGGTGAGTAGGCCAATTTATACCAAGCCATACCCTGATTGGATAGATCAGGCATATCCATGACCTAGAGGGTACAAAGTACCGGAATTCTCAGTATTTACTGGCCTAGGAGAAGTGTCTACACTAGAACATGTAGGGCGATTCACGTTGCAAAGTAGTGAAGTGAATGATTACAATAAGTTGAGGTTGTTCCCAAGTTCTTTAACAGGAGTAGCTTTTTCTTGGTTCATTAATTTGCCAGCAAACTCCGTCCAAACTTGGCAGCAAATGGAGCAGTTATTCCATGCTCAATTTTACAAAACTGAGTCTGAAGTCACACTGGCCGATTTGGCGAATTTACGTCAATTGCCTAACGAATGGGCAGAAAATTTCCTACAAAAGTTCAAAACGGCCAGAAGTAAATGCTTTGTGCCGCTGCCAGAAAAGGAATTTGTCAAAATCGCACAAAGTTGTTTAAGCTTTGATTTAAAGAAAAAATTACAGGATAGAGAATTCCCAGATTTATTTCAACTTAGCGCAAACGTCATTAGGTATGAGCGACTAGTAAGAGAGGAAGAACAAATGAAAAATTCCAGTAAAGGGACTTATTATAAAGACCCGAATTTCAATGTTCATACTATTGATGATGGTTATCATGACCAGACAGAAATATGCTTGGCTGAGTTAGTAAAGGGAGAAGCATATACTTGTCCCATGCTAGTTAAGCCAAAAATAGTGGGCAAAGATGAACTTGCAAAGGGTGAAAGCAGAAAAACGCGAACGTTCTCGTTCGTAACCAAAGCTGACCTCATATTCGACAAGTTATATAAGGATAAGCAGATAAGGTTGAGCGACAAATACAAATTGCCAGACCCTGAACAAATTAAGGGTAAAAAATACTGTAAATGGCATAATGCATGGTCACATGCGACTAACTATTGTATGGTTTTTCGCCATGTATTGCAGGACGCTATTGAATCAGGACGAATTACGTTCGAAGAGAAGAAAAAGATGGCGGTGGATGAAGATCCGTTCCCACGGCCACTGGCAATGAATATGATAACGACTGGTTTGAAAAATAAATTGTCAAGGTTTAAACTGGTGATTGATGACGAAGAAGAAGAATCCAAACCACCTCTCAGCGTTTTTGAACGCATCAAAGGGAAAGAGCCCAAGCAGGGCGAAGATGTGCTGTGCGACAGATGTAAGCACGAATTGAAAGCAAATACAGGGTCATCAACGACACGGCCATTCCACCATCGCCCTGATTTCATGCCAGTCGCTCAGCCTGTCGGGGGCGAAGGGTGCCGTTGTACGGAGAACTACCTAGAGAAAGGGGGTTTGGGACGGCCAGCCAAAGAAGAACATTTAGGCCGCTGCCTCGTCAGCCCAATGTATGGCATTCGTTCCAAAACAATGCAGGAAGGATAGTGCCATTCAATGAAATGACAAGAACCCAACAAAGGCGTTACCAACGTAATTACGGGCGGATGATAAGGCAACAGCAAGGAGGATCATGCCCTAGAGCGCCCAAAACGCTCAAAATAGCCAACGGAAATGCTTTTGAAGATAGTGAAGAAACAGGCACTGGCGAATCAATGGGAGAATTGCCGGAAAGCTCGTCTGGAAGATCGAAGTTTGAGCGAGACAGGAAAGATGAAGATGATCCTGACCAACCTCTAACCATCCAGTTTGGCACATTACCTCCTGTCCTGACTAACAACTACCTGTTGGCCGACGAATTCAAAAGCAAAGAAAAAGAGGATAATGAGGAAGAAACTTGTGTGCTAGTCTGCGATGAAGGCCAAGTCCAGAGAAATGTGTGATGATGGAGAGGACGATGGTATGACAGATGTTGAAGAAGAAATTGATTTAGAAGCAGAGAGACGGAAAAGGGGAGTGTCGCGCAACACCCTGTTGAAACAACTGCACCAGGAAGGAGTCCGCGAGGTGGATCTGTTGGGAGAACCATCTGGTCGACCGTTTGATTTCTATGTGTTGTATGGGACGCAAAAAGGAAAGAGAGGGTACCTCGCTCTGAAAAATATGGATCACTCCCTAGAATAATGCCTCCTCCTACAAATTGGGTAACTGAGGAAGAAGTATTGGAAAAAGAGAAGGAAGGGACCCAAGGAAAGAAGGCTCAGTCCGATGTGCTGCACGTTGATCTATCACCAAGAGATAGCCCGCCAGAAAATAGGCAGGAAGTGGAAATAGACGCTGCTGAAAAAGTCATCTTCAACAAACCAGCGATGAGGTTAACCAAACACTTAAGGCCACTGTACGTCAAAGCCTTGGTTAATGGTGTACCAATAGTAAAAGTACTTATTGATAATGGAGCGGCTATAAACACCATTCCAGCTAGGATGATGAGGAAATTTGCTAAGACAGAAAGCGACATGATCCCAACAGAAGTCATTCTTACAAGTTTTAATGGTGGGGCAACTTCAGCAAAAGGAGTTATGCCACTTGACATAACTGTAGGGACAACCACTAGGACTACTGTTTTCTTCGTGATAGATGGTCCTACCAGCTACAACGTGCTATTAGGAAGAGACTGGATCCATGGCAGTCGATGTATTCCCTCATCACTCCATCAATGCTTAGTCTTCTGGAACGACAAAGGGGAAGCAGAGGTGGTGCAGGCAGATCATAGGCCCTTTGTGGCGGAAGCGAATTCAGTGGAGAGGTTCATGTATGAAGGGAATTATGGGCCTGTCAGAGTGGTTCAAGATGGGGAAGAAACTCAAATTACTGCCCGAAGCGAAGAGCCTTTCTCAATAGATTCACTCACTGAAATGTTTAATCAAATGAGGCCAAACATAGTGGCCTTGAAAGAGCCAGTAATTGGCAAAAAAGAAGCCAAACAACCTTAAATGAGTTTTCGACAACAAAAACAAGAGGCCGAAGTTCGGGCCTTCCGAGCCAAGTTGATGACTTTCAATAAAGAATGTGAATGTATGAAGAAAGAAGAAGCGGCGTTAAAGATGCTGAAGGACAAATTGATGGTGTCCGAAATGGAGCAGAGCTTGGATTGGGAAGTTCATAAAGTGGATTGCCTGGAAGAGCAAAACTCTCTGAGCGACGTGGATGATGAAGCGACGAAGATCCCTAAGTCAGGATATGCACAAGCTCAAGACCCCTTGGTCAAGGTTAACATTGGTGAGGAAGGAGAGGATCGCCCAACGTTCGTTAGCCAAATGCTGCCTCACGAGTTTTAGGCCAAGTGCGAATACCTCTATCATGGATCGGCCTCAATGGCAAAGATTGCGAGAAAGGGAGATCTTCAGAGCACGGGAATAAATGACCGACCGCAGCCCGTTCGACGGCTTCAGCATCATTAAACGACGGACCCAGATAAAACTCGTTGCGGTCAGCATTGGATTGTGAAAGAAAAGACGGGTTCACATATGGTCTTGCGAGAAGGGTCTGGAAATCCTCAAAACTGAAAACATTGTCCGAAAGAGTTTGAGAAGTAGTCATTATGGCACCGAAAGTGAGTTGCTCTCGAAGATTGTCTGGTTTAAATCGAAGGTTGCCGCAAGGGAGACGGTGAAATGGCGAGAGAAAGACGTAATGCCGCAGAGATGTAAATGAAAAAGAATGTCGCGTACTTTTAGGGTTTTAAGGGTTTATAACGTCGCAACCTTTCAGGCACTAAAACGCAAGCGACGATTGAAATTCTGGGGAAGTTCAAATATTGCGGGAAAGATACAGAATGAATATGGCAAAATTAATGATTAGTATTAATTCTGCCATATTGGGGGGTAATTGTTGACACACTAAAATGCAGCCCAAAATCAAAGGGAAGTCCAATTGAGAAATCCAAGATAAAGACCCAACGGAAGCCAATTAAAAGGCCCAAGAAGAAAAGCCCAAGCTAGAGGCCTGTGGAAAAGCCTGAATATTGGAAGCCCAAGAGCAAAGGAATACCATCGCCCAAGATTATGGGACGCCCAGAGGCCGAACGAGGGTAGTACTGCACAATCGCCCAGGACGACAGCCTCATTGTCGCCCAGAACCTCAAGTCGCCCAGAATCAGACAAGTCTAAAGGATATAGTCTGGAAGCGGTTGGCAAGTGAACCCGGCACGATCCCACGATCCAGGAAGCAGCAAGGGTAGTGGCAACGGTTATTAAGCAACTACTCCCTAAACAAGCGGTTCCTCACTAAAAGGGTGGACGGTTGCGAATGATATGGAACAAGTCTGAGCAGTTTCGATAACCAAAGGATGCTCAAGAAGTATAAAAGGAAGTAACGTCATAGAAGAAAAAACCCCGAATCAAAAACTCTCTACAAGAGACCATGTAACTTTTATTCCTTAGTTTAAATTTAATCATTTTTCAGTACTCATGTGCTTGCGCCCCTTGGAGGCGTTTTGTCTACTTTCCAGTTGTAATTCTTCACTAGTAAACGCACCCCTTTTTGGGACTTTGTCTCAAGAGGTCTGTTCCTTACACAATCGTCTGACCCATCTTTCTCGTAATTGTTGGCGGGTTGCAAAAACGCGCGAAAACAATATTATTAATAATTCAATTAATACCTGATTTTTTAAATAAACATCATAATTTATAAAACTTAAATACCTGTTTATATGTAATTTCCTAAAAAAAAAATCATTTTCTTCACCCCAACTCTACTTAGGTTGCCGCTACAACTGCCATCCCAACACCCCACCCCACTACCCATTCCAGACCAGCATCAAAATTCAATGGAGTTAGCGTTGGTGAGGACATTCAACTCAAAACAAACAATTAGAATGCGTTCGATTGCGAGTATGAAATTTACATAGAAATAAAATAGATTTTAGGCAATTCAATGCCTAGAATTTATTTGTTTGAAAAGTATTAATTAAATGTGTTTTATTGATTTAGCTTTCAACTTAGAAAATATTATATTTGTCTATTTTTTAGAAGAGTGAGAGGGGATTGATAAGAGATAGAAATAGATAGTGAATTATATGGAAAATGAAAATCACACATCCCTAAAGAAAATATTTTCCTTATTTTTTAGGAAAATATTGTCACGTAACCAAAAGTTAAAAAATATTTTATATGAAAAAATTTATCAATCAAACACCTCAAAACTAGAAATTTAGGTGAAAAAAATGACATTTTTCATAAAAAAAATATAAAACAAATTAAATACACTCTTAAGGTAAAAGCAAAAGAACATTAAGGGTCCGTTTGATTGCAAAGGTGGAAAATGGGTGGAAAGAAAATGAATTCCAGGGAATTGAAATGCCTAGAATTTGTTTTACTGGGAATTGTAATTAATTGTGTTTGATTGGTATAATTTTCCACCTGGAAAATGTTGAAAGTTTGGTGTCCGTTTAACTTCATTTTTTATGGAAATTGTCCATTAAAATGATAATTTTTTCTACCACTGAGTCTAGAATTTGTTCCAATTACCAAAAAGTTAAAAAAAAAAATTTAAACAATTAGAAAAAAATATCATATTCGTTTGACTTTGTTTTGTATAAAAATTGTCAACAAAAGTGAAAATCATTTTTGCAATAGTTGATAGAATTTGTTGTTATTGCTAAAAAAAAAAGGTGGAAAATGTTTTCCCACCTAATAGGTGGGAAAACAAAATCAAGCTTTTGTGCATCAAATGATTGTACCTAGAAAATAGGTGGAAAACGAATTCCCTGGAAAAGAAGACGCATCAAACAGCTAAAAAGTGGGAAAATGGAAAACATTTTCCATTTTCCATGGAATTCACGGCGTATCAAACGGACCCTAAGGGTGTGTTTGAGCCACAGTATTTTGGAAGAATGTATTTTAGAATAGTAGATTGATGGAGAATGTGTGGTTGAAAAAGAAGGAAAAATTATTGATTTAATGAAAAATATTATTTTATTAAAGAATGAGTGATTGAAAATGAGTAGAAAAATGAAAATTTCAATGTAGCTCAAACAGGGGCTAATAATAATAAAAAAAAAATCCATTTATTTTCATTAAAAATATATGGTTTGTGATTGTGGATAAATATATTGTTACACTTAGGGTGCGTTTGATACGCCACCAATTCCATGGAAAATGGAAAACCATTTCCATTTTCCCACTTTTCAGCCGTTTGATGCGTCTTCTTTTCCAGGGAATTCATTTTCCACCTATTTTCTAGGTACAATCATTTGATGACAATTTCTATACAAAACAAAGTCAAACGAATATGATTTTTTTTCTAATTGTTTAAAAAAAAATTTTTTTTACTTTTTGGTAATTGGAACAAATTCTAGACTCAGTGGTAGAAAAAATTATCATTTTAATGGACAATTTCTATAAAAAATGAAGTCAAACGGACACCAAACTTTCAACATTTTCCAGGTGGAAAATTATACCAATCAAACACAATTAATTACAATTCCCAGTAAAACAATTTCTAGGCAATTCAATTCCCTGGAATTCATTTTCTTTCCACCCATTTTCCACATTTGCAATCAAACGGGCCCTTATAAATTACGTAGTTGTTCAAAGGTGGCACCGACGGTTAAATTGATTGAACTAATTTAGTTAAACAATTAAATCTTGGGCTGGGATTTGGGCCCATTTCACTAAACCCACATGGCCCATTCACTTCTATATATGTGTGTGATATCACTTCCCAATCAAAGTAACATAATTCTAGCCAAATCATCTCTGGTTTCGTGTTGGTGGGGATGGACGTGGGTAGAGGTGGCGGTGACAACAACCTTGAGTGACATTGTCGGTGGAGAACATGAAACATTTTCCTTTTTAAAATTTATTGGTTTTTATCACTTTTTATTTTTCTTATTTATTTGTTTTTATTTATCTATTTTCAATTATTTTAATTGTATTTAGGGTGGTTATATAGTCATCATAATTTTTATTTGATACACCACATTTTAATTTCAATTAAACTGTTGTAGTTTACTTTAATTATTAATTTTCCGTAATTATTTCAATGTGTGATTGAATTGACAATCAATTATTCAAAATTATCCGATAATCTTTCTCAATTAATATCAAACATTACTCTACAATATTTCTACAAAGGATATGCGAATGTAAAAGCACATTCCATTTAATGATTATTCAATAAAGATAGCATAAAATACAAGGGTATATTCATATTCCATATTGGACTGTCCGTCGCTAAAAAGTGCTAAACCTACATTTTAAATCTCTCGGAAGTAATTCAAGTTACATGTATGTTTGAAAGTTGATCAATCATTCAAAAAGGATACATATTTTATCAAATAATCGGTCAAAACACGAATTAATGTCAAAAATGCGAAAAATCAAATTAAAGCTTCGTGCAAGTTTTATTTTGTCTAGTGTAGACAAATTTAATTTAGCATCTTTAAGTTAAAAAAAAAAAAAAAAAAAAAAAATGAATCAAAATAAATCACCCAAATTTCATGTAACGAACTCAAACTCCCGAATCTCTTTAGTCGGTCTTCATTTATCTTCTTTCGTCTCTTTGAAACACCCGATCCTTCCAAGAGTTCCTCTCTCTATATATTCATGAATTGAGGCCAAAATTCGTGTATAAACTTCATATAATAAGTGTCGAAAACATTTAACTATCCTTGAAGTAGAAAATGCAGTTGATGCGAGCGGACAAAGGCTTAAGAAAATCATCACAGGTCCATTCGAGCGGGCCTCACTTCCCCTCAAGCAAATAAAGAGGTATCGTTCCTTACAATTTGGCCCTGCTCGAGCGGGGTCGGCAGAAGGCTTCTCCTTCGTATCCACTTCTCTTCGTTCTCGTGCTCGGCTCTTTACTTCCAACTTCAGAATTCATTCCATGTGGGTGTTGGAAAATTCTAATATATGTGAGGTCACACGTAATATATTAAAATGTGTGGTGCTATTATTTAAAAAATATTAGTCAATTAAGGTGATCCACTAAAGTTAATTTTGACTAATGGGTATTAGGTTTCATGAAATTATAGTGTAGAGACCGGAATGTTTTTTTTTTTTTTTAAATTGATGAGAGACCAATTTTAAACAAATGAAATATAATGACTATTCATTATCTTATCATTATATAGGGTCATGGTCTCCAATTTGATAGTGTTCTTTAGATTCTCTGCATCCACATCAACAGAGAGCAAAATTTAAGAGAATGTCATGAATCAATTGGAAGATCGTAACTCATTCAAACAAAGAATCAGACATACATGGATCTAGGTATATTTGTGTTTTTATTGTTTTCTTTGATTTCAACATGAAGTATGAGTTTATGATATATGTGAGAAAATGATTAGATTAAAGCATATAGATTGATAATCCATTTTCAATTTTCTATCTAGTGGTATCAAAGTCACTCCATGATTGAATTCATTAGAAATTGGAGTTTTTAAAATTCTGAATTTTTTGAGTTATATAATTTCCTGCTATTTTATGGAATTTGGAATTATATTACATAAAATCAAGCATGTTATTATATGGATTATGATATAATTAAGGATTTTCTTCCAAAATTCAAATTTTAAAATTAAGATTTTTTCAAAACTGTTAAAAGATTTAAAATTTAAAAAAGAAATTCCAGCACCGACTGGAGCAGTTTCACTACTGCGCCTGAGGTTAGACCTTATAGGCCACATGAAAAGAAATTGGACTCCAAAACAGTAAATAACTACTTTATTGGATATTTTGAGTGATTAATGGGCTATAAATTTTATGATCCCACAACTAAGTCAATTTTTGAAACGGAAACTGCAACATTTTTTGAGGATGTTGAGTTTGGGGGAGAAATAAGGTTAGAGACATTGTCTTTGAGGAAGAAGTTGAGGAATGATCGGTTTCGATTCCTACTATTACTTTTGACAATATACAAGTTCCTATACCTGTCATTGATCAAGAAGTATATTCAGAACCTCAACAAGACAATGTTGAAGAACCTTCCATCCAAAATGAGATAATTATTCCAAATGTACAAACTAAATAGCCTCAAGAACCAATACCTCTAGGGAGATCCACGAGTCTATGCAAGACAATAAAGTTTGGGATCTTGTCCCGTTATCAGAAAGTGCGATTGTGCGAAACACATTGGTTGCAAATGAATATTTAAAACCAAGATGGATTCAAATGGTAATGTGGAAAGATATAAGGCTTGTCTCGTAGCTAAAGGCTTTACTCAAAAGGAAGACATTGATTTCAAAGAGACTTTCTCTCCATTTTCAATGAAAGACTCTTTCAGAACAATTATGGTATTTGTTGCGCACTTTGATATTGAGCTACATCAGATGGATGTTAAGATAACGTTTCTCAATGGTGACATTGATGAGACGATCTATATGATGCAACCAGCGTGTCGGGAGACCCAAAGAATATGGTTTGCAAATTAAAGAAATTCATTTATGGGCTCAAGCAAGCTTCCCGTCAATGGTACCACAAATTTCATCGAAGAATTATCTCATTTGGTTTTGAGGTGAATGCTATTGATGATTGTGTGTATCATAAGTTCAGTGGGAGTAAGCACATTTTCCTGATTTTGTATGTTGATGACATACTGCTTGCCACTAATGATATATGCATATTGCACGAAACCAAGAGATCTCTATAAATGAATTTTTAGAAGAAAAATCTTGGTGACGCCTCTTTTGTATTAGAGATTCAGATACATCGGGATCGCTCTCAAGGTATTCTTCGATTGTCACAAAAGATCTATATTGATAAAGTACTTAAGAGGTTTGGACACGCTTGTCACTAAGGGAGACAAATAGTCTCAAACAATGCCCGCAAAATGACATTGAAGTTAAGGAAATGCAGAAGATTCCCTATGCATCAGTTGTTGGAAGTCTTATGTATGCTCGAGTTTGTACACGTCTAGATATAACATTCATTGTTGGAATACTAGGCAAATATTTGAGCAACCCTGGGATGAATCATTAGAAAGCAACCAAAAGAGTTATGAGGTATTTGAAGAGAACAAAGGATTACATGCTCACTTATATCAGACCGGATCAGTTAGAGATCATATGGTACTCCGATTCTGATTTTGCTGGATGCCAAAACAGTAGGAGATTCACATTAAGCTATATATATCTGCTAGCTGGAGGAGCTATTTCCTAGAAGAATGCCAAGCAGACACTCATAACTTCTTCTACCACGACAGCAGAATTTGTAGCATGTTATGAGGCATCTAATCATGAAATATGGCTACGAAATTTTATCGCTGGGCTGCGCATTCTGAATGACATAGAAAAACCACTAAAGTTATATTGTGACAATAACTCGACAGTTCTATATTATAAAAACAAGAGGAGCTCATCTAAATCAAAACACATTGACATCAAATTCCTGCTTGTGAAAGAAAGAGTACATAGTAGACATTTTTCCATAGAGTATATTGTGACAAACTCCATGATTTCGGATCCGCTTACTAAGGGATTGACACCCAAGGTCTTTCATGAGCATACTGCTCGTATGGGTATTGTATATCATGAGGATATCATATTTTAGTAGGAGTTTGTATTTTCATTACTTTATGTTTTGGACACAGTTGTGTATTTGGATATTATTTTATACAGAAATAAAGTATTCAGTTCATTTCACTCTGTTATTATGTTCAGTATTAATCTCACTTAAGAAATAAGGTTGGACAAATTGGAAATAAACATGTTTGGATCACATAACATGTAATTTCCATGCTACACTCTCATGATTGATCTATGTCATTTGATTGTATGTGTGTACGTGACCATTGATGGATCGCTTTGATCCTATATCAATATGACCGATAGAAGAGATTGTTTGAAATACCCATAATAATAATAGCAAAATTTTGAGCTCATAAGTTTGTGCACATTTGAAATATTACAAGTATGGCCCAGTAAGAGATTGTTAAAAATTCTAACATATATGGGGCCACACGTAATATATTAAAATGTGTGGTGCTATTATTTAAAAAATATTAGTCAATTAAAGTGATCCACTAAAGTTAATTTTGACTAATACGTATTAGGTTTTATAGAAATATAGTGTAGAGACCAGAATATTGTTTTAAATTGATGAGGGGTCAATTTGAAACAAATGAAAGATAATGATCATTCAATATCTTATTATTATATGGGGATGCAGAGAATATGATAGTGTTCTTCATATTCTTTACATCCTCATCAACAGAGAGCGAAATGATTAGAAGATCACGAATCGATTGGAATATTGTAACTCATTTAGCCAAAGAATTAGATATCCATGGATGTAGGTAATGTTTGTGTTTTTATTGTTTTCTCCGATTTCAATATAGAGTATGAATTTAGAATTTATTGAGAAAATGATTAGATTAAAGCATATAGATTGATAATCCATTTTCAATTTTCTATTAGTGTGTCCAATTCATCTTAGTTTTTCAACATTTGTGATCCTAAACAACGGGAAAATCCTTAAATCAGTAGAAATCTACTCCAAAATACTAACAAAGGTCTAGTTTAAGGTTGACAACTCTTACGATTATTAAATTACTTTATTATTTTTTGTTAATTTCACAATTTCCCTCTGACGAAGGCCGGTCGTAGGCCAAAGTCAACTAAGCAATGACTTAGGGCCTCAATAATTTCACGGGCTTCCAAAAAAGGGTGAAAATTATTTTTATAGCAATAAGCGATTTTAAATATTTTAGTATGGCTACACTTGTAAAAAATATTAAATTAAAATTTAATATCACAAAATAATAAATCGTTTAGGGCGTCAAAATTCTCAAGGTAGACCTTGGCTCTCTCAAATGAGACTAGGGATGGCAAAAAAGTTCGGCGGCTAGGACAGCTCGGTGTAACCGAGCCACGGCGCCGGCTGGCCCGTGGCCCGGCCAAGCCCACCATTTAAATTATTATTTAAATAAAATAAAAAAAATCAAAAACCTGAGCCAGCTTGACCCGCTAAGGCTCGGTGCAAAAGCTCGGACAGAGCCTCATTTTTTTGACCGGACTTTACTCGACTCGGCTCGGGCCTAAAAAAGTTCGGTAAAAAAAAGCTCGAGCCGAGCCCGATCTTTTTTTTTTCGGCTCGGGCTCGGCTCGTTGACATAGCTTAATGAGCAGTGTTCTAAAAAGCGTAAAGCGTGGCTAGGCGTGGAGGCCAAGCTTCAAGCTTTAGGAGCCTAGGCGAGCTCAGGCGAAGCTTAAGCGTAAAAAAACGTTTTTTTATTTTTAATTTTTAATCATTGTAAAAAAATTCAACAATTCAAATAATACATAACAAATATCTAAAATTATAAAATACTGCATTTACTTAATAATTCGTTCATAAAGATAAGTTTCAAAATCATAATTACATAATGTTAATAACTTGTAGTTTCAATCTTATCTAATCTAACTCTTTATCGGACTCTAATTTAATGTCTTCTTCTTCATCTACAAACAACAAAAAAAAAGGTACATTTAATGGAGCATAGCATATTTAAGTAATTATTCATTGGCCAAAAGAAATTAATCGTGTACAGCGCGCGAGAAAAATTGGGCCTCCAAAGGAAAAGCGGGCCTAGCATGTCTAGCCGCCTAGGCACGCTTTGCCATGTCTAGGCACGCTTAGTTGCGCATTAAGCGGTCAACGTTGTCCGTTGATCTCTTAATTACCATTTAGCCTCAAAGCGAGACGTTTTCATCCCGCTTCGCGCCTAGGCTCGCTTTTTAGAACATTGTTAATGAGACTAGAAACTAGGTCATTGACCCAGTGAATTTAGCTAGGTTTTGATCTCCTAATAAAAATGAAGTGGTAAAATCATAATATTTGTTAGAGATTAATATCGAATTCAAAAAAATATTTGTATCAACTTTGTTCCTAATGATACTTGAATTTATAATAATTTCAAACTGAAGAGTAACTAACTCGACTTATCAATAATGATAACATTTATTGCAAATCCACAAGTACCTTTACGCCTTATCATATAATACGCACAATCGAGATAAAAAAAAATATGGTGTATGAGGCATGCAGGAGTTAAATTTTAAATTAAAACTAAAAAAGAAGTACATTATTTTTGAAAATAATTGAATTGAATAGGTCAAAATGATACCTCTCAGATGTATATGGGCTTAAGTGAAACCAATTCAAAAACTCTGGACTCCTACTGTAAATACTGGTGATAAATAATTGACACGCGCCACTTAGCCAGTGCAGCACAATAATCCCAAAACTCCCAAGCTCAAACGACATCGCTTAAAGTACTTCTGAACTCTCTCGCAAACCCTAGTGAACTAGAGAGCAAATTCGACAAAATCCTCCACACAAAGGGGAGAGCAAAATCAAATTCGAAGAAGAATGGCGATATCAGGAGATTTAAGGGTCTCTGCAGCTATGATTCCTTACAAATCCAACCCCCTTCGCACCTCACTGCACTTACCTCCTTCCAAGGTTTGTTTCGTCCTTACTTTTCCTTATTGGTGCGCTTCTTCACTTTCGTTATAACTTGGCGTGGATTTCATGTTGTGATGATGGTGTCGGGAAATTGCAACAATGCAGGTAGGGTCGATGAGGCTATTGGTTTTTTTCTTTTTCGGGCTTAAGTCTTAATGGATTCTTTAGGGTCAATCCAGGATTTAAGTTCACTTTATGAAGTCCAAGATTTATTCTTCCAACTTTGTGGTTTACTGCTGAAAGGAAATTATTTAGAAAGGCAATGGAACCACTTTAATTTTAATTAACTGTAAGACTTAGGTGGGACTTCAAAAGCACTTCTGTAATAGGTGATTCCTGATAAGCAGTCCATCATGTTGGGTAAAGTGATAGGATTTGTACAAACGGTAAAATTAGATGAAGATGCCAGCCTAACGTTACATGAAGATACTTGAAAATAGCTTAAACCTTTGTTATTTATGTCCCTTGGTAGAGAGGGGGGGGGGGGGGGGGGGTGATTTTATATAGCAGCACTGCTCTCAGATGAGTATCTGATAAGGCTGTTTTGTGGTGGAGTTAAGATATCTTTAATTACTTGTGCAATTCCTAAGTATTATGTATTTCTCTTGGTTCCTTTGCAGTCCCATGGCTCGTCCAGAGAATCATTATTGAACCATAAGATCTAAACATTTAAGTTCTTAGATAAGGCCAAATGTGAATTATTTTAATTTTATCTTCAACATGCCCCTCGTGTAGGTGCTGTTCACTTTTCCCATCAAAGCCTAATACGTGCATAATTTCATTGAATGGGTGACGACGAGAATTGAACTCGTGGCATTTGCCAAATACCACTTGATTTACAATATTAAGCTGTTAGAGACGCCACATGTATATTATTTAAATTTTGTCTTTAACAATGATGTGATTCATAAAAAGATAATGAGAATCAGAAAATGATTTGCAAATGTTTTATACATGTAAAGTTGCTATGCATCTTTCATGATATTCTGTCACCTCCTCTTTCTTTACATTTTGAATTCAGAAATTATGTAACTCGTTTAAACAGAATGTAATATTCCAATCTTGCTTGTAATTGTTGTATTGGCAAATACATGGAGATTATTTTTCTTAAAGATGATCTTGTGCTGCATTACAGGTGGATTGTAGTGTGTTCCTTAATGGCGGATCTAGTGTTTCTGAGACCATGCCAAGATATTCTCGTCCAATACTTGATGTCCAAAGCACTCGCTGTCATTGTAAGCGGCCTCTTGGGATTTTTGAAGAATATAAGCTTTCCACAAATCCCATCAGCCAGGAAGTCGAGAACTTCCTCCTTAATGCTACCAATATGAACTTCTTTGAGCGATTAAACTTGGCATGGAAGATCATGTTTCCATCACCCACATCAAGAAGAAATTCTAATGCTAATATTGCAAAGCAACGGTTGAAGATGATTCTCTTCTCTGATCGATGTGCAGTCAGCGAGGAGGCAAAACAAAAGATTGTGAGTAATGTTGTGAGTGTACTGTCTGATTTCGTGGAGATAGAATCACAGGATAAAGTTCAACTGAGTGTCTCAACTGATCCAGATATTGGCACCATTTACTCAGTAACTGTACCAGTGCGTCGGGTGAGATCAGAATATCTAGTCGAGGATGAAATTGGAGCAATAACAAACATTGAGTACAAAGATACTGGAGAAGTTTCTGGTTCAGTTGATGTCAAGTTTGATTTCTACCTTCCAAAGGACAAGTTTAGAGACTTCAACACGTGAAATTAGGCGATGGCTGAACCGCAGGCCTAATCTGGAGGGCACCTGAGAAAGATAAACAAATATCTTGTTTAGTTTGGCATTTTTTTTTTTCAACTTTTCGTTCTTTTTCACTTGCTAGTAGGATTTTCTTTTGTTTCGTTATTTGGTTTTGGTTCACTGGAACAGGCGTGTAATTTTTGTATATATTGTGATACTTCTACCTAGATGGTTAATTGGAATTGTTAGTGATGAAGGTAAAAAAGGGAAGGACCTGTCTTTTGGAAATGCTCGAATATTTCTATAATGTAAAACTTCGATAAATGAATGTCAATAAATTAACTATCTTATTAAAATAATAAAATTTTCAAGTCCCGACTCGGACAAGTGTACTAAATTAATATATTAATAATAATTTTATTTAGAATTATTTAGGATTGATGAAAATATAAAATAATAATTAATTAAATATATAAAATTCTATAGTACATATTACGGACTTCTAACATGACAAGTTCTATTAGGGTCCGTTTGATTGCAATGGTGAAAAATGGGTGGAAAGAAAATATTTTATAGGGAATTGATTTTCTTAGAAAATATTTTACTGGGAATTGTAATTAATTGTGTTTTATTAGTATAATTTTTCATGGAAAATGTTGAAAATTTGGTGTCCATTTGATTTCGTTTTTTATGTAATTTGTCCATTAAAGTGATAATTTTTTCTACTATTGAGTCTAAAATTTGTTCTCATTGTCAAAAAATAATTTGAAAAAAATAATTTACCATACCGAATATCATTCGGCTGACTTTATTGAAAACATTTTTCGTGGAAGATTTCGCATATCAAATAGTCAAAAAAGTGAAAGTATGAAAATATTTTCCTATTTCCATGGAAAATTCTGCCGATCAAACAGACCTTTATTATTATTATTATTATTATTTTGAAAATATGGATCTGAAGTGTTTGTTTTTTCGTTGTATTTAGATTTAGATTTAGATTTTATTATTATTTTCATTTCGTAAAATTTATTATTTATTGTAGGACGCTTGAGAGGCTTCATTCAAACAAGGTATTGGCAAAACATAACTATCATCAAGCCAGGATCATTTTCAATAGTTCTATTCAACACTCGAATAATTTCTTTGATAGCAGACCATCTTATCATCGTATTATTTTCACTGGGATAATTCAAGAAACGTTTGATCTCGTCACAGTTTTTAGTGTTACTAATAAATTAATTTCTTTATATAATCGGTCAATAAAATATTTATTTATGAATTAGTTAACTCTTTAAAGTAATGAATTTTTTCGATCCCAATATTATTATAATATAAAGATTATTGTAGCTATAATTTAATTTGGATTTAAATCTCGTATTTATAGAAAACATGTACCAGTGTTGGCCTCGTAAAAACATGAATGGCCAATAGAACATGTTAAAAGAAATTTAAATATATAAATACATTTTCTTATTGACATTTGACTCTTTTCAAAATTACATTTGACAATTATTAATCATTTATTAAGCTATAACAAAATAATAATAATAATAATAATAAAGGAGTTATGTCTCAAGTAATTTAGACAAACTATTTTTAGATGATAGCGCTTTTTTATTGTAGTTTTTATCTTCCATAATATTGTAATTGCTTACAATTTTATACTAAAGTCAAATTTAGAAAGGTAATAAAATGGCAATAACCTTTTAAGCGTCAACTCAATTTAATCGCACATTCTCTAAACAAAATAACTTTGCACGCGAACCCATAACGTTTTAGTACTTTTTAAACAAACATTCTCCAAAATTACTTTTTCACACAATTTATTCTAAAAAACATTATATCAATCAAGTGTTATTAGATTAAATGAAGTTTTATAATTCCAGCGTTCTAAAAAACGTAAAGAATGAAGGTCAAACTTCAAGTTTTACAAGCCTAGGCGGAAAAAAACGTTTTTATTTTAAATTTTTAATCATTGTAAAAAAATTCAATAAATCAAATAATATATATCAAACATCTAAATTATAAAATACTGTATTTAGTTAATAATTCCTACATAATGATAAGTTTCAAAATCATAATTACATGACGTAGATAACTTGTAACTTAAATTTTATCTAATCTAGCTCTTTATCGAACTCCAATTCAATATTTTCTTCTTCATCTAATTCGTCATCCGTATCGTCCGATACAAAATCGTGATTCTCGGGCTCCTTTATTTTATTTTGATAATTTCTTGTACCTCTTATAGGTTGTAAGATATCATTCTCCATTCTAACATTTTCCTCCTCGCCCTCATCATCACAACTCTCTATATTCAAGTAATTACTCATTGGCCAAAAGAAATGAGTTGTGTACAGCCTAATTAGTACTTGTCTCTGCACTCTTGGCTTTATGTTCTTCAATTGCTCTAGGACATGATGCCGCACATTTTCCCTTGATTCCTGCTACGTGAATTTTATGTTTATAAATTCTTCTCTTAGTAACCTTATCACATAACATGCATTTCACATTATTAAGATTTTTAGGATTTACCAAAATCGTGGTTTCCCAACCAACGTCTCCAGAATCTCTTTTTAGTCAACTAGCATGAAATTTAGATGTCGTTGATGAATCATCTTCTTCCATTGGTTTCTTAAAAAAATATAAACAATATAAATTTTTATTATTCATTTAACAAACTAATAATAATTGAAATTGAACATAAAAACCAAATGCTCAAAAACATAGAAAAGTGGAAACACGGGAAAATAAAAAAGAAAAAGAAAAATTGTAAGAAAAATTTACTAAGAATCGCATGCCCCAAAATTACAAATACAATGTAAAGTATAATAGCATCCTAATGTTATACATACCTAATACATAAATCAGTGCGGTGTGCGGACAAAATGAGAGGTTTTGCGCCGTTCTTCCACCTTCTCGGTTCTTTGAAGTCTGGAGTTTTTGAAATTTGAAGGGATAGTGGGTTACTGAGTCTGGACTATAGATTTTATTAAAAAAGGAAAAAGGAAAAAATTGGATTCTCTTAAAATCTGGGCCTAAGGCGAAGGCGCGTCTAGGCCTCCCTAATAACTAGGTGCACCTAGGAACGGCTAGGTCAACATACTGCTTAGACTCGAGACGAAGCATTTTTATCACGCTTCCCATCTAGGTGCCGCCTTAGAACACTGTATAATTCTATACACTTTGAGAGCCACTTGTGTTACTAAGTCAAATTTAGAAAGGTAATAAAATGGCAATAACCTTTTAAGCCTCAATTCATTTTTAATCACACATTCTATAAACAAAACAATTTTCGCGCGCAAACTCATAACTTTTTAGTACTTTTTAAACAAACATTATCCAAAATTACTTTTTCACACAATTTATTCTGAAAAAACATTATATCAATCAAGCGTTATTAGATTAAATGAAGTTATATAATTCTATATACTTTGAGAGCCACTTGGGTTAGGAAAAAGCCGCAAGTGCAGGAAATTCCTTATTATTCATATAGGTGTTGGAGTAGCGAAATTTGATTTGTCTGTTTTTTTTCATCTTCCAATAATTTCAAGTCACGTGTTGTCCATCAGAATTTTCTGTACTTATATCACGATTGTTTGAGTTATATTTCTTTGGCAATGAAGGGAATGTATTTCTTGGAGGACACTAAGGGTCTGTCTGGTAAAAAAAAAAATTCCCAATTTTAATCACCTTTCCACCCGTTGAGCCGCAACTTTGGACTTCTTGTGAGGGGCTGGCCCCCATATAACGTTCCAATAATCAATCAAAAGCTGAAAACAATTTTCACCAGACAAGGCCTAATTTTCAAATGCTTTTAAACTACGTGGAATTCATATGTAGTCGTTATGATTCGTTCTTTTCAAATTGACATACACGTCATTTACATAATCAATTTTCTACTAAAAATAATTTATTTCAGATTCTTTCGAAAGTAGATCACAAGCATATTGATTAAAACATGTTGTCTTCTAATTTATCAATTATTAGCTTTTCAATCCAATTATGAACAAGCTGGTCCACTCAATAAACAAAGTCGCACTAGGCGGCTTAGTGGGTAAACAAAATTCTCCCTCAAAACACAAAAAATTAATCTCAACCGTTGATCCCACGCCCAATCACTGCAGTTGGGCCCATTAACGAAAACCTCCCTCCTATACATACACGGCCATATATTATATTAAAACCACCCAATTCCTACTCATCAGTCCCTGCTCCTCCTCCTCGTCGCCACTTTTTCTGTGTATATATAGATTTTCCTCACCATGTCGGACGAGGAGCATCACTTCGAATCGAAGGCAGATGCCGGCGCCTCCAAAACTTACCCGCAGCAGGCCGGTACCATCCGTAAGAATGGTTACATTGTTATCAAAGGCCGTCCTTGCAAGGTTTGCCTTTTTCATTAAATTTACGTATTTAAGTATCTGTATCTAATTATTGGTTTGTATTGAGATAGTCAATTAAGATTGTGTTGATAATCATTTGGCTTTGAATTTGTTTTGGAGTTCTCGACCTAAATTTATTTAGGAATTTGTATGTGCCAGCTATTTAGCTTCTTTAAAAAAAAAAAAAAAAAAAAAATTTGAATTCATCTAGTGGTTTATTTAGGTCTTCTTTGATCTGGAGTGGATATGAAGAAAGCATGAAAGTTTACCTTCGTATAGTCGAAATATTTTCATTACTGCTGCATAATGAGTTCCCATTACCTTTAGCCGATATATAATTGTAATTTGTTTGGTGATCATTAGTCATCCAAGCGACTAGCTTTGTTTGTAACTTTTGATCTGGAATATTTATGTGGAGAGTCTATTCAGCTAATATTGTGTAGTTGTGGAAAATTAATATGATAGTTTTAATAAAAATGAGATCTTTAGTAGAAATAAAAGTTGATTAAACGTGGGGTTGAAAAATTGATAAAAGTTGTGAGTTCTATGAAATGTGTGGTTGAAAATGATTTGGGGGAAAGTGAATTTTAAGAAACAGGGACCAAACATGGGCTATATGATATATTAGTTGCCCATTTTTTCGAGGTACCCCTAGATTCTAGATTAGCTTTTCTCTTATGTTGCCGATGTTGATTGAGAGACTGTTATGGCTGATAATTTGATATCATTCACACGACATCTAAGATTTTGTATGATTGTTACAGGTTGTGGAAGTTTCAACTTCCAAGACCGGAAAGCACGGTCATGCTAAATGTCACTTTGTTGCAATTGACATCTTCACTGCAAAGAAGCTCGAAGATATCGTCCCATCTTCCCACAACTGTGACGTATGCATGTTCTTTTTTGTTATTCATTTAAGTATATTTTTATCATGCATTTGCTGTTTTTCTGTTGCTGTTACGAGTCTTTTAAAGGATATCGTTGAATTACAGGTTCCTCATGTTAATCGCACTGACTACCAGCTTATCGACATCTCCGAGGATGGATTTGTAAGTTACTGGAGTGTTTTATCGATATGGTTTACATTGTCTTATACGCCCACTTGCAAAATATGGTGTAGGTGAGCTTGTTGACCGAGAATGGCAACACCAAGGATGACTTGAAGCTTCCAACTGATGAAAGTCTTCTTTCCCAGGTTATGGTTATAGTGAGATTTCACTGTTTTCATCGACTCTCGAGGAATCTTACTTAAATTTTCATTTGTTATTGCACATTCTATAAATTCCTGATTTTCAATAAAATGCGCAGATTAAGGCTGGATTTGAAGAGGGGAAGGACCTTGTTGTGAGTGTTATGTCTGCTATGGGGGAGGAGCAGATTTGTGCTCTCAAGGATATTGGTCCCAAGTAACTCTATATCACATGGATTGCTCGACGGTTTGAAATTCCAAACGCGATAAACTTCAAATTATTAGATTAGTAAAGGGTGGGAATATACTACGGGGCCATCTTATTCAGGATCGTCCATGTTCTTGACTATATTGAGATAATATTTTCTCATTGTCAGGATCATTTGAGTTAGAATAATGTCGTGTTATCTTTTTATTATTTTTGAAAAAACAGGTTTGAGTCTTGTTTTGTTTATTGTGGTGTGGTTAAGTTTGAAATTGCTAGCAAATGTATAAAATTGTTGCATAATTTAACATCATGGTGTTTGGTCTAACGATGCTTGTCTTTCTATTTTGGTATTTTCTATCATGGAAATACATGGAAGTTGAAATACTCAGTTTGTGCAGATTTAATCACATTGTGGAGTTTTAATTTGAGAGAGTTGCAGAAATCACTTGCTGATAATCATTTCCCAATTTTTCTCTACTACGGATTCTTGGAGATTTGCCAGTGTCATCACTTGTTCGAGAAGGTTGAGCATTTTAGCTCACAAAGATGGGTTTTAAAATCAAATAGTTCTTTTTGGAATTACTGCTATCGGAGTTGAAATATTTCTACTTCCCGCGTTAATGCTATTACCAGGAAATTGAACCCCGTGAGTATCTGAGCGTCCATTTTATATTAACCAAGTGAATTTCACCTCGATTAGCCATAAACATGCTCAAGATACTTATCTCACGTGCCAAATCTAATCTTGTACAAACCATAAGGTACATAATAAAATCAACAGCATTAGCATATGATACTTTGCACATCTTATCGAATTCTTTATCAATTTTAGGTGTCTGTTCATTTGAAAGTTTAAAATGATTTGTTAAAGGCGAGAAAATTGGCTTTGAATCAGTCTGAGATTTTTATTTTATTTTTTCTAAATTTTGGTAATAATAAAGATTGGTTTAAATAAAGAATGCAGTTTTTCATCTCTTTTAATTTTCGTGTTCAAATTCTTTTTGCTTAAATCTTTCATTCCAAATTCATATTTCAATTTTGACTTTATATTATCAATTTCTTATCTGCCATCGCCTGCCAACGACATATCAACATATAAGAGCAAATATACAAATGTGTTCACACTTGTACATTTGTAGAAAAGACGTGAATCAAAATTACTTTTTGTAAAGCGAAAATTACACGGAGGTAGGTTTTTTAAGATCCAACTTCATAAATAAGATTTTGCGTTTCATCTTTCATAATTCAAATTATAATTAATTATATAATATTTATTAAATAAATATATTGTTAATAATCAATCAAAAATTAATTATACACACTTTCTCCTTCTATGTCCACTCTCTATCTCACGTGCCTTAATCAAAAGGTAACGCCACAGTCACCGATGATGGCGCAAAGCAGCGGCAATGGCGATGATTGCACCCTAATTCTCCACGCGATAAAGAACCCTAATTTCGATGATGAAATAGAGACACCGCACGTGGTGGTGGTGATGGAATGACGGTGGTGGTTTTTGGTGGTGATATGTATAATTAATTTTATGGAGTGGTGGTGGTGGTCTCTATACATCAATTTTTTATTGTTTGTTTGGGTTGTTTCCAAGTTAAATTTTAGAGCAAAAAATGAGTGATGGAGAGTGGTGTTGGTGCAGCCATAGGACTCTCTATACATTCATATGAAATTTAGAACAAAAAATGTAAGCTATAAGGCTCTCTATACATTCACTTTTATATAAAAAAAAATATAAACCTGGAAATGACCAATTCTGTTACTTTATGCCATCCCATCTATATAATTATTTCATAAGGTGATGGAGTAGTGGTGGTGCTGGTGATAGAGTGGTGGACCTGGTGGTGGATTCTATAGCACAAAACAGCCCTGAAAAATTAATTTGGTGTATAATTAATTAATTGTACAAGAGGTTTTAATTGTTGGTTGTGGTGGTTCGGTGATGGAGCGATGATGATTTTTATTGGTTGTTATCGGTGTTTTGCAAATGGTGGTGGTGGTGAGGTTTTGAGGTGATTTTTATTGGTTGTCATTGGTATAGATAAGTTGTTCCATTTGTTAAATGCTACTGGTCACATGTTCATGTGCACGGGTCACACGTCCATTGTTACAAGTCATAATTCAATTGTCAAGGTTTAATGTGCACGTATTAGATGTCACATGTCGTTGTGTATAGGTCACATATCAAATAGAATTGAGTACAGATCATCGATTCGTGTTCACATGTCATAAGTTATATTACATAGGTCACATATTAATGTCAACAGGTCACCGTCTTTGTACACTGATAACATGTCACATATTCAAGTTCACAGGTCGCAGTTCATACGTTATAGGTCACAAGTAACAATTCATAGCTCATATGTTATATTGCACAGATAATAAATCAATGTCCACATGTCACAATTTCAAAAGAACTGATTACATGTAATTGGATCAATATTACAAGTCACAGTTTGTAGGTCACGTCACATGCCATTGGATTAATGTCACAAAGTATCAATGTTTCTTTTCAATTTTTGGCACAACGACTCATAGTGTACATATTAATGAATCTTTTCACTATCACAATCCACAGGACTCTTCAATTTTCGTCACAGCAAGTCACGATTAAAGCTCTAACACCATTTCATAAATTCAAAAGTAGGAAGGTACATCAACAATACAATGTTAGTCACCACCAATTGTGACTTCGAAACCCATTGCCAACAATACAATATAGCAGCTCTGCAATGTTAGTCGCCACCTTCAAAATTTTGATATACTGTAACAATAGCTTTCCATTTGTGATCTCAATTGTCTAGTTATTTTCAATAAGTTAGATTCCAATAGTGGTAGTCGAGAATATGATAGACCTCTCTCGCATTATCTTCTCTTCTATTTGACGAGGAATTTGTATTTTGAAAAGTTCAATTTGAGATGGTACCTAAATGCTTGATTTTAAGAATCTAATTTTTATATATTTAATATATATTACCCGACTTTAGAAAAATTAAACATTTTTCTTAAAATTGAAATCGGGTATAGTTATGGTCTGATATATGTATTCCCCTTCTCTAAATCCGAAATTTTGAATATAAGAATTAAAATTCTTATATCATTATCTTGGTGCTTGTTTTAATCTCTAAAAAGATTTCTTATCAGCCTAACCTTTTCGATTTTAGATTTAGATTTCAATTCAAAACCTTTATGTTGACTCGTATAAATGATCTCATCGAGATGACCATTCAAGAAATTATATTTTGCTACATGTGAGAATATTCGACTATAATCAATTCTCCACTCTGCGTAAGCCCTTTGGCTACTGATCTTGCCATACGTTTTTTTGGAAAAATTGCAGCTAGAGTACCAATCCTTCAATTTGTTGCAGAGTATACCTAAACTTTTTTATTTTTGCACTCGCAGTTCCAAACCTTTCATTTCGATTGCAGCTGGAAACTAATAGACATAATCTGTCCATTGATCTTTTAGTTGACACAAAAATTAAACATTCTTATTTTGACCAATTAAAAGAAGGATAAAAACGCCACTTCATCATTTCCTCATAAATTATTAAAAAAAAAAAAAAAAAAAAGGAAGGGGTGATTATATTTGCATAACAATTTTTATTTGTTACTTATATTCTTCAATCTTTGTTCGTCAAATCATTTATATCCCTAACTTTTTGTATCATATTCTTACCTTCAACATCTCATTAATTAGCGCATCTCGTGGTTTCTGATGATTTCCGTCAAAAATCTTTGTTTTCAAACTTTGAAATGAGGAAAAATATTTTTTTTATCTAACTTGTGTGTGTGTGTGTAAAATATGATGAAAAGTAAATCGTTTTACGCCCTTCAAATGATTTTTTTGGATAGAAATTGTTATTAGATACATGATGTGTTAATTAATGAAAAATTAAGAGTAATGTTATTTAACACCACTGATGTTTAACACTAGTCTACATGACAATATTAGCGACGTTAAATTACAAGTTCAATTAAATGAATCAAATAATTTCACGTTTAATTCAGTCAATCACATACTGTCACATAGACCAGTATTCTAGCACTCATAGATAACATTATTCAAAAATTAAGGATACGAATGCCACAAAAAAATTAGGATATAATTTCTATAATGAATGATTGAGAATTTAACTGCAATTTAAGGTTTTGTTTGATCGCCATTTTTTTCCTCATTATAATGAGAAATATGATCGTTGGAGTTGCTTTTTTGAATTGCAACAATCATATTTTTCATTATAATGAAAAAAAAATGAGAATCAGATACACGCTAAATGTGATATAGAAAATAAAAAGTATGGTGTGGATATAATTACTTGGATTATTAGAACGTTTCCACATTTCATTTTTTTTTGTTTTTTGCATTTTCACCCCTATTTACACCTTTTATTGCGAAAATCTTCATTTTCATTTATTTTTACAATAAAAAGTCGTGAAATGACAAATATACTCTCCTATTTAAATAAAATAAAAAATAACAAAGGAAAAAAAATAAAGAACTAATTGCAATCATAATTCCAATTTTTCAAAAATTTACAAATGAATCTCAAATGAATAATTAAAAATCAAAACTAAAAAAAAACAAAAGAGAAATTACAAAAAATCAGGTGTATAGTTTACACTAATTAAAAAATCAAGTTGAAAGTTTAATTATTCAAAAATCATGTATTTTATTTTACATATTAAACTCTAAATCTATCCAAACCCTAAAATAACTCTCTCTCTCTCGCATCCGACGATGCCACCACAAGCAGTACGTCGAGCACCAATGCTTGAAGGGCGTTGAATCGCGTGTAGCGGCTCAGCGAAGGCTTTCGGACGATTCCTGAATAAAGGGCGAAGAAGGAGATGAAGCTGGCATATGGGATGGAGTGGTATAGAGATAGGGGAGGGAGGATGGGTTGGAAGGGAATTGAGAAGGATGGGTATTTGGCGAAGAGGAAGCGGCCATATTGGAGGCCGTTGAAGAAGGGAAGGAAGTAGGATGCGACGAAGATTAGGCAGTCGGTGGCAAAGGTTAGGGTGTAGGAGCAGGTTGTTGTGGTGGTAATGGGTTTCTGCGTCGGTGGTCGAATGATTGGGAAAGTAGATTTGAGGGGGTGAGGAAGGACGAATGTGGTTTTATGGTTGTGGGGTAGTAGAGACTCTGCCGCTGTTCACAGCGACTATGAACGTCGGCCACGACAGCGTCATGTGGTGGATCTATGTGTGTGTGTGGGTTCGTTTTTTTTGTGTGAACGTGTGATAAACTGTGGTGGCGGTCTTTTTTTGTTATTGTTGTGGCGATGGTTGTGGTGGTGTTATGGTCTGTGACCAACTATTTGGTCGATTTGTGACCAAGTGTTGGTGGTGTATTGGGATTGGAGGATGGGTGTGTGGGTGCGTTCGTGGTGCTGCGGGTGGCAGTTAAGGGTGGTGTAGGTGGAGGATTAGGCAGATCTGGTGATTTTGGTTTTGTGACTAAAATATAATTCGTGACCAACCATTTTATTATCTGTGATCTAAAAATTATATAATTTGTGACTGTGAAAAAATCTATGACCAATTAATTTGGAAATCTGTGACTGTGTGACCTATAAATTTTGATCTGTGACCAACTAATTTTGAAATTTATGACCTACAAAATTTTTGAACTGCGACCGTAAAATAATCTGTGACGTCTAAAAATTATTATTTGTGACTATCTAAATTGTGAATCTGTGACCATATTGCATAAATTGTCGAAATCGAAGCAATCGTCAGAATAAAGATGTGGCGAAATGATCATTGAAATAGCTATCGGAATAATTGCCGGAATCGGAGTAGTCGTCAGAACGGTCATCGAAATAGTCACCGAAATGATCGTCGGAGAAGAGTGGTGACCGGAACAGTCGCCAAAATAATCACCGGAACAGTAGGGATGGTAGAGTGGGGTGAGTTAATTATATTATATTAGAATTAAATGTTTAATAATTAATTATTAAAAATATTTTTAATTAATAAATAAATACATGAGTTTTGCATTCTGAAACTTGACACCTGAAAATTGACTTGTGTCAAAGTTAACGCCTGACTTTTGAATTTTTCCCAAAACAAAAATCACCCCCAGCCCACCAGAAATGTCCGAAGAAGAAAGACTCGTCAGTGTGAATGATACTAGTCTGAAGATATCAATCATTCTCATCAAAGATCTTTCCTTTTGTTTTTTCGCCAATGTAGCAACATATAACATACCTTTCAGTTTTATCTGAAGAGCAAGAAATCTGTGCATTGAGCCATAATTTGCAATAACTTGAAACTCTTCTATGTGCAATGCATTAAACTTTTTTTTTTTTTGTTCAAGACACTTTTTTTTTCTTTATCTGCGGCGAAAGGAACTTATGCCGCAGTTGTGGCTGGGACTATAAACTTTGAAATGGGTGCAGCAATTTGGGATCATTCGGGAATGGTTTCGGCTGTACAATCAAAGCGGGTAGTCGGTTGTCCTACGGTAAGAAGATGCTAAGGCTTCTACTTTACGTGATGGCTTATTGGCTAATGAAAATGGATTCCAGGTAGTAGTGGTGGAGTGTGTGGTTTTGATTCTTCGCTTCAACTTTAGCATGGCTCGAACTGCTGCCACCTTATCTGAAATTGTAGATTTGACCTGTGTGTCTACAATTGCTAATTAGTAGGATACAACAGCAGGATTCACCTGACTCGAGTAAATGCTTGAATTCAAATGCACAAAAACTTGCAAACAATAAATCTCTGTTCATTTACGTCTAAAAAGTAACAGTTGATTCTACTTGACAAGCCGGATTACTGTTCCAAGCCAGTCGTCAGGTATGTTCTCTTTCAAATCTCCTCGTAGAGCCCTCAATGAGTGATCCGTAGCTGCCTGCATCCACTTAACGTTGATGATACAAATTTCCTTAAGAAACAAACTGATAGGTTGTTGTCTATTACCTTAACAATATAGACATCAATTGCATGTTTGGCAATCATTGCAGCTTCCGATATCTTTGTGACCATGCCGCCGGTTGTGTCGTGTGCTGCTACTGTTATTTCAACTGTTCACAATAATTGTCCCCAGTTATTGGTTAAGAGTGAGATAGCCACACGATAAGCATGAAAGGAAGTAAAGCTTCATGAGTTCCCTGTTATAAAACAACCAAGATACATAATCGTTCTGATACCACTTTGTTGAAAATTCGACCAAATAATTAAAGAGAATAATATGAGCAATATGAAAAATAATGGATCACACAACGACCAAGATTTTGTGGAAGAAAATGAGAATTTATTATACTAAAAAACTAAAATTGTCTTTACAAGATTTAATACTCTCAATCTAAATCTAAACAAGTTTACCAAGTTTCTAATACATACAATAATGATCTAATTGTTATGTTGACTCTCTAAAGAGTACACCTTGTGGAGTATTTATAGAAGCCAAATATTGGAGTTCTGGATGAAGTAGAGTCCTTATCCATTTCAAAGTCCTTTTCTAATCATTTTCTCAATTTATGATGAAATTTGATCTCTTATCAAACCAGATTTCTAAACCAAAATTATCTAGACTTATTTCATAATCAAACTTCCAACTCACATGGAATTTGAATCACAAAACATAATAAACTCCACCTTGACACAAATTTCATAGTAAGGAATTAAGTCTTCACTCTTCAAGTCATTCTCCAACTTTTTCCCCATGTCCCATCCGGACACCCCATGTCATTGCCGGCATACTCAGCATCTGTAAACTAAATCCAAGCCCTGCTTACCAGCAGAATTACCTTACACGCAAAACCTGTTTGAATCATCCCAATCATTACCAGTTCCAGTCGAGTCACCAAATCTGCTCGAATCACCACAAGCACTTCCAACTCCACCCGAGTTATCAAACCTACTCGAATCCCCACAAAAAAATGATCAACAAGATTACAACTAGTGAGCTACTAGAAGATTCCCTAGTGTTATTGTTCGAACCACCACAAACAACACATCCAACTCACCATAAGCTGCAGCTACAGTCGAACCTTCTAACAAATATAATTGGGACCTTCTCCGTCCCCTTAACACAACCCGGACGTCTTTGCTAACTGTAGTCGAACCTTCTAACATATATAATCGGGACCTTCTCCGTCCCCTTAACACAACCCGGACGTCCTTGCTAACTTTCAGAACTCAACTGCAGTCGAACCTTCTAACATATATAATTGGGGCCTTCTCCGTCCTCTTAACATAACCCGAACACCCTTGCTAACTTTCAAAACTCCACCTCCACATGTATACCTATATCCTTTTGAATCGAGAAAACTCAAAGATATTACATTAGTGTTTATACCGGGAACATGTTGAACTTGGCTAAGTGTTCTAACTGTCCCATCAAATATCTTGATTTTGACATTACCAATCCTAACTATTTTACTAGGCTCATTATTTTCCATCATTCAGAACCCCTTGTAACTGTTTCATTTGAAGAAAATCAATCCTGATTTGAACACATATGAAAAGTGTAAGTCAAATCAATAATCCAATTCTCATCTGGTTTGGAGTCACCTTCAATAATCGCCAAAAGATCATCACTGTCTTCTTTTGCAAGATTGACATTACCAGAATTTTCTGGTTGTTCTTTCTGATCTGTAGTAGCAAACCAGTTCCGCCACTCATAGCAATCACTCTTCATGTGTCCCTTACAATACCAACAGACTTCATCATTATTACTATTCTTGACTCTGCTCCTTCTATGACCAACTGTCTTCATCTCACGAACAATAAGACCCTCAGTCTGGGTCTTAGAACCGACGACCAGATGTTTCATCTTCTCCTTAGAATAAAGCGCATCATATACCTCGTAATAGTAAAAGTATCCCGACTATAGAGAATTGTATCTCTAAAAGTCACATATGAAGACGGAAACGAATATAACAATATCAACCTTAAATCCTATTCATCATATTTGACCTCCATGGTCTCCAAACCAATGACGATTTTCTTGAACATCGATGATGATATTTCAAAGATCCACCTTCCATCAAATGATGAGAATACAAGCACGGTTTCAAGTGTAACTCACTTGTCAAGCTCTTTGTCATACAAAACTACTCCAATTTTAACCGCAACCTAGCGACACTTTTCTCCTTTATCATGTCCCGAAGAATTTGATTGGAAAGATGAAAGATGCATTTGAAATAGGAACTATTCGATCCTTATGTTGCTTCTCCTTCGTAATCATTGTTGCGAGCATTCTATATATCCCCAACAAAGTATCATCAAGATTTAATTGAGCAAGAATCACTCGCATCTTGATCTGGCACAAAGAAAATCTATTATTGTGATCTAAAAGCGAAATCTCAAATTTCATAGTTGTCATCCCTGAAACAATCGACCTTATTCAAACTTCGCTATAATAACAAATTTGGACCTCCCAAGAAATGCAAAAAAATAAAAAAGCCTTCAGCTCTGATACCACTTTATTATGAAACAACTGCAAAAAATGCCTTCAATCTATGATGAAATTTGATCCCTTATCAAACCGGACTTCTAAACCAAAATTATATACGCTTCCTCCATAAAATCAATCTTCCAATTCACATGAAATTTGAGTCACAAAACATAACATTCCCTTATCACCATCACACCATGTGTGAACTATATAACAACATTCTTGATTGTGAAAGTATACGTAAAATCAACAAGCTAAAATATCAGATGGTAAAGCATTCTCAAACGTGCGAAAGTGCCAATATCTTCGTAGGAAAAAAGGCAAAACATTACCTATGTATAAAAATGCATAGTAGGAGATGAACTCGTATTGTATGGTGCGAATAATGATAACACACTGACCTTGCCTGTTCATGTCCTGCAATTCAGGTTTTAATACAAACCAGCTCCCGTCTTCACGCACAGCTGTGAATATGCATTATGAATTAATCATCTTAGTTCAATATCAAATGAACCCAACATCATAATATATTCTATCTTTTGTGTATTATACGCTTCAATATTTTGGGATACTTACCAATTTCCCTAAGAAGCACTGCATCAGTTTCTATTGGCGGGCGGTCATATACCCCCAAAACATCTGTCTGTAGTTGGAGTTATATAGGACATGCATATAAAGCTATTTCACACGTATTCATATGTGCAAAATACTATAAACTTGACGGTACAGACTGAAGAAAACGTGAGATTGCATGGAACATAAAATTTCCGCAAAAATATTGAGAAATTATTATGGAAAATGGCATATAGTCATGTATTTTCCTATTACTCGTACATGAGAAATAATCTGCTGGTGTGATCCTCCATGCCTAAAAAGAAGACAAATTATTCATTCTAGTCGAGTAACTGTCTCACGTCTCCATGAAAAAGATAAAAGTAAAAGAAGAATCAGGGGAATGGATATCATTAAATTAATAGAGGATACAAGGAAAACGACATAGTCAGGTTTTAGTTCAGCTGCCAGATGCCGTGTGATTATATCTCCACTTAATATAGTGCAATCCTGGTTCAAAAGTTGATCAGATTCAAGACAACGAGATAATGGAAGTTTACTAGTTTAGAGATGCATATACAGAAATCAAACCAGTGAAGTATCCAGTACAGCATCTCCATGTAGAACCTGGAATTTTGACGAATGGGCATCAGTTCTACTTTCCATGAGATATGGATAGAGAAACCAACAGACAAATAGTGGCAAAGCAATCAAAAACTTGCTAGGAACAAGAATATCATCCGAATGAAAACTAATAAGAAACCTAAATTCAGGATGAAATAAAGAACTGAAGCAACATTCTCAGAATGACAGCTCGCTAATAGTAGTAAGTTAAAAGAATTGCTTCTACCATGCCAGGAATGTGGTTCAGCATCAAAGTAAAATACTGTGTGTCAGAATATAGTCGCGAGGAAATTTGAATTTTTGATTGTCAATATATATCCGTAGCTCAGTAAACAAAGCTGTTGTAATCTCATTCAGATCTTTGGCAGTATGAAGATCAATATCATGTTAACTTGAGACTTTAGGGGTGTTTTAATTTATCCTCCAACAAGGAAAACTAAAAAATTGTAAAAAGATTTGCTTCTGGTAAGTTGATGATTAACATAGAAGAAGGCCCAAAAATAAGAACACAAAATGTTATTGTGATTCACATTGTCCCTTCATTTATGATCATTGTGGACTAGATTAGAGTCATAATGAGGGGGAAAAGAGTAAGTTTTGATGCCTTAACAGGATACAATAAAGGTCGATTCAATGGGTGTGATCTTGTCTTTCATTGTTAACTTGAGGAAGTTCAAACTTACAGGTACAAATCCATTGTCAGTAGCTTTAGCTACTGTACTTACATCAGCCACAGCTATCTGTAAAGGAGCAAAACTAAACTTTTTCAGGTCTCTCCATTAAAAGCTATCCAAAAGGTGACTAACCAGACAAATAACATGAAAAGAATATTGCAACAAAGTAATAAGTAAAGCCTTCTGTACGCCTTCTAACATTTCTATCACATGTTGACCAGCCACATGAAAATGGAGACATCCCAATAGAAGGAATACCCTCTGTAGGAAGACACAAGTGAATTGTCAAAGAAATGCACATAATAAAACTAGATACAAAGAGTTACAATAAGTCGTGCTGGCAAAAAAATAAAAAAACTCTTACCACCGTACGAATTAAAAACTAGCAAGCATAAAAGAAGGTGATTTCTCATTAAGAAATTCAGTTATAACTTTGGCGAGGTGAATGCAGTCATGAATAACTTGGAAAGTCGACACAATAATTTTGGATTATAGGTAAGTCGACCAACATTACAAGTCAAAAGCTTAACAAATTTAGTTCAAAGGTTTTTAGTTGATTTTACCATTTTAATGCCAAAATATTTAGGAGCTTATGGAATACAGAAATTGTCTATTTGGCACGAATAGAAACACTTTATGGCCTTGGGCAGTTAAAATGGTGAATAATCTTGAGGTAAAATCTATTGGCAGAAAAATATTAAAACGAAGTAAACAATGAATGCAAGTAGAAAAATGAAAACGAAGAAAGGAAATTTTGAAAATCTATCAAAGGATTCCTAAACCCTGTCTAATCCTTGTTTACATATAATTCAAATGGAGAGTAAACAGGAAATCAGTATATAATACCCTTAGACTAAAGAAACTATAAATACTGTGTTAAAAAATATCTAAAAAATGGATAGTCGAATTCCATTAGTACCTTTTGCGAGGGCTCTGACAATTTCAAGATTAAGAGATGTGACCTATAATAATTACAATTAATACAGAATGAGAATAAACAAAACCAGAAAAGACTCATTAGAAGATGAGCAATTTTTTAGTGTCCAGAAATGTGACAGGCAAACATAGTAATACATATCTACAAAAAGAATAGCAAAATCATTCAACTTTCAAGAAAATTGGTAATCACTTAAATATGTAAAATCTAAAATGTGGTCCATGCAAACATACACATAAATGAATGCTAAGGTAACTTAACCAATCAATACAACCCCTAAAAAAGAAATGGCTTTACGGAGAAAACATAAGAGCAACAAGTGAACCACATTAAATGTGTGTTTGAGCCACATTATTTTGGAAGAATGTATTATGGAATAGTAGATTGATGGAAAATGTGTGGTTGAAAAAGAAGGAAAAGTTATTTATGTGAAGAAAAATATTATTTTATTGAAGAATGTGTGGTTGAAAATGAGTTGAAGAATGAAAATGAGAATTTTAATGTGTACTAAACAGAGGCTAACTTTCATCAATAAACAATTTGGGATTTTTTCGAGTGTTCTTTTGAGGAAGTACAAAAATTTTGAAAATGGTGCTTGATAAATTAAGATTTCAGCCATTTCAGTAAAAAATAACTTGTTTTTCTCCAAATAAATCCCTTAGTTCTATGTTTATTGAGCATGTTGGACTTTTGGTAAAATGAACCTTTTTCTGGAGTGGAGTTTCACACAATGTACAAAATTCATGAAAATTACACGAGAGAATTTATAAACTACATTGAAAATACTATGATCTATAAGGTTTGACATTTTGAAAAAAATTAGACAAATAAAAATTTATCAAATTGGCCTTAAAAGTGGACAGTGTCGATTTATATGGAGACAGTAAAATTAAACAAAATATAAGGTCCTTGTTCCATTTTCGATGTTCATGAAGTGCCTTCGGCATGACATAATCTTTTAAAAGTAGAAGTAAATTCAACTGCCTCATATCGACTGTTTAACTTCACATAAATTATTGTACAACCAAAACAAACAAGAAGTTGATATGGCACAATAGACTAAGGTCAGACAATTTTTAGGTCTTACAGATATACGTGTGGCAACAAAACCAGCTTTAACAAGTGGTCTGCTTAAGTCACCCTTATGAACCCCTGACTTGCTCGCTTGAAAGTGCCCAAAAGAACCTGAGAGCAGTAATAAGTAATAACTGTCATGGGCCATTCTAGCACAAACTCGACAATGCAAACACATTAGATGTCCCAACGTATTGTGGAAAGTCGTACCATCCTTTGTTCGTTGATGAGTTTCACCCTTATGAAACAAAAAGGATAAATGGGAAATCTGTTTGTGCATCAGTAAGAAAATCATGGTTGGCTGATACAGTAGCAATTAAGGGGAGAGAAGAATCTTGGGCAATTTAAAGGAAAATGCTCCCTGATTTCATATTTTATTATTCAGAACATACAGTAACCTTGGCAGTTTAATGTAGTAATAACTATTTGAGCTACTTCTGTAGTGTTCAATTTTGACAGAAGCAGATTCCTTTTTTCAACTGCTGCAAACACAAGTATTGTGATATCGTGTTTCGCTTTTGAAGAACTGATGCACTAAGTATCAACATAAAATCCCCTTTTCCCAAGTAAGGTAGTTTTGTGATTTATCAGTGTGTGTGTGTTATTCATAAACTAAAATCAACACATTTCAAAAGTAACTAAACAGTAGCAATGAATGAGGTAAAATTTCCAACCTGCACCATGAACAACAATAAATTTCTTGGAGTCAGTAACCTCTTGATCACTGAAATCATCAATGACCCTAGGAATCTCCAATGATCCAGGCCTCTTGCTCCAGTCCATTCCGTGACATGAGCCCGAAATCATTGCCTGCCGCAGCTGTGATGAAACTACTATAAGATCCTCCTCGTTTATAGTCTCCAGTTCATTTTTACAGGTAATTGCAGAGCCTCCTGTATCGTACACATAAAATCCACCAACTAGATTATGAAGATGCTGATATCATCTTTGTACACATGCAAAACTGCAGCCAAATAACAAACATTTTCCTCTTGTTCCTGTCAACCATCATATAAACAACGTACTAAAAAATGACTCACATGCATCAAATCACAGTAAAGATATCATTTTTAAAATCTAACAATAAAATTTTCCACTTTATTAACACATTTTCAACTCATTATAGCACAATTCCTGCAGTCCTTAGTCTTTAATGACGAAGTATGAAAATAAACAGGCCCGTGATATTTTTGAACCCCTATATAAATTCTCATATTAATCAAATCAACAAAAAATTTACACCCTATTATATTCAAATTCTTTAATTGAATAGATTCGCAATCCCGTATGGAGACAATATTTATATCTATAATTAGAGCAGACGAACTAAAGCGCTTTTCACGCTTAATAGTGCTCAATAAACCAGTAAACTCACAGAACACTTACTGAAGCCCCTGCAGTTGAATCGAGGTGTCAAATTAACTTAATTAAACAATTAAGCGAATTAAATGGGAAAAAACACACTTATAGAAATTGGAATTTGTAAGTAGATGTACTGCTGACCGAGTTTGACGATGCAATGAATGGGTTTGGGGGCGGTGGCGTTCTGCTGCTGCTCCATCTGACTTTGGTTGCTGTGGGTGTGCTGAAGAATTTGGTTTTAGAATATGCTTATAATTAGTCACAAATAATTAATGATATTCCAAAAGAATAAAACTTCATTAGTTATATATTACTAGTTTATGATATGAATTATTGAAAGGTGTTTGATATTTCAGTATACTATAAGGGTCCGTTTGATTGCAAGGGTGGAAAATGGGTGGAAAGAAAATGAATTTCAGGAAAAATATTGCATAGAACTTGTTTTCCAGGGAATTGTTAAATAAGTGCGTTTGATTGGTATAATTTTCCACCTGAAAAATTTTTAAAGTTGGTGTTCGTTTGACTTTGTTTTACATAAAAATTGTTCATTAAAGTGATAATTATTTCTACTAATAGGTCTAAAATTTGTTCCAATTGTAAAAGAAAAAATTTGAAAAACAAAATTTGAATTTTTTTTTTTACCATATCGAATATTATTCGTTTGACTTTATTTTGTATGGAAGTTGTCAATAAAAGTGAAATTTTTTTTTACCATTGTATCTAGAATTTGTTCTCATTGTCAAAAAAGAAAAAAAAGGTGGAAAATATTTTCCCACCAAATAGGTGGGAAAACAAAATCAAGCTTTTGTGCATAAAAGGGTTGTACCTAGAAAAGGGTGGAAAACGTTTTGCCAAGAAAATAAAGCATATCAAACACCAACAAAGTTGGAAAATGGAAAATCAATTCCATTTTCCATGGAATTCTACCCTTATCAAACATAGCCTAATATATTTTCAATGGAACTGAAAGATTTTACGGGTAGCCATTTTCAGTTGATTTGTAGAAAAATTATGTCCATTGTACAGCGAAAAAGCAGTTGCAATTTTGGCAATTGCGTATTTATGCTACATGTGCAATCAAAATACACTGCACCACTAGGGTTCATTGACAAGAAAAAGGGTCAAAAAATGCATTTCTCTTTTTGGGCTAGAATGCCTACTGATGATACCACTATCGGAGGAGCTCGAGCACCAATCCCGAGGACAGTTTGACTTCAAGAACCGTCTATCTTCCTTATTTTGACAGTTCTCATAGTGCTCTCACACCAGAGTCCCATTTTAACCCAAACACCTCGAAAACACAAAACGAATTCAACAACAACTTCTAAATGCATTAAAACTCCTAAGGATCTCAAACATGGTAATCCCCACTAGGAGTCCATGACCTACCTCCATAAATACATCATTCTCATTCATTATCAAAGTACGTTTTTACACACTATTTACAACATATATTCTCTCTATGACTTAAGTATCGGAGGGGCGACGAGAACACACATCGACACCTTTGTTTACCGGAAGATCTTGTTCGTGCTCGTACTCAGTCGTCAAGCTTGAATTTCAACGGGTACGAATTTTGGTAGCATCATTGGCGCCGTATGTAGGGATGGGCATGAGTTGGGTTGGGTCGATTTTTCCCTCAACCCATACCCAACCAAACATGGTCGGTTTGACATAAATTCAACCCAACCCCAACTCATGTAAAGATTGAAACCCAACCCAACCCAACCTAACCAAATGTCGATCGGGTTGGGTTGGGTTGGTCGGGTTAGGTTGGGAGTTGTGACGACCTATCAACAAACATTAAAAACTTAAAGTCACCAAAGTACTAAATTTAAAGCAACATTAATATATTGCGTTAAAGAGACATGTATTGGAAGAGAGATCTCATCCAAAATCACAACCAATGTTGATGATTTGGTGAGACGACGCCCGCCGCATGAGAGAGATGATGGAAGATATGTTAGGTTTTTTTTTTGTCTCTCACTTTTTTTTTACCGGGTCTCTCACTTTTATTCTGTTTTAGTTTGACAAAGTTTTTTAGTTTTTTAATTAGCGGGTCGGGTTGGGTGGTTTTTGTTGGGTTGGATGGGTTAACCCACAACCCGACCCAACCCGACCAACTTAACATTGCCAACCAACCCAACCCAAGAAAAAATGGAAAAAACCGACCTAACTCAGTTGGGTCGGGTCGAGTCGGGTTGATCGAGCTTTTGCCCACCCCTAGCCGTATGTGGGAAACGCTACCAAAAGTCATGGTCAACACACGTTCAGGTCTTCCACAAGCAAGCTCATTCGCGCCAGAACCACCACAGATCATGGAGCCCATAACCCATCAAGAGGAGTCATCCACAGTGCCAACAGCTCAGGCCTTCGAAGAACTTCACCAGCAAGTTGCAACACCGACCCGTTGTTAAGCCAGAGGAACAACCATCAGGCGCAGGAACATCCTTCGGCGCCTATGGTAGAATGGCAAAGAGGGTTCATGAATGATGCTCGTGCTCGGGGTACATGCGTGGTTCATGATAATGATGGATCCGGGGCCCCGGGTGTCCCCTGGCTGCCTCGGCCTCGATGTTGGTCAACATGGACTCAGGTGAACTGGCCAAGATCATACAGGATGGAATCACTGTTGGATTGCAGGGGGCGACAAGATTTACCCTAACACTCCATTCACACAGGAAGTTCTCTCCTATCTACTCCCAGACGGATTTAAGCTCCCCTGCATGAAAAATTATGATGGAACAACTGACCATATCAACCACCTCAATGTATACACGGACGTCATGAATCTATAAGTGGCGCTGGATCCCGTGATGTGCAGGGTTTTTCCCCAAACCTTAACTAATGCTGCCAAGGATTGGTTCTCTACCCTGGAGCCCAACTCCAATGCTTCGTTCGCTGACTTAGCTGATAAGTTCTCTGCCTTCTTTGCTAATAGCAAGCGTATCAGAAAGACAGCGGCTTCCCTCATGCAGGTGAGGCAGGGGCCAAACGAAACCCCGCGTAATTTTATGATGAGGTTTAACAAGGAAAGACTTCAGATACCTGACCTTCACATAACTGCAGCAATCTCAGCCCTTACATATGCCATCAAGTGTGAGGCTTTCAAGAGGTTACTGCCAAAAAACCCATCAAAGGCTGTGACCGAGCTACTCACCCAAGCAGAGAAATACGTAAATATGGAGGAAACACTTAACCCGAGGAGGAATTCTCACCCGACCTTAGAGAAACCCAAGCACAAAAGACAACATAACTTTAATCCTCGTCCGGAGGTAAATAGGGGCAAGCAGAGGCAGGAGACGCAGCTAACACCACCGACTCATCTGAACACTTCGAGGTCAAATATTTTGATAGAGATCAAAGATATGAAAGAGCTTAAATGGCCTTCGAGGATGCAGTCACCCTCGAATGTTCGGGACGAGAGTAAGTATTGTGATTATCATCGAGATCACGGGCACACAACGGAGAATTGTGAAGCCCTCCAGCGAGAGATTGCAGCTCTGATAAAAAGAGGATTCCTAAGCTCATACATCAGTCATGATAAGCGTCCGAGGAATGATCGGGACAAGGGGAAAGGTCCAGAAGGAAGCGGGAGTGACAAGCTCACTGCGGGAACAATTAACATTATTATTCAAAGAATAGCATCATGTGGAGACTCGAACGGTGGGCGTAAATAGTATGTCAGGCAGTATCACCCGAACTCGAGGATGATGACCGGAGATACGGAGGAAATCACGTTCAGACCACAAGATTTGGAAGGATTGTCACACCCGCATGACGATGCCTTGGTCATATCAGCAATCATAATTCGTACTTGAAATTGAATAAACCCTACTGTTTTTTTTCATGTTTGAGTAAATACTTTCTAATAGACATATTAAAGTAATCGACAATCCAAAATCAATAAATATCAAACTTTAAATTAGTTGAGGAATAAAGGAACCTGCTCAGAGATTTCCACTTAGATGTCATACATGTCAATATTATTGTCAAAGTCCGTAAAAGTAAGTTATAAAATTGTAGAGGGTTGAATTTAGGGATGAGGAATTGAGGATAACTAAACAAGTAGAGATAAATAAAATAAAAGATGAAAAATAAAAGAAACTACAATAAAAAAAAAAGGAGAGAAAACGAAGAGTCAACCTGAAAAGGAGAAAAAATAACTTACAAATGTATAAAAAAAATTACACTTCGAAAAATATAAAAAAAAAAAACCTTTATCGTATATATAACAAATTTTTTTTTTTTTGGGAGTCTTCACAAGGCAAGACCTTAGGTGACCGCCTACCCACCTATAGTCAGGGCCGACACTTATGACAATTGTAAATTTTCTGAGATATTTTCGATTGCTCATTCAAGAATTTTGATTTCTAACTCTATTAACTACAAATTGGTTGAAATTGAAATCAATTAGCTCCGCGAGCAAAAACTCGTGTAATAAATAATGGGAAAAATTCATGGATCATGGATTATCTTTCATGAAATAAAAAATTAGGCCCCAATATTTAAATTTACAAAACTCAGGTTTTTCCATGAATTAATTAATTATATTTTACAATTAATCTATTAAATTAAATATTTAAATGTAATATAATATAATTGACCCACCCCACCTCACCTCACCTCTACTACCACTGCTCCGGCGACTACGCTGGCGACTGTTCTCCGGCCGCGCTTAGTTTCGACGACTACTCCGGTGACCATTCTGCCGCTGCTTAATTCAGGCGACTGCTCTGATTCCGACACTTGGTAATGTCATATTTATATGCAATTTGGTCACACATATCTTATTAATTAGTTAAAAATTTAATTTTCAGTCAAAACTTATGGTCACGGATATCTTCTTAATTAGTTAAAAATTAATTTCAGGTCACAACTTATTAAATCAATTGGTCACATATTATTTCGAGGTCACAAATCAAAAAATTTATAGGTCACAAATCAAGAATTTTATGGTCATAGGTTAATTCTCAACTACGAATTAAATTTTTTTTATAGGTCACAGATTGAAAAAAATCAAAACCTTTACTGATTACAATTCTATTACGGTGAGTCACAGTCACAATTTTTAGGTCACGGACACTCACCCATCACAAATCAAGAATTTTATGGTCACGAGTTATTTTTCAACCATGAATTAAAATTTTTTAAAGGTCACAAATTGAAAAAAATCAAAATTTTTACTGGTCACAGCTCCATTACGGTGAGTCACAGTCACAATTTCTAGGTCACAGACACCCACCCCCAACTCATCTCATCCCACCCAAAGCCACAGTGAACCACCGCTAATCACAATCACCACGTACCCACCGCCACAGTCCACTTCTTAACAGATTCATATTCCCTTTAACACCAATACAGCCTAAATACAATCGGTTGTCACATATCCTCCACTGAAATCAACTCCCAACCGAATACACAGCCGCCAGCCCAAAAAGAAAAAAGCCAGAAAAGGAAGAATCGCCGCCAATAATTCCACCGCCACTCTCTACCTTGCGCGTCGCCACCAACGTTCAAGCCTAACCTGCCACCCATCCACCCCACACCCGAAACCCACGCACCCATCCACCACAAACCCGAAACCCACGCAACCATCCAACCGAAGACGGGAAATAGGAGAAGAAATAGTTAGCGAACAGGAGGACTCGAAAATTTAAATATGGTTGGTCGCTGCTGCTGTGAATCGCCACCGTTGCTATGAACAAGAGAACTCGGAACAACATCCAACCGACGCCACTGCTGTGAATCGCAACAGCGCTGCTGCTGTGAATCAATAGCGTCGCGCTGCTACGATTCACAGCAACGCGAAGTCGCTGTTGTGATTTTGCAGCAGAGGGAGGGGGAGAAGAGGAGAGGGAAGGAGAGCCGTAGCGGTGGCGGTGGCGGTGAAGGCGACCGGTAGAGAGTGAGGAGAAATGAAATGGATTAGGGTTTGGATATGATTTCTATTTATAATAAATTTGATGGGGGTGTGTAGTGGGGTGGATATATAGATTAATTTAATTTAAAATATTATTATTAATATTAATTGTAAAATTAAAACCTGATTGTTTTATTAAATAAACTCAAAACCTTATTTTTAAAAATGTCAAACTTAATATTTGGTTTGATGTAATTACCACATAAATAATCTTGCATTTTATACTTGGGTGGAATTCATTAACCTTGCTAACATTTGAACTTTCAATGTAAGAAAGTAAATAGAAAGAGATTCCGTTTGGCATAAGATGTGCGATGTATGCCTCCATGTTGGATCAACAATATGATATTGAAACAAGATTACGTCGGAGACGCTTTTGGGTGCATCAATGGGGATATGGAAGATTAAATCAATTCTAAAATACGGTGGTCAAAGTTGAGCTCATCAGATGTTGAGTTCGGATAGTGATCACAAGCCTACTAGATATCAAATGAGGCGTATGACAATACAAAGCATGACTAGAACACGCAAAACTAACTGTTCTCTTTGTTGTTTTCAGACCGTTTTCTATTTTTGATTTTTCAAAACAGTGAAAATGTGTTCTCTTCCTCATTTTCGAAAATGAATTTTTGAAAACAAAAATAAAATTTCTACTGAAAATGCAAAACGTCTAAAACACCGTTTTGGCCATTTTCTTCCCAAAACACTCCACAATTAAAAACACAGGAAACGGCCTCATTTTCCAGTTTCCCCAAAATTCTTCCTCTAGAGCTACCGATCAAACTCCACGCCCCCAATTTCCACACTCCAATGCCAACTTGTCCGCTTTTATTTCACGTTCAATGTTAATTGGCTCAAAGAATCTGCAAAATTCATCGAATTATTTGTGGGATTTGAATAAAGATTCAGTCTTTACGGAAAAAACAGCCCATTGAAGATTGTGGCATCAATGGCCACCGCCGAGAAGCCGTAGACAGTGCAGAAAATTGTGCTGCAACCCATCATAGAAATTTCAGGAACTCTCAAGTTGCGTGGCTCCATATCCCTCTCTGCTCTCCAATGGCATTATTCTCATCGTTCCCCTCTTCGAGGTAATATCAAGTCTATGTTTAAAGATGTAAATATGAATTCCTTTTTATCTATCTATATTGTATATGGGTAGGTGTAGGTGTAGTGACTTATAAGGTGGGTTGTGCTGGGAAATTACACTTGATGATGCATGCTTCTTTGGGAGATATATCCAGGCTTCTTTTTATGCGAGTTAGAGGTTAGGAGTTAGAGGTTAGGAGTGCTCTATTCTAACCCAAGACAAGAAGAGTTCTCAATTTTGATAAGTTTTATTTCTTTTGTTTGTTTGGGTTTCTGTTTATTGAGTTTGGTTATTATAGTTGATAAAAGTAAAATTTTAGTAATATTTTGTCTAGTATTGGAACAATATATGTTTTATTTAGAAACCTTCAAGCTGTGGAATATAGTGTGGTGATTATTGTGAATATGTCTTACTGAAATTTGGATAAATGAGAATTATAGTACTTGTACATTGCAATTGGTCAAAATAAAAATAGTGCTTAGCAAAGCAGCAATGATTGATTTCAAGAAATAGGGTCAACAATGAAACTTTCAAGAAAGAATTACAAAAACTTGTACTGCCTAAATGGATGAGCCTCCTTATGTTGAAGCAAACTTTTATGACTTGATCGATGATTTCATTTCTTGATTCTCTTGTAAATTTAACAAGACTAGTTGATGTTATAATTTGGGGCAGATGCTTTTCTAATCTTTGTCCATTAGCAGTTGACAAGTTGTGATTCTGTTTAACCTTTACTACTTTTCTATTGTTCAAATGATCGAAAGATAATTGAATTAGCTCATTTTCTGTTGCTACTTTCTTGTTGCTTATAAGTGATGACAATATGACTTTTTAATTTTGGATTGTATGCTTCCTTTCAATGCTGTGCAACTGAGATTGGTGAAAACTAGACAGCATGGTTGTTTGTAAATGCTTCTCAAATTTCAGCAACGAAGATACCGCAGACAATGTTTGGAATTTCATTCGAGGTGAGTTTTCACTCTTGGATGAAATTATATTCGGTTCTTCAAAATATGTCATATTATGCTATTATAATTCCAGCTAGTGTTACTATTTCCTTTGAATGTTTAACATCTTTACTTTATTTTTCTTGCATATGGAACTTTTATTTACCCTAATGTCATACAATTGGCAATATGTTATTTAGGAGATTAATCATTCTGGTACCGGGAGACTGTGGGCAGAGCTTGTCAATAACAGAGGCCAGTTTAAATTTTGTTGGAAGTATTCAGAAAGCAGCAACTTTGAAATGAAACATCCATTAGAAATTTGAGGGTTTTGAACTCTTCAAATTTTAATCTATTTCACGTGGATTTGGGATGAATATCCTTACTCAGATTTATGCTTTTATGGAAATGCTATAGTGGATCTGGCGCTTCTATTAAGTGAAGATAAGTCATGTCTAATGTAGTAATGAGATTTTCCCTAGTCCCTTCCTTTCTGGGACTGCATGATGTGTTATGAGGTCCATCCTTACTTTTATGAAAGAGCAAAAAATTGTTCGGACCATCATATTCTCTTATTAATATTCTGATCATTGTTTGCAACAAAAAAAAAAATTGCTTTGTTCTTCACTAGTAATATTGTCTTATTATATTCCAATCATTTTCACTTTTGTTTTGCAACTAATTTCTTTAACTGATTTGTACACACTAAAGCTGGAAATGCTGCTAAGACTAGCAAGAAGAAACGAGTTTCTAGGATATCACGCTTTCCATGTTTGGAAATTGAATACAGAATTCTTTTTGCAGCCAAGTTTCTTATATTGTTTGTCATTTTCTCTAGTTATTTTTTGTTGCCTTTTTCTATTAGAAGATATGCAATTTTGTGGAGTTTTTCGGTACCAAGTATTGAATTCTTAAATCACATTCATGGATTGGAAGTGAAACATTCAGTTTCATATGATTTATGTTATGATCTCTTGCTTGCAGCGCCGCTATGTTTATTCTGACTCCTGTTGGGTATTTGATGGTTGACCTCTAATATTTTAGGTTTGATGGGTTAAAAATTGTTAGCCATTTGGCTTTACTGATTGGGGCTTCATGCCTGCAGTATGTGTGTATAGGCTATGCTCTAACTCCTATTTTAGGTTTGGTTGTGGCTTGATACTAGTTAGTTCTTGTCACAAGTTACGTACAATAACAAAAACAAGGACTTGTCAAATTTAATTTAGGTTGTGTTTTTTATATCTGGAAAAAAATATTTCAAGGTTCGCCAACTTCAAAATTTCTAGGTTATTTAATACTATATTAACATTAAACTATTAAAATTTATTAAATAATCAGATTTCTTAAAGAAAATATTATATAAAAAAATCTCAAAATTTCAAAATAAACGCGTTTTCTATTTTTATGTTTTGAGAAACAGTTTTTCAGAATGACAAAAAGAACGCATTTTCAATAATTTCAAAACAAACACTCAAAACACGAAACACAAAATGAATTCAAAACTCAAAACTCAAAACTGAAACGCAAAGAGAACAGCCCCAGTTTCCATCATTAATTTTGCATTTCTTTGTGACCTTACCGTTATGGATCAAACATAGTCCCGTCTTAATTTGTACTTTATTTGTTTCTGCTATGATAAACACACTTCAACCATTCTTTTTATATTATTTAAAAAGTATATATGGTTATTGTATAGATGATCCAATCCACAACGACCAAGTTCCACAACTAGTGACCTCCCATTGTGTTGACAATTACGTCTTAATTCCATATGTTGTAACCATTTGGTTTTGTGCTCAATTTGTTAGCTCATACATATTATCAACTTTGGAAGAGTCTGAATCATTTGGCAATTGGCTGCGAAGTTTGGCGGGTTAATAACCCAAATGGTCACTGAAGTTTGTAAAAAGTTTTCACGGGGTCACTGAACTTTAAAAAGCACTCAAATCATGATTGAACTTTGGAAAATGTTTACACGGGGTCATTGAACTTTGCAAAAGGTTTCTACGGGTCGCTGAACTTTAAAAATCATCTAATTCATTACTGAACTTTACAAAAAGTTTCACCGTGGAACTTTTTGCAAAGTTTAGTGACCCTGAGAATTTTTTTACACAGTTTAGTGATTTTTAAAGTTCAGTGACCATGCGAAAACTTTTTGTAAAGTTCAGTGACCATTTGGGTTATTAACCCGAAGTTTGGCCAAACAATTGGTATTTTTCTATTTTTTTTCGTTTTAGCATTTGCATAATGTTTATATTGTTTTGTATATATTGTATTTGATTTTCTTTTTTTTTATTCAATATTTGTGTTTTTCTCAGCCCCTTGAAATAATTTTTTGTTTATTAAGAACCTATCGATTTTAAAGAAAGAAAGTTATTGTAAACCTGCCATGAATTGGCTCTTGTTTTGTTTTCAAAAATTGAAGTCATCATATTAAGGGGCATTGTTGTGAAACATTAATAATCTTTTTATAAGTACGATGTGATTTTTCAGATTTGGTTCAGAGTACCGACACTTTTCGTGTTATGTTGATAATTGATTATAAGAGAATGTCCGAGGATTATATTAATTTATCTTGAATTGACAATACATCTTTGTAGCAAGCATTTTCAACCGTGAACATGTGAAGATGGTAATTCGTGAAAAGATGGAGGATGATTTCTTGTTAATTGTACGACATTCTATGTCGAGCAAGATTTTAATTCTATTATAGATCAATTTTATGTTGTAATACATTGTAAAATATCACCGCAGTGGTTAATATTGTATTATGAATTGTAAAGTATCACCAAAACAGATTGTTTTGCATAATTTTGATACAAAATCACTCAACTTTCATCTAATTGGCATAACATTTATGTTCCCATATTCAGTTGGATATCATTCAACTCCACTATATTACCATGTAAGGTGATAATCAATCATCATAATAATAAATAGCACTATTTAATATTTATCATCGTCAAGTTAATTGTGATAAACAAATTTTATGTAGTAATCACTTTTTTCGAGTTTACATATATTTAAATACCAAGAAATGCAAATTACACAAGCGAATGAAAAAAAAAACACATAAAATCATGTTCGAATAGTATATATATAAACATTTTAAAGTTGTAATTACACTAAATCAGACATTAAGTTTGACCTTTTAAAAAATCAGGTTTTCAACTTTTTTTTTTTCATTTATCAGGTTTTTATAATTTTAATTGATAATGATATTATAAAATTAAATTAACCTATATATCCACCCTACCACCTACCCCACTAAATTTGTTTTAAATATAAAACTCATTCTAAACCTTAATCTACGTTTCATTTCTCTCAACTCTCTCGCCGCCGCCTCCAGCTTCGCCTCTACTGCCACTGCCACCGTCGGCCCCTCTCCCTCTCCCCCTCCTTCTCCCTCCCCCTGTTGCAACGCTGCTAGAATCAGCAGAGCTGCTTCGACGATGGTGCTGATTCACAGATCTTGGGTTTTTTTATTTGTGGTGATTTTCGAATTGGTTTTAAGGTTTCGACGATGCTGCTGATTCACAGATCTTGGGTTTTTTATTTGTGGTGATTTTCGAATTTGTTTTAAAGTTTTTGGATGGTGTTTTTAGAGGTGTTGGTGGTGGCGAGAGAGTTGAAAACGACATGGCAGAGCTCGCACAGAAGCTGTTGAAATTAGTGGTGGCGACATGGCGAAGCTCTTGCAGAGGTTTTTGAGGTGTTAGTAGTGGCGAGAGAATTTATTGAATTGTTTGATTTCGACCACTGTTGAGCTCTTGAGCAGTGAAGATTGGGCCACCAGAAAAGTGGCGGCGGAGGTTATAGAGAGGTTGGCCACGGTGGAGACAAATATGTTACCGGAGTTTAAGGCTTTTTGTGTTGCTACATTGGATAGCAGAAGATATCTGTGGCGGCTGGATCTCTATGTGTGGCTGGTGTGGGTTGTCGATAGTGTTGGTCGGTGGTCTGGGTGACGGTGTCGGGCGGATGGGACGAAGAGTTTCTGTGACCAACTATTTGGTCGATCTGTGACCAAGTAGTTGGTGTTTTGGGTCGGGGGACAGGGTGTTTCGGTATATCTGACCAACTATATCGATCTGTGACCAAGTTTTTGCGGATGTAGTAAGATTGGGGGACATGTGTTTGTGTGGGATTTGTGGATTTGTGGGTGACGGTCGTATGGTGGGGATGGTGATCCGTGTAGTGGTGGTTTCTTTTGGTGTCTGTAACCTAGCTATTGAACTGCGGTGGTTTTTTTTTTGTGACTTATCTATTGAACTATTGTTGTTTTTTTTTTTGTGTCTGTGACAAAGCTATTGATGTGTATGACCAAGTTATTGAATTGTGGTGATTTTTTGTGGGTGTCTGTGATCTAGCCATTGAACTGTGACTTTAAAATTGATGATTTGTAATTAAAAAAAGAATATGTGACCCATAAATTTGAGGTGTATTGGGCCTGTGACCAACAAATTTGGAATAATTTTTTAAATGGTGACCAATTAAAAATCTGTGACCTCCATTAAATAAAAAAAATTCGTGACTTGTAATTTTTTTATCGGTGACCAGTGAAGTCAATTGTGAATGACTCAATTTTTGGATCTGTGACCTTGAAATAATCTGTGACTAATTAATTTAATAAGTTGTGATTGAAAATTAAAATTTTAACTACTTAATAAGAAATCTGTGACCTCGAAATCGGAGTAGTCGCCGAAATTAAGCGGCGGTGAAACGGTCACCGAAATAGTCGTTGGAATTAAGCGCGGCCGGAGAAAAGTCGCCGGAGCAGTGGAGGTGGGGTGGAGCGGAGTGAGTTGAGTTGGGTCAATTATATTATATTATAGTTAAATATTTAATTTAATAGATTAATTGTAAAATATAATTAATTAATTTATGAAAAAACTTGAGTTTTGTAAATTTAAACATTGGGGTCTGATTTTTTTTTTTCATAAAAGATAAAGCATGATCCATGAATTTTTCCCCATTTTAAATTATACTAGTCGTGGCCCATGCAATGTATGAGCTGTATTATGTTTGAGGTTACGTTAGCGTAAATATAATATATAAAGTTAGGAAATAAATTTTGATAATGTCACTTGTTGTGTCAAGCTTATTTATAAATCTGCTGCCTTTTTCAATTTCAATCATCTGCCATGTAAGTTTGAATCAATATATGAAACAATGAATTAACTAGTTTATTTGTTTCATCACAGTAAAATTTTGATATGTTACAAGAAAAATTACCTCCAAAATATTTGGAGAAGCGGGTCGGCGATCCTTTTCATCGCTAGAACACCCGCAAATCAGTGTTTGTCTCTCGAAACCCTAACTCATCGTCGCTTGCATGTTGATGGGTTCCATCGGCACAACTACCACCTCCGGTAGCTCCTAGCTCTTCAACAGCTTTAAACCATAAGAATACCATCAATCAAAATATTTCTGACTTTAACAAATGGCTTTTGGGTTCAATTCTATCTCTTATTCCACGCTTCAAGAAGAGTGAAATATAAAAATGAAATGGAAAAACAAGAATAGAAAGATGTACAGTTAGAAAAAGAGGGACTAAACGTATTTGGGAAGCTACCTTAGTCAATAATTGCGGCACTGCCAAAGATATTTTTTATTGGTAAGAGGATAAGAGATATTTTGTATACACATGAGAAAAGACCATTACATCATTAATGTACGATTTAATTGTCGAATATGTAATAATTTTTTGACGATTTATACTAAAATGTCATATACAAGGTATATAATTGAATAAAAAAATGGGGTCGAGGGGGCAGCGCCCCCTCGTGGGGGTTCGGGGGCAACACCCCGATGGGGATTTTGATTTTCATGTATTTATAGAATTGAATATTTTCTAATATTTTAAATTAAATTATTAATAAGTGAAATTGTATTTATAATTTGTGTTAAATGCAAATAAGTAGAATTATTAGAAAAAAAATAAGAAAAAAAGGCATGAGTGCGGAGACACGAAATAAATTCTAATTTTATGTATGTATTTAATGAAGCAAGAAAGTAAAAAAAAAAAAAAGGAAAAAAAATGGAGAATGTTATTGAAAAAAAAAAATTTAAAAAGCCTCCGCATGCGCAGAGGCGTTTGAGGAGGCAGCAGCCTCCGCACGCGAAAGTCTTAAATTTTTTTTTTTTTTTTACAGTTTCATTTTTGTTTATGTAATCCTACATTAATAAAAGAGTGAGTTCTTTTTTTACTATTCATAAGCCGAGCTGAGCTGAATGGCTTGGCTCGGCTAAGCCGTATAAGTTTTTTTTTCGTTTGATTCAGTATTTTAAGTTACAAATATTCATTTTAAGCGGTTTAAAATTTATTTGAAATATTGAAGTGCGGCCATGATAAATATATGGTCGATAAATTTTAAATATCAAAAATAATTTTACATTTATTGTAAAACGTAAAGTCGTGATTTTTTATGGTTTTTTTCAATCCCAACCTCATTCAAATGTCATTTTTTCAAACTTTATTTTCCTACAGTTTTTCATTTAATTCGATATTTCACGATATGAATATCCATTTGGATCAATTTAATTTTTTGAAAAAACTTAAAATGCAATAATAATAAATATATTGTCGATTAAGTTTAAATATAAAACTTGTCTTAAATTATTAAATTTAAAATCATAATCATTAATTTTTCTTTTCTACCGTACCCTCAACCCCCACCCCCACCAATTTCTTTCAATTTCATTTTATTTTTCATTTTTTACTTTAAGTTATAAATATTCGTTTTAAACGATTTAAAATTTGTTGAAAATGTTGAATTGCGGCCATGATAAATATATGACCGATAAATTTTAAATATCAAAAATAATTTTACATTAATTGTAAAACGTGAAATCGTGATTGTTTGTGTTTTTTTTTTCAATCTCAACCGCATTCCAATATCCTTTTTTCGAACTTTATTTTCCTACAATTTTTCATTTGATTCGATATTTCACGATATGAATATCCATTTGGATCAATTTAAATTTTTTTAAAAAAACTTAAAATGTGATAATAATAAATATATTGTCGATTATGTTTAAATATAAAAAGTGTCTTAAATCATTAAACGTAAAATCATAATCGTTAATTTTTCTTTTTACCCCACCATCAACCCTCATACTCACCAATTTCTCTCAATTTCATATTTTTTTTTTTCATTTTTTACTTTAAGTTACAAATATTCATTTTAAGCGATTTAAAAATTTGTTGAAAATGTTGAATTGCGGCCATGATAAATATATGATCGATAAATTTTAAATATAAAAAATACATTAATTGTAAAATTATTTTATTCGTGATTGTTTATGCTTCTTATTTTTTTTTTTCAATATCAACATCATTCCAATGTTCTTTTTTCGAACTTTATTTTCCTACAATTTTTCATTTGATTTGATATTTCACGATATAAATATCTATTAAGATCGATTTAATTTTTAAAAAAATGTGATAATAATAAATATATTGTCGATTAAGTTTAAATATAAAAATTATCTTAAATTATTAAATGTAAAATCATAATCGTTAATTTTTCTTTTGTATCCCACAATCAACCCTCGTACTTACACCAATTTTTTTCAATTTCATTTTTCATCGATTTTTACTATTAAAAATGGTAAATTTATGGCGTCAAAATAGATATTGAAGGAACTCAATGATTTTCAGAAGAATACTCTTACATCATGCAGTGATTATAAACAAACATATTCTATGAACTGAATTATTTTAGTTTTTTTTTTAAATCGATTTAATGTACAATATCATTAGAACATGTTGAAATATTCGACGAAATTTATAAAGTTAGGTTATCGTTTGTCATTCTTTTTGCCTCTATGATGGAAGTTTTCGTTGTGTTGTGATTTTAATATTGATAAAGACTATTGATTTGTCCTAAATCTTGTACTGTATTATCATTAATTAATTAGTTTTGACTACATACATCTTACATAGGGTCTTGGTTAAGAAATTAAATACCGATGCAACTGATACATGTAATTGAATTTTCTATGAGCATGAGATGAAGGAGACATAACGTCTTACCTCAATAGGTAGAAAAATGAGGGCTATGTTGAATTTCATCATCTCTTTAGTAGGGCATCAACACGTAATCATAAATGCCCTATCTTTTTTTAAAAAGAAAAGAGAAACTTTCAAACGCAAAATTTAGAAAATAAACTTTGAATCAAATCTCTTAATATTATTTTTGTCACATATAATCATTTCAAGTGTTTTAAATTTAATGCAACTAATGCTTAAGACAAATAATGTTTTTTATATTTACGATATCATATAGCCAACTATATTATGGCACGTGCATTGCACGTGCGTTTGATTAGTTATTATTAAAAAAATTACTTTATATTGCGGAGTCTTTACCTATTTTTTACATATATTTTTTTTTAATGTTCTAACAAGAATACAAAATCATTTTTTTTTATTCTTCAGTGTTTTTACGTGCTAACACTAATTTGAATTTGAAGATACTTTTCTCTAACACGAACACGATGAATTAGTAAACAAAAATGGCTCTGTAGCAAAAATTATATTTATAAAATAGCAACTGATGCTTTCTCCTCAATGAGTCGGTTTGTAGACTTTTTTTTTTTTTACATTACCGTGTTACGTCGGTTTGCAAATACACATATACATTTTTGATAATTATATGAGTTATTTTTTTCTTGTCTTCAACCCAGTCAACAATTGTAGGTAATGAAAAAGTTTATGATACCCTTTTGTTTTGAACAGACGCGTGGATGACAGTGAGTGATTATATAATGCTTCACAAATATAAACAGTAAATCGTGGAGGATAAAATGCGGAAGGAAAATACTTCACAAATGAATAGTAACTGACGGGTTGCCTCTTTTAAATATAGTAGGGAAATGTATAAAAATGAGTGATATGAAAGTGGATAATATTTGTAGGTCACACGAAATATATGGATAAAAATTAATTTAGTTATTTATAAATAATTTATAAACATGAGCCAAATAACTAAATTGAAGAACGAAGTCCATCAATCAAAACAGTCAAATTCTACATTTTTAATTATTTATACCATACATTTTTTCCATCCTACAAGCCTGGTTAACACTGCCATGTTTGAACATCTTCTGCTCCGCATTAAGCCCTTGTTTGGCTATAATTTTTGTCCAAACTCATTTTTATCCACATATTTTATGGGACCCGTAACTTATATCAACTTTTTAATAAAACATTTTATCAAAATTTAAACTACTCATGTCCACAAGAAATCAACTATATCTACTTACCGTTTGGCTACTTTATAAATTATCAAACTTAATTTTCAACCACACGTTCTAATGAACTTATAAATATTATCCATTACTCGTTTTTATCTATTTATAAATTAAATCGTTTATAAATCCTTCCTAGCGGGATTCAATCATTTATCGACTGGAGTAAGTTGTTGAAAATACAAAAAAGGAGACTGAGATTGAGATATCAAAAGAAATATTTACACTCTTCTTGAGTACTGATTTTAGAGTATCTAAAGTCTACACATTAATTTACTAAAAAAAAATTAATTCTTGAGATTTAAGTTTAACATGGGCTAACTTATGTACTGTCGTGCTAGAGTAAGAGTTCAAGAACAACAAAATAAAGATTTAGTGCTTGTTTGGAAAAGTTTAGAAAGTTGGGATTAAAATCAACAATAAGTTTTAATCATATATTTTATGGAATCCATATTTTTTTACTAATTTTCCAGCTGTATATTTCATCTTTTTTCTTTTTAATTAAAATCTACTAAAACTAAATATTTTGTCGAACAACTCCTTAAATCCATCTTCTCGATAATCCACCCTCGCATATTTAAAAAGAAGAAGACGAGAAAATTTTGAAATTGGACTTTTATTTACTTTCTATAAATTCTTGAACTAGTTAGAAAGATAATAGCCGTTAATTGGTAGTTGGTTGAATCAAACTACTCGATCTTGTCCTTGAAAAGCACGAGGGTCGAGTCAATTCGTATGGATGACCATGGCAAATTTCCCAAAAATACATGAAAACTATTTGAGTCTCGTCTAGATTTTTAAAGTGTTTATTTGAAAGTATTTAAAATTCCTGTTTTGTGGGGATTAAAATCAACTTTTTAATAAATTTTGATTTTGATAAAAGTTAATAAAATGTATGGTTGAAAAATCGTAGATCTTATAAAACATGTGATTAAAATTAATTGTTAACATTAATTTAGATTAAAATCTTGACATAGCAGGGGCTAAATAAAAAAGGAGCAATTAGCACATAATGTTTCCACATTTCACTATTATCGTGGAAAACGTCATTACTTTCTTCTTCTTTTTTTTTGTATTTTTACCTTTATTTGCACATTTTATTATGCAAAAGGTCATTTTCATCCATTTCCTCAATTAAAAATTGTGAAATGACGAATATACCATTCTTTTGGAAAAAAAAAAGAAAAAAATAATTGCAATCATAGTCCCAATTTTTTAAAAAATGCGCAAATGAGTCCCAAATAAATTATCAAAAATGTAATTAGCACATAATCTTCTTTCCTTTCACTATTATTACGAAAAATATCCATACATTTCATTTTTTTGGTATTTTCACCCTTAATTACACATTTGATTGTGTAAACCATTCTTTATATCCATTTTCATCCAATTTCTCAATAAAAAACTGTGAAATGCCGAATATAGCTTCATATTTAAATAAAAAAAATTAATTATAATTATAGTCTCAATTTTTAAAAAAGTGCAAACGAGTCCCAAATAAATTATTTAAAAAATTGGAAATCAAAATGTTTTTAGAAAAAAGTGCAAACGAGCCCCAAATAAATTATTAGAAAATTATAAATTAGTTTCTTTAAAAAAAAGCACAAACGAGTCCTAAATAAATTATTAAAAATTAATTTTTTTTTAAAAATGCAAATGAGTCCCAATTAAATTTATTAAAAATTAAAAAAATCAAAAAGTACAAACGAGTCTCAAATAGATTATTAAAAATTGGAAATAAAAAAAAAATCTTCAATTTTCTTTTTTATTATTATTGTTTAAATAGAAGTGTATATTCATCATTTCACAACTCTTTATCGAGATATTGGATGAAAATGTATAGAAATTATGGTTTGCGCAATCAAATGTTTAATCGAGGGTGAAAATACCAAAAAATGAAAGGTATAAATGTTTTCACAATAATAATAAAAGTTATAGACATTATGTGCTAATTACCCTTTAAATAATTTATTTGAGATACATTTGCACCTTTTAAAAAAATTCAGGACTATGATTGTAATTGGTTTTTTTTCTTTTTGTTTTATTTAAAGGAAATGATGTATTCGTCATTTCACAATTTTTAATTGAGAAAATGAATTATAATAACATTTTGCGTAATGAAAGGTGAGAATGTCAAAAAATGAAAGGTAATGATATTTTTCACAAAATAATAGTGAAAGGTGTGAACGTTATATTTTTTTGAGCGAAAACAATATTACAACTCATTATGGACCAATTTGATATCAAAACAATATTATGGGAGGCGAATGTGAAAATTACCTGCAAATTTAGAAAGTTCACAGAACAAGGCGGCGACTTCATGTTGCAGTCTGCAGAAAATAGCTCAAAACAAAAAGCTCTCTCTCAAATCTCTTCTCCCTTAATAGAACAAAGAATTGATTCATTGAAAGAATAATTCTCTTCTTCCTTAAAAATTTGAAGCTTCAATGATCTGAAAATTAATAATTTTGAAGCCAAAACTAAGTTCAATGGCTGAGAATCAACCTCCTTCACCATCATCTCAGCCTACTCGGCCGAGGATCGATTTACCTCCGAGGAGTTCAATGGAAAGTTTGTTTACAGGTGGTCCAGGGGTGAGCCCGGGCCCGATGACCTTGGTCTCCAACTTTTTTGCGGAAAATGAACCCGACAATGACTCCCGCTCGTTCTCGCAGTTTCTTGCCGGAGCCATGGTCTCACCGTCGGCTGTGCCAAACGGGAGACACAATTTTTTACCTTCACAGTCGGTTCAGAAGGAGAATACGGAGGATAATGGAGGTCGTAGTGGTGGGGATTTTAGATTTCAGCAGAATAGACCGGCTGATTTAGTCGTGTGGCAGCAGCCTGGGATGTTTACAATACCTCCAGAATTGAGTCCGGCGAGCTTGCTTGGTTCTCCTGGGTTCGTTCCGCGTACTCAGGTATTGAATTTTGGCTTCAATTTAACATAGCTTTGATCAATTTTAAAATGTAGTTATATAGTTAATTGTGGTGCCGTATCATTTCGTTTATGGTTATCATCATCACTGTTCAATTAAATGTGTTAATGGTAAATAGAATTCGTATTTGGCTATTGGAATTTATGTGTGAGATTTTATGTGCTCCATGATTAATTAGTTTAGCGGAAGTGTGGAATTGGAGAAGGAGATGGTACGAATGAATGGTGGAGATCAATCCATCCTGCAGTAATGATTAGCTTCTAGATTGTTCTCTAAGAAGTTTACATGAGAACATTCTACCAAGGTTTTCTATTAGACGTGTTGAAGGTCTCTTAAGAAATACTCTGAACCTCTTTGAAGTTTCACCAAATGTGTGGGCCATCTGCCAACACTGTTCACTATAGCGGGCCTTCGATTGCATCCGTAACGATCAGCTTTCGGACTCTCTGCACCCTGCAGGCTCTGCTGCATGCCTAGTTTTCGTTCGGTGCCTTCAGCCCCTCATCATGGCTTGCAGTGCCTACCTTTCAGCTTCTTGCCTATATGATATGATCCGAGATAAGCAATCATTTGGTCGAGTTTTGGAGTCCAAATTGAAAAAGTTGACAAGCTAAGGTTCAAGTTTCGTGAAGGGCTCGGGAGCCGAAACAAGTTGGATTCAAGGTTTGGAAGATATTTGGAAAGAAAATGAGTAACGTGAATTAAAATGGGCATAACTCTCAGCTCGGGTGTCGGATTTTCGCCCATGAGTACAATTCGAAATCGCCACGAAAATCTGCACAAGGCTACGTGGGCACGTGGTACTTTTGGGCTTGCGGTCACAGGGAAACATGGTATAAAGTTGGACGCGGATTTGACAATTTTTGGCAATTTCCTAGTTTAATTAGAATTCCATATTTTTAGCATCTTTTACAACATTAGAATTATATTTTCGTGCAATTAGGGTTTTTTGAGGTTTCATATAAATAAGATCTTTATTTCATTGTAAGATTTAGACTTTTGATTATGAATTAATGAGATTTTCCTCTCTTGTTCTTGAATGAACTACCGAACTTATCAAAGGATTGGGCATCCTTTGTGGCGTTCGCAAATCATGATTTTTGTTTCCGCACATCAACGGGTCTATGGTGTAATATACCTTATGTTCTTGATTCGTGAGGCTCGGGTCAGGATTCTATCGTATAGAACCTGAATTTGGGCTTTCCCAGCGTTTCAGACTAATTCCGCGATTTCCACGCTGATCCCGCTCCTGAGTTCGCATCACTATAATTTTTTTCTCCGCCCTGCCTATGGCTCCTTGCATGCAACACGTCCCTTTCTTACCACCACTGAGTGCAAGTGTCAGCTGTATTTGTAGGGCTTCGGCCATGTCATAGCCAAAGCACGACAGCCTAGTACTTCCTGCTTTATTTGTAGTACACTTCACGTGTGCTGATGTGATTATGTCATATGTTAAATTACTTGATGTCTTTCTTCTATGGTAGTATGATAGAAGCAAGACCTTCTTTTTATGTAAAATCATGAAGTTCAACGGGGTAAAACTGAGAAATATGTTTTTCCCTATTTGAGGAAAGTTTGACAGCTGAAAAAAAAAAAAAAAATTCTAACTTTTGTAAAAATACAGGTGGCAAGTTGGTGTCACTTTGGGTGAAATAAGCATGGACATTGCTGGGAAAGCTCATTTTAATTTTTAAAGAAAAGGCTTGGGTGGTTTAACCTCCGAATCAATGAAGAGTTGCATTCTAATATAAATATTATGGTTTATACTTCTCTTGACAACAAAACCATACTCAGAAATTATTAATTCTTCTCAATTGTCATACTATACTTCTTCATCATATCGCAGCTCATAAATGATTTTTCTTTGTTGTACAGACTACAGAAAAATAGAATAAAAGGAAGTCTCATTGTAGCCGGACCTATGGCTTCTCATTTAAGTTCTGTACCTTTTTTATAACTGTGTTTTTCAGGAATGCGAAGTGATATTGTGAAGATGTTCCTGTGTGGTTAGCTTAACTTCTTGTTTCACATCTTTATTTGCATCTTGTTTCTATTGAACCTTTTTTGATGAAGGTTAGCGCGAATGGTCCTTAAAGTGATTAATTGGTTCTGGATCCGTGATTGTTGCCCACCTGTGCATATGATTATTTACTCGTAATAAAAACAGACAGAAAATTTGAGCAGTTTCAGAATGATTCATAAGCATGACCAAATGACATTTTCCCAGTAATCCAAAACATATAAAATTTTGTTAGCAATTCTGGAGTGTATTATTGGTGTTATATCTCGTGGGAATTACAAATTGTACAGCATTGCTGTCGGTGTCTTGAATTTGCTTCCTTAATAGCATTAGTTGAATGCCTGGAGTTGTTACTCCGTACCTGTTTCAACTATTTATTTTTTATTTTTTGCTTAATGTAGGGCTTTTTTGGAACATCTCATCAACAAATGCTGGCTCAGGTTTCAGCTCAGACTCAAACTCAAGCCCAGATGCATGTCCAATCTGAATATCCATCTTTATCAGCAGGTCCTACTTCATCACTGTCACAGCTGCAACCTCGTTCTTCCATTATATCTTTGCAACACATGCCACCTCCTGTCCGTGACACTGACATCATGAAGGAGTCATCTGATGTTTCCCAATCTGATCAGAAATCTCAACTTCCTATTGTTGATAAACCTACAGATGATGGATACAACTGGCGAAAGTATGGGCAGAAGCAGGTGAAGGGCGGTGAATATCCTCGAAGCTATTATAAATGTACTCATCCGAAATGTCCAGTCAAGAAGAAAGTCGAGCGGTCTCTAGGTGGTCAAATAATTGAAATCATATACAAGGGACAGCACAATCATCCGAAGACCAGTAAGCGTACAAAAGGTCCTGGAAATTCAAATGGAAGCGTGCACCTTCATGGAAACTCTGAATTGAGCTCCGAGGGTCTGACTCGAAATTTGAATAAATCTGTGGAAGGTTTATTATCTGACATAGATCAGGAATCTTGCCAAGTTGTACCCGAGCATATGTCTGGATCAAGTGGCAGTGAGGAACTGGGGGAAACTGAAACTAGAGTAGATGGAAGGGACGACGATGAACCAGAATCCAAGCGAAGGTATACTTATTTTCCCAAATGCGAAAATATTTTATTGTTCTGCTCAACTTGATGAGTATATGGTGAAATGTTAGCAGGAACATAGAGGTTCAGACTTCAGAGCAAGCATCATCCCACCTGACAGTTACAGAACCTAGAATCATCGTCCAAACGGCCAGTAAAGTCGATCTTTTAGATGATGGTTATAGGTGGCGAAAGTATGGCCAGAAGGTCGTTAAAGGGAACCCACATCCAAGGTGAAACATTTTCCTCCTTTTCCACTATAAAAACTATATGTTGTGATATTGTATGGATGATTTAAATTGGGTTCTAGCTTTGGAAGGGGGAAAATTGGAATCTGTTTCTTCAATCTTTCATGTTTTTAAGTGCAGCTAATTGTGAACTGCCAATTGATTAGCCTCCATGTCTGAGATATCAATCTTCTTAAAGTAAAAATTTCGTCATGATTGAGTTGAAAAAAACAATTATGTGAAACGTTAAGGTTAGCTCCTTTGGGTGTGGAAGTAGGGGTGTTCAAAAGTTCCGAACTGGACTGAACCGAACCCGAATCGAACTGAACTGAGCAGTTCTTCGTAAGTTAAATACCCGAACGGGTACTCGAATCGAGAACTGATGGGTTTGGGTCGAGTCTCGGGTCTAGACCAAGAACCGAAATTAAATAATTTTTTTATTTTTTTATTGAATTAATTAAATTATTTTGTTTTTTCTAAATAAATTAACAAATTAATTGAATATATCAGATCATTTCATAATTTTAATTTTAAAGCTCATTAGCCCAAATGAATTATTGATGTGGATCACCGACATTTTAATTTTAATGTCTACTTTTTGGTATTTGTATGCATTGAATTAATGTTATTCGACAGCTACTTATTTATATATTTTTGAATTGTGCTACGTTAATTAGTAAAAGTTACGAATGAAATGTCATTAGTTATATTTATGTAGTGTTGTTGTAAATGTTAAAAAATTTAATTATGGTACGGAATCGAACCAAACCCGAACGGTTCCATAATTATATTTGAACCCGACGATTCCATTTATTAAATACTCGAAAATTTTGGAACCGAACCGAACCGACCCACGGACAGCCCTATGTGAAAGTGCTGATAGGCCCTTTGCACTTTATACTCTGGAGATATCATTGAATATCTGCCATCCATTTCTTGGTGCTAGTAATGAATGCCTTTCTCACAGTGTAGATATCCTCTTCTGCTTGTTTTCTGAATCGTTTTTATTCCGTTTACAGAAGCTACTACAAATGCACTAACACAGGATGCAATGTCCGGAAGCACATTGAAAGGGCTGCAAGTGACCCAAAAGCTGTTGTAACAACGTATGAGGGAAAGCATAACCATGATGTACCTTCTGCTAAGAATACCAGCCACAACACTGCCAATGCTGCTTTACAGTCGAGACCACACGGTGCTCTAATAGATAGTCAAGCAGCAAATAGAAAAAGGGAATTCAGGAACAATGAACAACAGCCTATAGCACTTCTCCGATTCAAAGAACAGGTAACACAACTTTCTTGAGAAGTGACTGAAAGAGAATCAGTTGACATGAAAATGCTGCCACGACGTAGAAGAAATTTGTTTTGGTAAGATCTATGTTATAATATACTTGGGACAGGAATTTAATTTAAGTAATATTTACCCGACTCGAAAATTACAGAAACTAGGTAATACAAATGTTTGCCGCAAGAAACACAAAGATGTGAATTCTATAGGAATTGTTTTGTAAAATTTCATTTAAACGAAATAGTACTTGTACTATTATACCATGTTCAATCGTTCTTTCTGTAATTGTCTTTATATTTTAGTTGTTGTAGTGCAAGCATGGCTGATGACACTTGAATTTGAGAAATTAGGTTGGATTTTTGAACCTGCAGTTGTTCTTCGGACATAGTGCCTTTTATTGCAAATTTTTTTAAGTATTTATTTCAAAGTATTGAACTCAGAGCACTATAGGACGTGTTTGACACACCAAATGGCATATCTTATCTCTCTTATTTATTCTTTGTAATTTTTCACATGTGAGCTTTCCTGATTTGTCTCGAACAAGTCTCCTGACAATCAACATAATGTGAGGGGAAAAAATGGATATAGGAGTTTCGTGTTGAATTCCTTTATATTTGCAATATTCGACTTTTTTGATACATTGATTTTTTTTTCATTTTGTTTCCGCCAGTGTTACAAAGTACATTAAAATAAATTATACTCGTACTCAAAAGGTTTCACCTCCATACTTAAAATCATAGTTAGAAGGAATATTCTGCTTGTACTCTTTTCTCTTTACCCACTCAGATGAACCACAGTTGTGCTAAGAATTTCACACTTGTGGCTCCTAAAGATTCCCGTAGCTTAAAATGTCGTTTCTCGATGCACCAATCAATCAATCAATCTCTAGCCTTAATCGTCACTAAGTGTTGCAAGTGTTGGTATCTGGCCACGATTTTCGAAGTCTACTTTGTCCAGTCGAACACAGCACAGAACTTTCTCAGGCAGGTCCTCGGGCTTTTGTGCCTGCAGTGACCATTTTCTCGATGTTACGTTCTCACAATCTGTCATTTTTTTGAGCTATAACCCAATTGAACTCTGGTGTATCGACTCTCAAGAAAACGAGGCACAAAGCTTCTTGCAGTAATGCAATTACTTGACATTGGTTTTTAGTGAAAATATTTAAAGAATTACCTGAATTGTCAACCCGAGATCGAGTATACCATGTTTTAAACGTGCTCGAAATGCATCGAGTCCTTTCCGGCTTATGTAGCTGAAACGATGTACATCCAGATCAATTTCAAAGTAATTAGGTCCCTGAAATCATGAAAGTTCATTCTCATAGTAATTAGGTACCAGCAAAAGTAAAGTTCATATAAAGAAAATTGATAAATACCAAATCAAATAAAGATTGTGGCAAAAGGCAGCATTAAATAAGACAGAGACGTATTCAGAAAGGTCTAAAACGCACACTTTGTACATGTTTGGGAGTGCTATTAATCTCTTCCAAACTATGAACAAATAATTTAGCAAGAATTTGTACCCTGAAGAAAACGTGTTGTGGACGGGAAAGTACTGGCTTATCCTTGTATGCAGATAGAAGCTTTTTTTCGGCAGAACTCAAACGGAGGTCCTCAGGATTGACAGCATTTACCAAGAACTTTAACCTTTCTCTGTAAAGAACTGTAGATTCTTTAGCAAAACCCTTCACAGTTTCCATCTCATCCATGACAAATCTCTGAGGTATAAACAAATGGAAGCCGTTAACCGAGATTTTCTTGCACTAATAAACCCACAAAAATAAGCAAACTGTCGAAAAAAATAATGAACAGATTTTTGTAGTACTCCACACGAACAAAAAGAGGTTGAAGTGAAAGCTAGTAATCTTTTGACTTTTTAGTACCTTTATGGCGTCCAAAACTTGTGGAGAAGTCTCTCTGTCAAAATTCTCGGATAATTTGAAATATAATACGAGGCTCATGCCTTCCCCATCACTATCACTGAGGAACATGGAAGCGGGATATGCAGGAAGCTGCCATAAGAACATCCAGAATCAAGTCTCCAAGGGGTAACAACAGGAATAACAAACAACACAAAAACTAAGTATTATTCCCAATAAATGAATCATTTTCTCCGGTCCGTTCATTTCATCCCTACGTCTACTCAAAGATCCAATGTAATCAAATTACTTGAAACCAAGCAGGACTTGTTAACAAAATATAGATTATTTCAACTATTATACTATGTTAGGGAAACTAAGAATAGACCTGTAAGTTAACAATCAGAAGGGAAGGCACTTCATTGTGTGACTTTACAGAAGGAAGTTCAACGTGCTGTGCGATATGGTGTATCTTTCGGGGGCAGGCGAATAAATCAGTACCAATTGGTATGTATGGGCAGTAATTAGGAGCAGGATATTTCTTTTTATCTCTGCATTGAGAAAAATAATAATCTAGTTAGAAGTGAGACAAATCTAGACGCTCACCACGAAGTAGCTGCAAATTTGTAGACTATATTAGATCATTACTAGGTAACATGCCTGAAATAATTTTCTCCGCGTAGCTTAAAGGCAGAAGGTGCAAGCGGGCACCAGCATCCTTGAGTTGGCTTCTCCATGGAGCATGGAATCAGGTGTCCAGCACTAGGATGACATAGAAATCTCTCAGACGAACCTGTCATAATAAATGTATTAGTATGCTTCCTTCTTTACTTGTTTTGATATCTAATCTCAACTGTGTGTTATAAATAACTTATTCAACAGAGTACATTTTCTACTTACAGTACTTGGTTGGAATTTCTCTATCAAAGAGTTTCCTCTCTAATGGAACCACTGTACCGGTTGACTTCCTTCTGTTTGATGTTGAGCCTGGGGACGACGTATGCTGATTTATATCAGAGGCATCGACTGAAGGATGAAAGTGTGATAAGCAACACTCAAAATTGTTTCTTCCATTTTTTTCTTCGTAATGCTGTACACTGACTTCAATCCTCTTTGTAAAAGTTTCCTCAGCCTTTTTTAAGGATAAAAGATCAGTATTTTGTGTATCTGCATTTAGCTGCCTGAAACCATTTTGTTTCTTTTCCTTGTAGTTCAAAATATTCGTAGGTTTATCCTCAGTTGTACACACGTTGTCAACAAAGCACGATTTACCATCAAATTGAGTAGTTCGACCATATAACGAACTCCCAGTTGTACTCAACGATGTAAAAAATTCTGGAAAAAAAGTTAAAAGACAGAATCAAAATACTATTGCAGTGAAATGTAAATCGAAACAGAATTATCTGAAATTACCACAATCAGTGCTAACAAAATCTTCATCAGTATCAGAATCGAGAACACTAACAGAGTCAAACCATTCTTCTTCTTGGCATGTTCCTGCTAAATCGTTATAAATTAATATTTTGGGTGACATTTGCAATAATAAAAGGAGAAAAGAAGAAACAAGAGAAAACTGTACCATTTATGCCAACTTCATTATGGTTATGTTGCAACTCAGAATGTTGGAAAGTTTGAACTTCAGACCTGCAGCAGATGGTTGTTTCTCCACTTTGAATGTCCAAAGAAGCTAATTCTTGGACAGAAAAGTCGCTTACATAATTTCCTGCATCAGTAAGGGGTTTGACCGGTGCAACTGGAACTGATGGGGCAATTTTTCGACGAAATTCGCAAGACTTGTACAAGTACTTGGCATTTGATTTCACCTTTTGTTTTGGTTTTGAAACACAGCCCCCCATGATTGTGACTAATTTTCACAAAACCGAGCTACATATAACGCCTTCCTCATATCAGATACCAAAATTACAATAGATTCGCATACAAATCAAGAAAGCTTCAGCCTACAAGTAACCAAAAGGTAACACCAAATAAGTAAAATACCAAAAACTTGATTCATAAGCTAAACTAGATAAGAGGGCGTCCAATTTCCTGGGAGAAATAGCTCTAAAAGGCAACAGAAACTACAGAAAAAGACTTGTTTTACTCCCGGTAAGGAAAGACACACATTTTTGTTTCAACATTGAAAAAAAATAATTGCAACATCGAATTTACATAACGGATTATATTTAGGATGACACCATTCAAACTTTGTCAGCCAATTATTATCAGCGTTGAGTAGCTGCTCAAGTAGTAGCACTAAAAACTCACCAGTGAGAAAATCTGTACGACAACCTCAAATTTCCCTTGGCTAAAATACATAAGCATATTAGGGTCTAAATGGATTGATTAAAAGTATGTTTGTACATGATTGAGAATGGATATTTAGCCATTTGAGTTCACTTATTTAAGTTTCCAATCCAGTCAGAGAAGATTGTATGTCTGAAGCCAATACAGTACAAACTCTCAAAACGCTGACCAAGCTAACACAACAAAGGATTATAGGCTATAGCATTGGACTTTGTAAATAAAGGGCGCATTTGATACACATAACTAAATAAAACTAATCTTATCCCATACGGTCTAATTCTACAGACCGAGCGTCCCAAAAGGGACAAGCCATTATGGATCATAGCATCAACAGGCAATCAAATGGGGCGTTGGGGGGAGGATCAGGTTGGCATTTGATCAAACTCGATATCATGTTGTAGTTTCCTTCAAGATTATACTTGTCAACCAGATAATTCAATCTAAATTACCTCAACATAAATGAAAAATAAAAACATTTTCTGTAGAAACTCTGATTGGAACACTTACCATTCAAAATAGAATCTGCAGAACAAGAATCCAGTATTAATGCTTCCTACGAGATATTTCAATCAACCTTCACTCATTTGATGCCCTCTGCAGATTAATTTGATCAGATATTTATGCAGATGACAAAGCTAAAACATAGAATATGTCATTTAAATACCCGATAACCTAAGTTTGACCTTAAATAAACAACTACCCACCAAAATCAAACAGTAGAACATGGTAGTAAAATATAATTATTTATGAACTAAGTGATTTCCCCCCCTCATTTTGCCTGTGAAATTTGGCCCTCTCCCACCTAAACAGAAAAAAGTGAGTGAATAAATATCTTAACATGAGAAACAAAAAGAATTGTGATAATTGTCAAGAATTCTCCATAGAAGTCATAAAATTAGTCAAGAAAAGGACTTCAATGATGGAGAACTAACCAATATTAAAAGGAAAAAAAGAGTGGATTCAAGAACATACATTAAATAAATACACAGCAATGGGTATTACCAGAAACCCATAAATCAACAAATAAAGCTCTAACAACACTACCAAACAAGACCACCTAGAACACTATCAACACTAAATACTACTTGGGCTTACTATGGAATCCCAAGGCTCATGCGAGCAATTTAGTCTGTCTAAAATTTAAGCGAGCGATTCGATCATTAATAAGGGAGACGAGTCTGTATCCTTGTATATATGTTAATTATTATTTTCGCAAGCATTGTGGAATTGCATGAGTAATTAAGCAAAGTGCAAACCCACCAAAATCATACAGAAAAGAGGAGAAAAATCTTTGAATAATATCAGCAATCACCAGTTACAGTCTTTAAAGAATCTTGATTGCATGCAGGGAAAAAAGAAAGAGCAGCGAGTGTAAATAAAGGGTCAATAAAATGACAAATTATTTAATATGAATACAGTAACATCATTTTTGTCATGTGTGGAAACTGGAAAATACAAGAGAGTCTACGAGACACTTGTTAAGTTTCAGGTATTATTCATCTTGGTTTTATAAATTCTCAAGCTGATTAAAAAATAAGTCATAGTTTACTGCGAGGATATAATATTTGGATTAATCCATTTGTATATAATGATTTGGATTATTCCCTCTCACATAATGCGTGAGGTCCATGTGTATTTAAAAATTCCGACAATGTGGTCTACATCCCCATTGTGAGTAGTATGTAAAAAATTCGGTACATGTAGCATGATCCATAATATTTTATACAAGAAAATTTATTTATTTCGTAATAAAAAAACAAATTAAGCTTGTTTTCCAAGTCGATTTGTCATATCAACTTTATGGTAAATTTTTTCTTGATTTTATTTATTTTTAATTCAAAAAAAAAAAGTGAGTTTTTGATCGGTACAAATCACCTCCACCACTAGAGATCAAGTCCGTTCTGAAAATTCTCACACGATATTGAAAATAAATCTTGACTATTACAAAATCTTACTTCGCCCTCCACCTCTATTATTTTGAACTCGTCTTCTTACAAATTCATGGTTCTGATTTTCAAACTTTGGCACATTAGGCCAAAACCCAATGTTTGGCAGCCTAGGGACTAAATTTTACACGAGACCGTGAAAACTAAATCGATCATGTTACGTAAATAGGTTCAAAAATATGGGAGACACGTGTCGACACGACAGTTTGAAAAATAAAAAAATAAACACACAAACAGGTGTTGTCAAGTCAGTATATCCATTATTTCCATGTTTTTGAGACTATTCAATCATTCATTATTCAAACTAAATCCGCCCTGGTCACATATGTGAAATTGAATAAATTCGGGTGTTTCGATGGACAAATAATTCATGTAATTTTTTCTTTTTAATTATACCATATTAATTATTTCCAGTACACTGTGCAAGACATGTCTACAGTTGTTTTATGAAAAATAAAAAAAAAATAAAACAAAGCAAACATATGAAAAGGACTTAAAATTTGCAAGAAAACGAGTTATAAATGTTTAAAAAGTTACTTTTTGGCGAAAAAAAGTTAATTTTAAGTTTAACCAAACAAGCTTAATTCATCAACTAAGAATTCAAATCTTGAACAAGTTTATTTCTTGCAATGATCGAAAAGTTTGGCAATGTGGCAAGTATGATTTTTTCTCATATTTGAAGTGGTTGCGCCTCAAACTCACCTAATTTCAGTCAATGTGTTTTCCTAACTTATACCAACCAATTGAATAATATTTATTTATTTATTCTGTTTGATTGAATAGGTTGGAGGGAATAATTCAATTTTTTAATTTTAATTTTGTTTATAACCAATGCTCCAGTTAAAACCGAAATGCACCTTGACTTTTGCACCTTTCGGAAATTAAAAGAGGAAAAAAAAAAAAAAACATTTGTGGGTAGGATGGTAAGGCGGATTACAGAGGACTCATTCAAGAACTCAAGCCGTCGGGTGGGAAACTAATGTAATTATTCAAATAGTGTCTTCAAAATATTTAATATTGCATATCAATTGTACTTGGATTAACGCTACTTAATAAATCTTATCGTATGTGTTTATTCTTTTATTTTTTAAACAAATCAAGCGTTCCTTAGGTTTTTGTTGCGTCCCTCGCATGAATTTCAACTTACATGCCACTAAATATGGTATCAAATCAAAGAATGGATTAATCATGTTGCATTGTTTCCTTTTTCGATAAGTGGAAATTATATCATTCCATACGTTTCAAGATCTATATTTTAAAATCAGACCTGAACTTTTAATTTTTAAAAATCAGATATTTTGTAATTAGATATGTTGACAACCGACCTCCGAGGTAATTAAGATCGGACTATTCTACGTCATCAGTAGATGCTATGTTGAGCTCGGAGGATGAGTGTCTTATTTGAAAAGCATGTGTAGTCTTTTAAGACAAAAGATATACAATGATTAAGGATCACTGACAGAATATATGAGTTGTTAATCGTGAAAGTACACTTGGAAAGGTCTCACGTCAGTGCCCACATAATTCTCCAATTATGTGTGTTAGCTTCCTCCTCTAAGTTATGCATTAATTATAGGGGCCCACTAGAAATTAATGCTCCACAGAAATCTGACATATTTCAATTCGGCAGCCAATCTCATCGCACCAACAATCGTACTTCCTCAGCTCCAGATGATTGTGAAAAGACAGTCAAAACGGCATGTATGCATATTTTTCCTATGAAAAGAGAATCAAAGCTTAGAAACAAGGAGGATAGAACAAAGAAAAAATGAAAGAAAAAACGTGAACAGACACACACATAAAACTCTTTAATGTTCTCTCATATTTCAAATATCTCCTATTATCAAGGAGGAATAATTGCTATATTATACTTTGATAAAAACTTGATCATTACAATAAAGAATTCACGGTTATTTCTTGAGTTGGATTGAATATTGTCTGTACATTTTTCAACATCAACAAGATACACTATATAATATAATTAGATATTTTATTTTTACTTATTAAATATTAATTGTACAATTTTCATTCAAACCCTAATCAATTTCATCTCAATTTTCTCTCACTTCTCTCCGTCACTCTCTCTACCTTATTCTCCTCGCCGCTCTCTCTTCCATTCTCCTCTCTCTCTCTCTCTCTCTCTCTCTCTCTCCTTCCTCTGACCCATTGTCGCAGCCGAACAAAAATACGCAAGAGATCCCGTGACGATCTTCGTGAATCCAGTATCAAACTCTATCGCTGCTGTGGATCCCGAGATCTACGATCTCATCGAGAAGGAGAAACACCGCTAGTATCAGCCTTTCTCGATGGTCGTGTTGGTGGTGGTGCAGTGCGATGCACGGTAGTATGTGGTGTTGGTAGATCTGTGCAACGTGGGCGTGGTGACGGTGGCGGTATGTGGTGGTGGTGAATTTGTGCGGTGTGGGGTTGGTGGTGGTGTGCGGTGTGGTCATGAATCTGCGTGAGGTGGTGGTGTGGTGTGGGTGTGGCGGTAGATCTGTGGTGGAGGTGGTGTGCGGTTGTGGTGCGGTGTGGTGTGGTCGTAGATCTGTGTTGTGGGTGGTGGTGGTGTGTGGTGGTGGTATGCGGTGGTGGATCTATACGATGTGTTGGTGGGTGTCGGGTGTGACGACGATATGGGGTTGGAGATGATTGTGATTATTTTGTGCGTGTAATCGAGTGTGACCAATTAAAATTGTGACGGTAACTCACTGTGACCAATAAAATTTTTGACATATTGTTAAACTGTGATCTTAAAAATCGATAATTTGTGACCAATAAAAAAATTTGTGACTTGTGATCGAAAAATAATACATGACCTATTTTTTTAACAAATTGTGACCTATAATATGTGATTTGTGCCCAAAAATAATGTGTTACCAATTAATTTGAAAATATCACAAATAAAATAAATGAGTTGCGACCAATAAAATTTTAGATTTGTCATCGATGCATAATATGTGACCTAAAAATTGTTACCGTGACTCACAATTTATTAAGTTGTAATCGAGTTGTGACCAATTAACTGTGGTTAATTAATTCATCGTTAAGGTCACATATTATTGTCACAGGTTTGAGTTCACAAGTCACTGTCATTTTTTTATTGGTCACAAATCAATATAAACGGGCCACAAATCAATGTTTACAGGTCACATGTGTTCATAGAGTCACGATTCAAATTTACATATCACATTTTATATTATTAGTCACAAGCAACAATCAAGAGGTCAAAAATCGTGTCAACTGTATAAAAAAAATTATGGCGGAGTTGTCGCCGAAATATTCGGCTAAGTTGAAACAAGTGTCGGAATCGAAGCATTCGCCGGAACAAATCGGCGGCGGAACGGTCATCGGAATATTAGTCAGAATCGGAGCAATCGTCAAAGCAGTAGGGGTGATGAAAGTGAGGTGGGTTAATTATATTGTGTGTGTTAAATATCTGATTTTAGAAATTTGAAAATTGTTTTCTTATTTTTGAAATAATATATAGTAAAAATCTTAGAAATGAATTTTTCCTTTTCGATAATCATCCAATTAATGTACCGGAAAGATTTATATTAATCTTACTTTCGAAATATTTACTTATTTTAGTCAATTTGAAGTTCAAACTCTACATTGGAAATCAATTATTTAGCGTCTCATGCTAACTATGTGATGTTGAAACTTTGACGTACTTTCAATACAAGCTTAAACAATCTTTAAATGGAATATTTTTCAATCCACATAAATAAAGTTCGATAACTTTGTACACAATATAACATATCTTTGGGAAGTGTTATTAAAGGAGAAACTTTAATGGGACAAAACATATCCTAACTAAATAAAAAATAAAAAATTGAAAAAATCCTCTAATCATGCATGGTTTGCAAAATTTAAGACCAAATCCAACAACTTTAATCATTAGTTTTATAATTTTATCGATATGGACTAAGTGGAGAATGTATGAATCCATTATCTGTTAATACTATTCAATTATGATATATTTAGTATGTTAAAACAATATTATTGAAAACAAAAAAGAACATTTTTTTTGGGGGGGGGGGGGGGGGGGGGGGGGGTGGGTGCAATGGCAGCCACTGAATTCTATTTGGTAGCAGCTAGATAATAACACTTTTGTCTACCTAAAATGTTCTCTTAATTGATTTTGAACTAAAGTCTTCTCCTTAATCCTGACCCACGAATAAGTTGTTTTATTTCATGTGTCTAACTCGAAGAGGACAAAAGGGATTTTCTCCCAACAATGTATGGATGTTCGGTAATCAATCGTTAAATTATTATTCTTTTGGTACGGTAGAGCTTTTTTATTTAGTATGCACCTTCCCCATTCAACTTTCTGAGCGAAATGCGGTGAACGAAAAGGAAGAAAAAATCATAGACCGACCTCATCATCTCCACCCCATAGGCATTACAAATTATAGTTGTCGTGGATTTAATGTGGATACTCAAGGGGCGGACGCAAAAGTTTAAAGTTAGGGGGCACAATCGAACTTGTAAAGAAGTTGGAAGATATTCTACAATCGAAAATTTACATCCAAAAAAATCACACCCCATGTGCATCTGAAAATTTACATGAGATATGACTTTTTTTAATGTAAAATTTCGAAATTTTTTGACGTCATATTCCATATAAAATTTCTTAATAAAATGATGAAAATCACATTGAGAAATTTGTATCGCAAAAATAATAAATGTTAATGAATAATTGAATTTTTTAAAGAAAATGCGAGTTATAAGATTCACGTTTAACGCATTTTTAACTAATTTAGATATCTGTTTGAACTATTCGATATGCCTATATTGTAGTTCTCAAAATAAATTTTGAGATGACGTAAGCAATTTTTAAATTCGACTAGCGTACGATCGTCGAAGAATTTTTAAAATTAACATGTTATCGAAATTTTCGAAATACTAATTTTGAACGGCATACTTTGATAAGTTGTAACATTTGCTATGATTGATCGTTTTGTACATCATTAACGATGTAGAAAATTAGACCGTGAGTACTTTGAAATGGTATTAAGAATACAATATTTCGATTTCGTTTCACGTATAACGATTTCGAAAATTGAAACAAAAAAAGAGTATTAAATGGTGGGAAAAAAGGGGGAACAAAGTTGGGGCATTAAGTGACCCAGGCCATCCCCGCGTCCGCCCATGCGTGGATACTATTGGGTGGATGTCTTCAATAATACTAGGGACTAATACTAGGAGAAGAAATTGGAAAATTGCAGAAAACTTGAACTTTGTCAAAATGCATGTTACATTATCGTTTTCCCTAAAACGTTATTTGTCCTCACAAATTCTACGATGCACTCGGGTAGCACGCGCTTCTCCAAAATATAATGATGTCTTAGGGTCCGTTTGATTGCACCATGGAAAATATGGTGGAAAGAAAACGAATTCCAGGGAAAATATTTGCCTATAACTTGTTTTACGGGGAATTGTAATTAAATGTGTTTGATTAGTATAATTTTCCATGGAAAATGTTGAAAGTTTGAAATCCGTTTGACTTCCTTTTTTATGGAAATTGTCCATTAAAGTGATAATATTTTCTACTATTGGGTTAAGAATTTGTTCCAATTACCAAAAAGTAAAAAAAAATAAAAATTTAAACAATTAGAAAAAATTACCATATTCGTTTGACTTTGTTTTGCATAGAAATTGTCAACAAAAATGAAAATCTTTTTTACAATGGTTGATAGAATTGGTTGCCATTGCTAAAAAAAAAAAAAAGTTGGAAAATGTTTTCCCACCTAAAAGGTTGAAAAACATTTTCCACCATTCGTGCATTAAAGGGTTGTACCTAGAAAAATGGAGGAAAACATTTTCCGTGGAAAATTTAGCATATCAAACAGTCAAAAAGTGGAAGTAGGAAAATATTTTCCTACTTCCAGGGAAAATATCGCTAATCAAACGGAGCCTTAATGTTTTGTGTGCTGTGTAGATGTCTATACATTGTCTCTTCAACATGACGAAGTATAAACAAGTTTTGTAAATAAGGGCATGTTTGGGCTAGATTAAAATCTGATTTTAATTTAAATCAGAGTCAAATAATTAATATCAATCACATCTTTCATAAATCTCACATATTTTCAATCACTCATTTCAAAAACTTCTATCATAATCCACTTTATACCAAACACTCTCTAAATAATGTACAGAAGTTGAATAGAAGATGCAAGATAATGGAGGGAACACTAATCTAGTACATTTGCAATTATATATCAATAAAAATAAAGGTAATATATTCACACCACAATTTTTATTTCTTGTATCACATTTTAATTCCATTTAAAGTTTTTAATCTTTGTTCATTATAACATTTATATTCCTAACGATTTTTCATGTCATTATTATCCTCAAACTTCTCATTAGTCAACTAATTTTGTATTTAGCTCTTGTTTAGTACACATTAAAATTTTTATTTTCATTCTTTTATTCATTTTCAACCATACATTATTCAATAAAATAATATTTTTTATCACATCAAAAAAATTTCATTCTTTTTCAACCACACATTCTCCATCAATCTACTATTTCAGAATACATTCTTTCAAAATAATATGGCTCAAACACACTCTTAATAACAGTTTTATGTTCAAAAATCCATTTATGTAAAACAACTTATTTTTCCATCACATTTTCTTAAAAGAATAAATAAAAAGCATGAAAAATATTTTTCCCTCACTTTAAAGCATGAAAACAAAATATTTTAATATAAATCATCATCAAGGACATGACCTACGAATTAATGAAAAGTTGAAAATAAAAATTTGAATTAAAAAGTCAAGAAAATAATTGCTACGATAAGCAAATATTGAAGAGTTTAACTATAATTAAAATGTGGTGTATCATATAAAACTTGTGGTAACAATATAACCATCCTAGAAATAATGAAAACTAAGTTTATGTTTGGTATTGATTAAAATTTTAATTAAGATTTTAATTTAAGTCAAAATCAACAATTAGTTTTAACCACACATTTCATCAACTTTTATCGAAATCTACTAAAAATCTTATTTTAATCACCCCAAACTTATATATATTCGGATTAATTACGTTAATGGTCACTGAAATTTAAAGTAATCGCACGAATAGTCACTTAATGTTTATTTACGATAACAATCACTCAAGTTTCTAATTATTATACTAATGATCACTCATAAAAAATAATTATACATGCCATCATTAAGTGCCAACCTATAACCAAACATCATTATTTATTGCACCAATTCAGAAAAATTGGAGAGTTAAGAATTGAGGAAAAAACACATTCAAATAAAACAACTTTAATTTAGTTTGATAATACTTTAGCACTTAATGGCGCTAAGTAGAATTTAATGTTTAAATTCTTTTATTTAGTGACAATTAATGTAATAGCTAGAAACTTTATTTAAAACTTCTTTAATTATTGACATAATTATTCCTAGATTTTAATATACATTTTCATGTAGAGTTGCAACCTATAATTTGTGACATTTAATTTTGTATTTAAATTAATTAGAACCATTAAAAATGTCAAAATTGATGAAGAGTTTGCAAGTTTACCATCAGAATTTTCAAGTCATTTTTTTTTTCTGTAGTTAGTAATTTAAAATTTTAATTTTGATAATTAATTTACTGGTGTTAAATAAGTAAAAAAATAAATAAATATTGTTGTCGAAAAAATGTTTAGATAACAAAATAAAATTGAAAACAATAATTTAACAATAAAATCAGTTTTTTTTTTTTTTTTTTTCCCATCGATAGAATTTTTTTTGCAGGGAGAAAAATCATCTTTAAATAAAAGAATAATTTTTTTTTCATATTATTTAATTTTCCAGTGCTTTGTCTAAGCCCCTATTTGCACACATTATCTCAAAATACATTATTTCAGAACTCATTTTCAATCACACATTTTTCAATAAATAATTTTTTCATCACATCAATAAATTCTCCTTACTTTTTAACCACATATTTCCAATCATATCACTATTTAAAATACTTTCTTTTTTCAATAATATCCATCAAATACCCCCTAAGATTATCAACGATCCAAGTCACGTCCTTTTCTTGTTCAAAATATTTTTTCTTCTTGTTTTTCTCATTTTATTTATATTGTGCGGGAGTTTGGAGAGTCTATTAAGCCTTATTTGAACTCCATTATTTGAAAAAAATGATTTTGAAATAGTATTTTTTGAAAAATGTGTAATTAAAAAGTAAAGAGAATTTTTGAATTTATGTGTAATATTATTTTATTGAGCGAATATGTGATTAATAAAAGAAGATAAAAAAAATGTATTAAAATTTAATGGGAGTCAAACATAAGATAAATTTCATTTTTGATTTGTACATGTTAATCAATTGATGAGAATGTACTTTAGATAAAATACATTTTTATTTGGACTTTTAACATTTAAAAGTTGTAGAAATTTACAAAATCAATTGGCTAGGCATAGGTCAACAATTAAGGCTTTGGAATAATCAGTCTTCTCATGTCTGTTTAAGGGTGTGTTTGAACCACATTATTTTAAAAAAAAATATTCTGGAATAATAGATTGATGGAGAATGTATGATTGAAAATGAAGGAAAAGTTATTGATATGATGAAAAATATTATTTTATTGAAGAATATGTGATTGAAAATGAGTAAAATAATACAAATGAAAGTTTTAATGTGTACCAAACATGGGCTAAAACTACAAAAATGAAGGCATTCACTTCTCCCAATTTAGTCCATGTTTGACAATTATTATTTTCAAATTCTTTATCTAGGCATTCATTTTCAATTACACATTTACAAAATAAATTATTAGTACATAAATTTAAAACTTTTTCTCACTTTTCAACCCACATTCTCCTAACAATCACTATTCAAAACTCCATTTCAATCGCTTCAATTGAAAGAGTTTGCATGCAAGTATTCACCTGAATAAGTTTTAGTCTTCATCGTGAAAGAATTTATTAACGTTTTAATTTATAAATAAATAAATAAAGATGGTGAATAATATTTGTGAATCAATTAGAATATGCCATTCAAAATAAAATTTCATTATTTCTAAATGATTCATAAATTTTGCCAAGCGAAATATTAGTAATATGACGGTCTTAGTCCGTGCTAATGAGAAATTCTACTTGAACGTCTTTGTGAAACGAATTTTTAATTCTGCGAATTGTACTCTAATATGATTTGTCAAATTTAATCCAAATCATTTGCTAGCCATATTCAAAATCAATTCAAAAAATATATATACTACGTTGTCCAATGTCCCGTTAGTAATATTCTTGCGTTTGTTTTAAAACAAATACTAAAAGATAAAAATCTGACAAAAATGCTTAGTAAAATACAATTAGTGCCTCTGTCAACTCAAAATGTCCTAAAATTTATACTTCTCTTTGAGCCTCTTGTCTTTTCTTCTGGATTCTCATCCACCATTTATCCATTGGCCAAATGATAAATGAATAAAAATTATATGAAATACTTCTCGTCGTCATTTTAAGAATATTTGTTATCCCAAAATTAAAATAAGATTTTTAGTAAATTTTAATAAAAGTTGATGAAATGTGTGGTTGAAAAGTTATATATCACATGAAATGTGTGGTTAAAATTAACTGTTAACTTTAACTTATATTTTAATTGTTAGCAAACATGGCCTTAATTTCCAAATTAATCATAACTTTCACCTACCCACAACTGCACAAGTAAAACAATATTAAAAAGCAAAAAAAAAAAAAAAAAAAAATTGATTATCCTAAAACTGTGTTTGACTTTATGTGATTATTGAATTTCCCCAAGTCATCAAGCACAATGTATTAACAAGAAGATGCCAAAATGCACCTCCTCTCAAGAAAATCCACATGTCCTCTAAATCTACTCACTACAAAACATCCCTTTTTATTTATTTATTTTTCTATGTTAGTGGGATTCCCTATTCGTAATACTCATTCATAGGGGTGGTTATTGAAATTAATGGAAGGTTAAGGACCATTTTAAAAAATAACTAGGGGAAGAAAATGATAACCTTTTTTTTTTTTTTTTTTGTATTTTTAGCTCTCTCCAAGGTAATTATCCAATTCTTTAAAACCTCAAATGTCCTTGTTTTCATGTGTAAAATGTGTTAAAAAGCTATCTGGCTAAGTTTAAGCCTACGTTTGGTCCGACTTAAAATCTGATTTTAATTCAAGTCAAAGTCAAAGTCAAAAAAATTAATATTAACCACGTCTTTACGAGTACCACAATTTTTCAATTATACATTTCAAAAACTTTTATCACAATCTCCTAAAAAACTAATTTTAATCTCCACCAAACACCCCCTAAAAGTAATTGCAATTCTTCCCAAATATGCACGTAATGTATCCCACCACGTACACATCACCTTGGATTGTACCCTCGGTTCACCAGCCTCCACTCAACATGCCAGTGGGCACTCGACGTGTCTAGTAAGGTACATTAAATATTATTATTTAGCAGAGTCGAATATTATGCATCACATATGCAATTGTGACTAAACAAGGAGCATGTTTGACCGCTTTTAAATTATAATTTAAGTTGATTAAATATATTTTTTATCTATACATTTATATAATCCGCAAATAGTACACACTACACACTTAATATTCAGACATTCCATAAAACTCATAATTATAAGTTATACGCATTACCAAACATACACTAGATTAGACAGAATTATAGACGATGGAAATGGATCGTTTCCCTGAAATTGTCGCTATAGCTCACCGTGTTGTTCCTTTTCAACAAAAAAATTGCTACAGGCTTAAATCGCTATCTGCAATAAAGTGAAATAAACAATTTTTATCTGCCTCTGCATGCATTTAAGAAGAGGGAGAAGAACCAGAGAGAGATGGACAAAGAAGCCTTAAATTGGGCTGTACTGTTAGAAACAGTAACTATTGCACACCACAGAAGAATAAAAGGGACCCGTGACACATTGAATTTTGATTTTGCCTATTGAAAAAGGCATTGCTAGAAACGAGGGAAAAGTGTAATCTAAGATTGCCGAAGTAGTCATTATAGGCTTGGAAAGCAAAATCCTAATCCAGCACTGGTCTTTTCTCTCTCCTCAGCTACACTCATTTCTGCTTTTACTTTGCTTGTCTCGAGCAAAAGGGTTTCCAAGAAATTGACAAGAAAAGAAGAGGGTATTTGCATTTTGCTCAATTGCCCATTTCAAATTGTGGATTTTAGGGGTGGTGGGCTATGATTGAGCGAACTAGACAAAGGTCCCCATTGTCCATCCCTCCATTTCTTGCCCTTTAAAGATGCAATCTTTTAGTTTTTTAATCTTCCTTTTTTGTTCTTATGAATAAACTGATGAAGATGAGTATGCAAGATTTGTTTGATAGTTTGTACAGCAAAGCAGTGATCTAAAATTCCCATTTGAGGAATCTTTTGCCCAAAAATGTTAAGCAGCTTAAAGAGTGGAGAAATGGAGTAAATCTAAGTTCATTTTTCCCTAACTTGCCTTAGTTTCTTGAAAACTATTTTTTCTTCAATCAGCACAATGAGGAAACATGGATGGCAGCTTCCCTACCATCCACTCCAGGTATCCTTTCTCTCTCTCTCTCTCTGTGTATGTGTATGTATAAATGCTGATCTTTTTCCCCTTTTGTATATAATCCAAGTGTTTTGAATTCTGGTGTATCATTTACGTGTGCAGGTGGTTGCTGTTGCTGTATTTCTAGCATTGGGATTTGCTTTCTATGTTTTCTTTGCGCCTTTCGTGGGAAAGCAATTGTTTCAATACATAGTGATGGGGATTTATAGTCCTCTTGTAAGAACAATTTGCATTCTTTATTAATATTCTTTTCTATTTCCATCTATATGTTTCTTTTATGGCTGTAAAGAGCTTAGATCTGCACTCTCATTGCTTTTTGATTGATCTTGATTCTGTGCCCAGGAACCCCAATCCTTCTTGGATTAGTTACATTTTTACTCTTCGATGGTGTTTTCTATTATGTTTTTAGTCAACTTTTTAAGAGGATAAGCCCAAGTTCTTACACGTTTTTTATGTCTTTGAGATTTAATCAACCTGGAATTTTACTCCACCTTGGAATGAGTTTGAAAACATTCAATTTTATTAAAAACCTGTCACTTTTTAGCTGATGAGGAAAATTGTGCTTGTCCTTTAGCTTTTGGTTGCATATTTGGAGCCACAAATTTCACACTCGAGATTTTCAATAACTTCCTTCTTAAGATCAGATTTTGTCTGTTGTATTTCAAAAGCCTTGCAGTGATTCAGATTTTGATCTTGACTGCCAGGTTATTCTGAGATATCTTCAATTCGGGATGCCTACAATCCACTGGGAAGTGGGTATTTCCCTGGCATCATGCCAGCATCGCATAACTATTGCCCAAGACTAAAATGTACCTAACATAAACTAAAGGACTATTTGCTTTTGTACTCCAGTAATCTTCTTGTGTGTTTACGAAAATAAAGTAGTGCTCACTTCTTGGGGGTGAAAAACCTTGTTTTTCTTTTTTCCTCGTGTGTTGGGGGGAAGGAACTGGGAACGAGGAGGGGATTACGAAATTGATGTGATGAATTTGCTATGCTTTCTGTTTCCTTGTTTTACCTTCTCCGGGAGATATGTCTAATAAACTATGAACAGGACAGGCAAAAATTGTAGGTGAAGCAGAAAGCACATACTGTAGGTCTATCAAGCATAAATGCATTCCAGCAGTTTATCATTTGTTGTCTGTTGATAGGCCATTTTTGGTTAAGCTTGTCAGCTTGGATGATCCATAGGTTGCAGCTACATGGTTTGGACATATATCTTAGTTTTGAACTGCAGTATCAGAAATCCATTAATGCTGATTTTTTATCTTTTTATCCTTTTTTATTTTTTTTATTTTGTTTGTGTAAATATGATTTTGTAAACGAAGAAAAGATACTGGTTTATATCTTTTAAATTAATTGTTTGCTCCATACAGTGTTGTCTAAGTTTCACATTGCGATGAAGCATGATTTATGTTTTTCTTAACCTTATCACGTTTCTTGCACTGATTGTCTAACGAGCAAATCAATGCATTAATTGTAGTTTTTCTAATCTCATCTTTCTCAGATTACGAGTGTCCTCGGTCTATACATTTGGTGTGCTGCTGCTGATCCTGCAGATCCAGGAGTCTTTAGGTCCAAAAAATATCTAAACATTCCCGATGACAGAAAGCATGTCAAATTAAACAAGTCTAAACTCAGTGGAGAGTTAACTTCATCGACTCAAGATGCAAATGCTGCCATAGAAAAGAAATCCTGTGATAAAAGAAACAAAGATTTAGATGCAACAGCTGATTCTACTGCCGAAACTCAAAAGAAGAATCCGTCATCTCATGAAAGATCCTGCTTAATTACAATGCTGGCTTTATTGCCTTGTGCTCTTGTTTGCAACTCATGTGATGAATCTTCTGAGCAACAAATGAGTGAAGACGGGATGTTCTATTGTAGCTTATGTGAAGTCGAGGTGTGTAGTTACATATGCTGTTAAATGGCTTCTGCATCTTGGAACCACCCACCAATATTGAAGCACATGCGAAAAAGCATTGATTGTCCGTTTACAGCATGGTTGATACAAGGATTAGATAACACTTGGTAGTATTAAGAAAGAAAAGGAAGCTAAAGTATTGTTCATTATAATCCTGTCTAATACTGCACAACACATACATTTGCTTTCTTAAAATGTCATTGTAATGATCATCAATATTTTTTTGTTGAGTGAATCCGTGCTCGTTCTTAAACTACGGTCATGCACTGGAATCTTTAATAACTACAATATTTATAAATCATGACTAAAATGGGCACAATCTTGCAGGTTTTCAAGTACAGCAAGCATTGTAGAGTCTGTGACAAGTGCGTTGACAACTTTGATCATCATTGCAGGGTACACCTTGAATTGATTGACTAGAAGTATACCTTCTTTGTGAAACTAGAAAATTTGATTCATTTTCGCACTCTGGTTTTGTAGTGGCTAAACAACTGTATAGGCAAAAGGAACTACCGAAAGTTCTTTACTCTGATGGTATCTGCCCTTCTCCTGGTATGATCTACCCGCCAATATTTGTCTTTGTAAACTGCTCTTTCGTGTTATGTTTAGTTTAAAAACCTAATTATTGTTCAAGAAAAGAACTTGCTGGATCTATTGGCAAATTTTCTACTACTGTCATCGTGATTTCATCATATATGTAATTGGTTATATTTAATATATTTTTATAGAAATTTATTCTCTCTCTAGTACCCACCGTAATACTTCCCTCGACAACCTATTGTGACCTTTTACTAAATCAATAACCTTTGTCTTGAGCTTGCAGCTTATACTTCAATGGTCTACTGGAATTCTTGTACTGATCCGCTGTTTTCTTGAGAGGAAGCAATTCTCTTTGGACATTAGTTTCAAGTTAGGAAGCAGTTTCACACTGGTTCCATTTGTAATTGTGGTGGTGAGTACTTTTTCCACTTCCCTTCATCTCACTTCCATTTTGATTCATTGGTTTGTGGTTGCAAATAAAAAAGGAGGGTATTGAAAATATGAGTTCACTCTGCTGGTGGTCAACCTTGGGATCTTTTTCAGGTTTAGCGAAATAAAATTATATGAAGAATCTAATTTCTCACCACGCTTACAGTTCTTGTGTTGTTCCAATTGTTATGTATTAAGCCCTAAGTCCTACTGAGGACACAGATTAATAGCGTTTCAACCTTGAGGTCATAACTCCATTCACTCGTGCAGCATGTTTTCGCTCTAATGGAGAAGAGTACAAAGTGTTCTCATGCCTCGCACTATATGTTTCTTGTCTCTCCACAAAGCCCCCCTCCCCCGCCGATAATTAATCCCTTCTATAGTAGGAATATTATGGCAACCTGATGTGAAAAAATATCAAATATATTCCTATAACGAGAAAGATATCCACACTCAGGAGGATAACTGTATGGTGTGATTATACTCCACATAGTTCGACACATAATTGACAGATGCAACCTTACAAATTACAGGCAGTATGTACCGTGTTGGCCATGATTGCTACCCTTCCACTTGCTCAGCTCTTCTTCTTTCACATTCTTCTTATAAAGAAGGTTAGCCTTTGATTTTCTTTTTGCTGAAAATTTGATGGAAATAGAATTGCTCCAGCTGACAATTAAGGTTGACAGGGAATTAGCACATATGATTATATCATAGCTTTGCGAGAGCAAGAACAACAAGGGGCTGAAGGTCAGCAAAGTCCTCAGATGTCTCTGGCTAGCTCTCTTACTGGATTAAGCAGTGCAAGCTCGTTTAACACTTTCCACCGTGCAGCATGGTGCACACCACCACGTCTTTTTGTGGAAGATCAGGTATACTTGATTTGTACCTTATTTGCTTGAAGGAGTCGTGGAATGTCATTTTCAGTCCAATGTGCATTATTTGATTTGTTGGCTTATTGAATCTTGATTTGTTGACTTATCATTTCATACCAATTGCTTAGAAGAAATGAAGCCTGTTATATTTGTTAAACCATAAACAATAGCCTAGGCTGGCACAAAATAAAAATAAAAGTGACATTTCATCTTTCTTTTTTTTTTCGTTATTTGGCTTTGAAATGCAGTTTGATGGGCAATGGAACGTTTGTTTTCAATCTCTTGGTGGCTTTCATTCTTTTCCCCTTTTCTGCATCAATAATAGCTTCCAATTTTCTTATGCTTTCAGGCCTCGATTGAAAACCTATCAGTCTTGTGATTATTATTGGGCAATAACTCATTATCTTGCAGTTTGATGTAGTTCCTCCAGACACTGGATCCGTAAGTTCACTAGGAAAAAAGACCCAGGTGGAGGACCTGACAAAGAAAAAGAATCCTGCAGCTGTAAAGATTAGTCCTTGGACATTGGCACGATTGAATGCAGATGAGGTGTCTAAGGCTGCTGCAGAAGCAAGAAAGAAGTCTAAAATTCTTCGCCCTGTAATAAGACGAGAAGTGCCAACTTTTGAAACTGACAGTAGTCATGGCAGCAGTAGTCGCTGGATGACCCCAAGGCCGGATAACAACAGAAAACGAGGTAGCAAGCGAATTCGCCTTCCTGCAGAGACGCTCCTCCAACCCCTTCCAAACATTCCAAGCAACAACGCTGCAGATTATAGAAATCATCATATGATGGCTGAGACATCTAACCGCTTTGCCCCTCTTCAACTTGAACCTCGAAGTGTTTACCGGACAGGCCCAGTTATGTCAGGTGCAGCTGCGATGGTTTCTTCCTCCCCCGAGAGTAGTTTAGATTCCCCAGATATTCACCCTTTCCGAGTTTCCTCGTCAGTAGCCAAAGAGGCAAGTCGACTTGTTGGGCTACCGGCAGCTCATAAGGAAATTCCATCGTCAAGATCAACTAGTGATGGATATGATGCATCGGGTGGGGAAGATAGTGATCAGGTGCCTACAAGAATTGTAGGACAGCCGACAAACTGGAGTGGCCTCCTGTTTGGTTCTGAGTATGACAGGAGGGTTACAAAGTTGATGGCCTCGTCTTCATCTACCTTAACAAACTCAAGGAAGCTTTAAGGATTGGCCTAGTCAATATATTGATCTGCTATACTCGTGGTATGCAATGCAGATTCTTGAGATTCTTTTCATTTATTGGCAGGGTTAAACAGGTTGGCTAGTTCCTGCCTTTCGGTAATTGCTCTATTTATCAGCTTTTGGAATCCTGTATTAACTTTTGGTTAGAGAATGTTGACCATTGGGTTGTAAAGGTGCCTACAGAACTATGAATTTTGTTTCGCTGCAGCATCCAGTATGGTGAAGTTCAATGGCTTAGTAGAAAAGGTTTGCTGCATTACTGACTGCTATCCTGTAAATGTGTCTATGATATGTATCTGCACCATGAATTCTGTTCCTCACCGCATCTCTTATGAAGATCTTGAATTTTCTCCGAGTTGGTGGGAAATCTAGATGAAAAAAATGCAGTTTACACGCAGGTTTTAGCAATCGTATGATGTCTTTTACTACTGGCTCATACATAACTTTTTAAGCAACCAAGTGTCAACTCGATCTCTCTTAAAACACCATCTCCCTCAAACACTGATAATTCAACCCCCTAAATTGTATACTCAGTTCAGTAGGCGTTCATTATGATTCATTTGTGCAACTTCAAGCTTTCAAATGGCAAAAGATTTGCATATTTTTCTATCCAAGTCAAGAAAAAACTGCTCTCTAGACCTAAAACAGACGAATTTACATAATTCACAATCAAAAGTCATTGAGAAACATCAAACAATATAATGTATCTTAATAGTTTAAAAATCCACAGGTCTCGTATCTTCACATTTATTGTACATCTTCAATATCATACAACACGGTTTCAAACAACATACGACAGTAGCTCAGAGAAAGTAGAAATCATACGTAGTATGCCCTAACCTCAAACTTTCCCATCATCAACAGGCAAGCTAACATAATCTGCTGCAGACTCATCTGCAATATCAAATGCCATTTCCCCATGTAAAACCTTGCAATATATATACAACACTGTGTAGGCAGCGACGTAGCTAAGCATCATCATTGTCAGAAGAACGGAGCATAAAACTATCTCAAGAATGGCTGCCCAGCCTCCATTAATGCCACCTAAATATACGAGCAATGTCGAACACGAAATTGATAAAAACCCAGTCAATATCCCGTAGTACAACATTATTGATAGAGCAATCCACTTCATCCCATTGATTAAATAAGCACTCCTCTTCAAGGGTGCAAAACCCCATTTGGATTCCACCACCGCCACCACACACGCCAACGACCATTCTACTTGCATGTAAATTGTCACCACCAGAATCAAAATCGTCATACAAATAACAAAACCCAGCAAATAATTCGATCCATGATCGACATCGACCCCGAGAATCAGGAGCCCTTCATACAATAAAGCCCCCAAAAGGCCGAAAATAACGAAAATGAAAATCAATAGGATCTGGGAAGCTAGAGCAGTCAAAAGAAGCGGAAAAAACGAAAACAAGATGGATTTTATGGAGGAGATGAAGCTGACGGGTCTATTATAGAATCCGTGGAAAGTACTATAGGAAATTGAGGCAGTGGCGAAAATGGAGAAAAGGAACACAAAAAGCATGTATAGAAGAGTGACAAGGAGATGGGAATTTTGGTGGTAGAGGGAAGTAATGAAGTTGGTATTAGAGAGGGTTGTTATGAGAGATGGGTAGAGGATGAAGGAAAAAGAGAGGGGGAGGAGGAAGAGGATTGAAAGGGCTAAGAAATGGCGGGAATTGGCGCGGATTATGCGCTTGGTTTCGGAAAGAACCCCGCAGAGGGTTGGGCTATCGCCGATGATTGCCATTGATGAATACTGCAGGATGGTCACCTGATCAGAGAGATGTTGAAGACAACCTGCGGGTTTGATGATCACAAAATTCAAATAATTATGTCGAGAATACAAAGTCAAAAGTATTAAATTATTTAAAGTTTTCGTATGAACTATGCCAACGATGAATTGATGTTTGGCTTTTAATTATCCTAAAAGCTGCTTTTATATCGGACTGCAGGATGTCCCGAGGATTTACTTGTTTGCCCACTAAGGACCTGTTTCGCAAAGTTCGGAGTTTTTTATAAGTTGGTCACCCTCTCTATTTATTTTTGAATAATGTTATTTAACACCAATAGTTTTTAAGTGTCATTAATTGATAGATCATCTTTAAAGTGGAAAAATAAATCACATTTAGGCCACGATTAAAATTCTATTAAAATTAAAAATATAGTCGTTATTGGGTCTCACTCGTCTAATAAAAATCAACAATAACTGTTAGTTTTTCAATTTTAATTCGATTTTAATTTCTACCGAACGTGCCCTTAAAATATCCAATCACTTACATGGTACCTAGACGAGTGCTCTAACATCAGTGACGTTAAATAATATTATTTTTTATTCTTACATTTCAAAAACCCCACGGACTGTACTCATCTTTACCCACTTTTATTCACAAATTTTATAGGATTCACAATTTTTAATTTAAAAGTTTTGCCAAATATGCTCCAAAATGTTACATGAGTTGAATATTAAAAATAGGCTATATATGTAATAAATTTCAAACATTATATTAGTAGAGGCATTGACTAAAAGAGCCTATCCGAGTCATCCGTACAATGTCTTTTGTCAACACTAAAGCCAAAGGAGATATACAAACTACACAACTTCCTAAGTTCCAATACTCCGAAGTTCAATTGGCATAATAAAACTACCGGAAAGTATTATCATTTGTTAATCGACTTGTATACAACTTCCTAAGCCAGGAAATATCAACTCAATCTCTCTCAAAACACCGACAATCGAACCACTAAATTGTATACTCATACTTCGTCGGTACATTCATTATGATGTGCGTATGGGACTTCAAACTTTCGCAATGGCAAAAGGCTCGCTTAGACAACACAAGTTTTGTTCCCCATATAATAAAACAACAGTAACTATATAACATACAGTAAAGAAACAGAAATATCGGTAACATTTAACATAGTAGAGGTTCATAAGTCTCATATTTTATCACAACTTCATTATCATACACAAGAATCATATGTAGAATATTGAAAAGATGCAGGTACTTGTAAGTGTTATGCTTTAGATTCAATCAATTTTGTACATAAACAATCTTAATATATAATTGATGCATTTCATTTATGGTAGATATATTATTTAATTGAGTTAATATTCTAATAAATTAAATAATGTAATTTGAAGAATCAAATCTTAGTAACTTGTTAATCACAAAAAAATGTGATTGTGAGAGGTAAATTACATATAACTGAATTTTGAAATATCTATGGTCGTAAGTAATAATGAGATATGTATATCGTCATTGCGATTATATCATTACGTGTAGCATTCCACTTTTGAAGTGAGTAGTTTATCTCACAAGCTGAAGTGTGACGATACTTAAATGAAAACTTGAATATTTTGTTATAGATCAAAATATTGAAGAACCATTGGGAAGATTCCACGTGGATAAATTATTTGAGTGTCACTAGTTAATATTCAACGATTAGTAGTGAAATTGGTCCTTCAACTTGAGGTTATTATAGTCATATTTTGATGATATTTGATGATGCTCTGCCAATATTCACTAGTACAACATCGTTCAGGTATGTCAAGATTCATATAAAAGTTGTGAATGATAAATAGAGAATTCGTCACTCTTAGATAGTAAGAAATTATGATCTAAATTTCATCTGAATAGGTTGATAACGAAATCCTTGGCAATGTGTACTCATAAGCCGAAAAATAGTTTTCGACCAACGTTGACTTAATAGTGGATGAAATATATGATTGATAATTGAGATTGACATACATTTATATTTCGTGATTGATCAAATCATATTGACGAAACGATTATAGTTTCACGGTAAACAAACAAATTTGATTTTGTCATACCACATGATATTTCTCGTCATATGTATTACTCTGACACATTGCTATCAATCTGAAACGACGAATGTGAGTTGATGATAAATTATAAATGATCATTTTAATTTATCGATTTTGATCAAAATAATAATTCACGTCGTTAGGCATCGTGATAAAAAAATAATGAGTCACACACAAAATGAGAACTACAAGAATGAGATTCAACAATTAATTAATTAACAAGTGTTGAATAATTAATTAATTGAGATGCTTGTTAATAGGTTCGACTTGATTAATTAATTCATGTACCAAATTTAATTAATATGATTAATTAAATATTGAACCAATTTAAGTTTAAGAGATGGACTAAACTCACTTGGACTTTTATTAATAAGTTGCTAGGATTTGAAAAATCATAAGGGAACACGATTCATATTCTTACTAGCACAAAAAAAAGAAAAATCATAATTCTATCATTTTGTTCACTTTGTAGATTTTCATTGGAAGTTGGACAATTGGACAACTATGGATTGCAGATCGTGATTGTTGTGTTCAAGATATGCAAATGAGTTTGCAAAATTCAACAAATGTATATTTTCTGTCATAATTTCTATCTAAACACAAAGCAAATTATTGATAATAATTGAAATTTGTTTTATTTTCTACTGTGCATGACTAAATAAATTCTCAATAGTGGTATCAGAGCCCACTTTGTGTTTATTAGAAATTTTTTTGAACCTTTGGGAACCATCAATGGTTGATTGCTTAATTTTCATGTTTCAAGCTTTTAAAGAAAATTATTTTCATCTTCTAAACTCTGTTCTTGAATAGAAAATAATTTTTTTTGTAGAAAATAGGTCAGAAGGTATCTATAGGCGATGACTGTGATTGGCGGCAGCAAACCACCGCCGAACAAGGAGGTATCGTGCGCAATGCCACCACGGGCAAGTTGCATTGTGTGCCAGGGCACTGCAACGCACGGTGCGTGTTGCACTCGCTCCATGTAGCTCGCGATAGTTGCGCACTGTGCTCCGCAACCGATCATCACCACTGGGAATTGTAGCGGTGATTGTCTTTGCTGCAGTAGCGATGTTAATAGCCACTGCATCCACTACAAAAGGCAAGGCGAAGCGCTTTCGAGAGGCGGCACCAGCGAGCGTCGCCCCATAATTTCTTCTATGGTTTTTGAATCGGGTGAGGTATTTGGGGTGGGGGCTTGTTGTGCAATTTGTGAAATTGTAGGCCCTTGCCTGCAATTAATTCAAGGGTCAATTTGCAAATTTATTAGAAAGGACATGTCTGCAATTTTTAAAATTGGAAGGGTCTGTTTATAATTTTAAATTGGGCACGATGTAATTTTAAAAACAACATATTAGGAGAGGCATCGACTAAAAGAGCCTAGCAAGGTCATCCGTACAATGTCTTTTGTCAACACAAGTGGATGTAGATGCGAATCTAGCCCTGAAGTTCAGCACGGGCGACCGACGATCATTGACTGTTGACCGCAACAACATGAATGACGATTTTGATTATTAATTTTTAATTAAATAATATTACAAATTCTTCGATTAATATATAAATACACTAAAATGTAAGAATGATATAATATGAAAATATAATCCAATACAAACCAAAAGAAAAATAAGTAATACAACTTCACTTTGTAATTGTAAGCTCAAATAATTGGAATTTTCGTGGTCTCATATTTTGAAAGCGCTGCAAGATTGTCTTAATATCAATTTTTTAAAAAGCTTATTGCTCAATGTACACTATCGAATTGTCATTCAACCGGTCATCTCTTATTTTGTTGTGTAAGAACAAATTCCCAAAATTTTCAATTCACAAATTTCCCAATTAACTAATTGACAATTTTCCTAATTCAGAAATTCACAAGATTTCCCACTTCATAAATTAGTCAAAGAAAAATATTGAAATAAAATAAAAAAGCAATAAATTAAAGTAAGTTAACTAATTAGATATATTAAACATATATAATTCTGCTAAAAAAATAGTGTTTACCAAATGACATTGTAGCCAAGTTTTTATAATTCAAAGGAAAGGGATCATGGGTTCGAATATTTACAATTACAATTGCATTAAATCGAGTCCAACCTAACATATATTATTTTGCTAAATTCAGTGTCAATATTAAGAAGTGTCATAATGGTCAAGTTTTCTCTAACCCAGCACAAGGTCACAAGTTCGAATCTCATCCAGGCCCCTCCCTATTGCATTAATTTTAGTAAAAATAGTAGAACTAAAAATATTTTTCAAACAAGTTGCTGGAAGGGATTTGAACCCGATATCTAAAACATAAAGACATGACATCTTACCAATTGAGCTACAAAGCATGTTTGAAAAAGATATGAATTCTAGTAATATAAGCTTAAACGTTTATCTATTGTCAAAAAAAAAAAAAACTGCTCCAACGAATCCATTGCGGGCGGTCGTGGGGGCTAGCCAGGTGCTGGATCCGCCCGTGAGTGGATGTACAAACTACACAACTTCCTAAGTTCCAATACTCCGAAGATCAATTGACCTAATAAAACTACCCGAAAGTATTATTATTTGCTCATCGACTTGTATACAACTTCTTAAGCTAGGATCTCTACAACTTCTTGAGCTAGGATCTCAAAATACCGATAATCGAACCACTAAATTGCATGCTCATACTTGGACGATACATTCATTACAATGCATGTATGGAACTTCAAACTTTCGCAATGGCAAAAGGCTCACTTACGCAACACAAATTTTGTTCTTCATATAATAAAACAACAGTATCTATATAACATACAGTGAAGAAATAGAAACATTAGTAACATTTAACAGAGTGAAGATTCATAAGTCTCATATTTTATTACAACTTCATTATCATACACAAGAATCATATATAGAATGTTGAAAAGTTCAACTACTTGTAAGTGTTATACTTTAGGTCCAATCGACTTTAGACATACATGCTCTTAATATATATAACTAATGCATTTCATTTATAATAGATCTATTATTTAATTGAATTAATATTTTAATAAATTAAATAATAGAATCCGTAAATTTAAGTTTTAGTAACTCGTTAATTACAAATAGTTGTGATTGTGAGAGGCAAATTGTATATGACTAAATCTTAAATTATCCATGGTAGTAAGTAATAACGAGATACAGATATCATTATTACAAATCATCACGTGTTGCATTTCTCACTTTTGAAATGAATAGCTAATCTTACAAGTTAAAGTGTGATGACACATAAATGAACACGTGAATATTTTGCTATAGGACAAAACATTGGAGACCTGCGGTGAGATTTTACATGGATGATCATCTGAGTGACAATTGTTAATCTATAACGTTCGATAGTGGAATTGGTCCTTCGACTTGAGATCATCATAGTGCCTTATATGAGGACAGTCATACTTTGTTGATATTGAATGTTACTCTGCCAAGAGCCGCTAAGACAACATCGTTCGGATATGTCAAGACTCGTATACATGTAGTGAATGATCAATAAATGATTTGTCACTCTTAGATAGAAAGAGATTATGATATACGTTTCATTCAGTTAAGCTGATAACAAAATCCTTGACCAATGTGTACTAATAAGTCAGAAAATAGTTTTCAACTTACATGTCTTAATAGTGGGATGAAATATATGATCAATAATAGAGATTGACAAATATACATATCTTCCTTAACACATTGTTAGATATCAATTTGGGACGACGAATTTGAATTGGTGATAAATCAAAATGGGATATTTTAATTTATCGATTTTGATCAAAATAATAATTCAAGTAATTAGATATCGTGATTGAGAATCTAATTGATCATACACAAAAGAAGAACTAGAAAAATGAGATTCACCAATTAATTAATTAACAAGTATTGGGCAATTAACTGATTGGGTTGCTTGTTAATATGTCTGAATTAATTAATTCATAGACCAAATTTAATTAATTGGATTCATTAAATATTTGACCAGGTTAAGTTTAAGAGATGAGTTAAGTCCACTTGGACTTTTATTAATAGACTGCTAAGGTTTGAAAAATCATAATGGAACACGATTCATATTCTTACTAACACAAGAAAAAAAAATCATAATTCTCTCATTCTTGTTCCTTGTGTGAATTTTCATTGGTAGCTAAACAATTAGACAGATGTGGATTGCAAATTGTGATTGTTCGTGTTCAAGATAAGAAAATGAGTTTGTAGAATTCAACAAAGGTACATTTTCTATCACATTTTCTATTTTAAACACAAAGCAAATCTTTGGTGGGTATTGAAATGTGTTAATTTTAGCCGTGCGTGATTTAAGTAAATTCTCAACACTACTAACCACAAGATTGTATCATTGTGGTACAATGATAATGACGTTTTTATACGTTTATTTTGGTTCACAAACATGAATAATTGTCAATAAAAATTCGGAATAGAGCTTAATTTGTGTAAATTGTGTTTGTAGGGCAACAATGAAGATTATGGTGGAAACTAGAGGAAAAATAGAGAAAATGAGCCAAGAAGAAGGAAAACAAAAGTTCAGGATCAAAATGCAAATAATCAAAAGATGACCCGAGGCCAACTCAAGAGCGGACATGAGCTTAATCATACATTGAGGAATGCATGGGATGATTGGAGGAAAAGAATAAACAAAAGAGGTTAAAACAAGAAAAAAATGAAGTTAGAATACCAGAATGAAGATATTTGATAGTTACTTATACCTTGCGGCCTCAAGGTATAATCTTCCATGCGGCCGCAAGCAAGGAGGCATGAAAAATAAGTGAGAAAAAAGTTGTTTCTTGCGGCCGCAAGAAAAAAATCGGCTCGAATTTTCTGGTTTCCTTATCCGACTCCAACTAGGGCTAGGCAAAATGTTCGAACCGGAACCGAACTGAACCGAACCGAACCGAACATGTTTTCTTAAATTAAAAACCCAAACAGGTATCCAAATCGATAACCGACGGGTTCGGTTCTGTTCTCGGTTCTAGACCAAGAACCGAAGAACCGAATAAGAACTAATTTTTTTTTTTACAATTGAGCATTTGGGCTTCAAATATATTGACCAAAATAAAAAAAAATTGAAAAAAAAACCACTAAATATAAAAGGGACAGAGCCCTAGAATTTTCGGTCTTCTCTTCTTCAAAACCGACCAACATAAAAAAAATTGCAAAAAAAAAAAGCCACTAAATATAAAAGGGAAAGAGCCCTAAAATTTTCGGTCTTCTCTTCTTCTTCTCTCTCCAGTCCATTCCCGCAGCACAACATGTTTCTCGTCCAGTCATGAGTCATTTTTTCTTAACTTGAAGAAGTCCTCCTCCTTTTAGTTCCCACACTAAGCTGAAGTACTCTCGTATTTATTATTTTCATATTTAAGAGACGTGAGATTTTATCCTCTTAACGCTGACAGTGCTTTCGTTCTTTTATCGTGTTTACAATGACAAGTTTTTTAAGCCTTCCAAGAGCTTTGCACAGAGATTTCCAGCTCTAATTACTTGATTCTTTTTCTTTACATGGTACTCAAGAAATTGTTAACATTTTAATGGAACAAGGCAAGTCAAGCAATCGATGATAACATTACATAGTTGGTAAGTATTTTTAATACTTTAAAATATTGCGTTCATTTGTAAAAGTTAAGATTGAACCTGATCAATATTCACACACAGATTCACTCGGTGAAAGTACTGAGCACGTTGGGATTGCCTCACTTCTCACAATGTTTTCAGAAAACATGAATGATTTTGGTACCACTTCTCAAAATGGAGAACATAGTTAGATACTTTTATATGTTACCTTTTGGTGGGTAAGCAGTGGAGCAGTAACTGTTTGAGGGAAGTAACAAAAAAAATTGTGATCTATATTATATAATACTAAAGTGTTAGCATTTTGTGAAAACTTTCTACTATGTTATGGATTAATTATTCAAGACGCACTAACAAAGTTTTCTAAATATATTTATATAGTATTATTATAAATGTTAAAAAAATTAATTATAATAGGAACCGAACCGAACCCGAACGGTTCCAAAATTATATCTGGAACCGACGGTTCCATTTACTAAATACCCGAAAATTTCTGGAACCGAAAAAATCGAACCGAACCGACCCGCGCCCACCCCTAACTTCAACTTGTATGGTGATAATTTTAGGGCAACTATAAAAGCTAAAATACGTCCAGAAACTTAGGTTACGCCTTTCTAGAGAGAAAAAAAAGACATTTTTGAACAAGAACGAAGATTCACTCCAATATCCAAGATTTCAAGCTTTAATTCAAGAATTGGGTGATATCTTCTTCTAAATATTTTATTTGTTATTTTAATTTATTCATGCTAGGCTAGATTTTTAATTGTACTAGGTGAACGATGAACCTCGTAATGTGAACTTTTAATTATTTGTTTTGCAATTTGATTTTAAACACGAATGTTGGATGTTGAATGGTTTATATTCACTTTATTGTCTCCATAATTAAATGCGCAATGATTATGTGAGTTTGGGTGGTCTATTTCATGCATTCGAAAGAAGGGGAATAGATTCTACAAGGTATAAATAATCGTAAAGTTTGATAGGGGATAGAAATATACCGCTATTCTTTACGTGAGTCTTTAAGTGTTCATAAAACGTTATGCATTTTTGTATATTGACATTTGTAATAGAAATATAGTCAAATGGTATGCGAGAATATGTTTAACTCTACTTGAGAGAGATTGTTGAATATTTTAGGAACATTGACTCTTCAACCGATTCATCGTGCTATCAAAGTGTGAAATAAGGGTTAAAAGTGAACTTACTTGGCGATTCGGGATCCTAGTACGCTTCTCATTCATAGACTTCTTCAAACATTTGCATTAATATCGTAATTTGCATTTAGTTGTTCATTTTCATTTAAACTTGCATTCGTAGTCTAATTTAGATAATTTCATAATTTAATTATCTCATTGAATTTCCTTAGTTTCGGTTAAGGTCAAGATATGTAAAATTCAAACTAACTCAATTTCTGTGGGAACGATACTTGGACTTAAAAATCCATTTTATTACTTGAACGATTCGTACACTTGTGATAATCAAAGTCGAATACATTTTCGGCGTGTCATACAACATAGACAACATGAGGTACTTGTCCATCATCAATAGGCAAGCCAACATAATCTGCTGCACAAGACTCCTCTGCAATCTCAAGTGCCATTTCTCCATGTAAAACCTTACAATACATATACAGCACTGTGTAGGCAGTAATGCAGTGTAGCATCAGTGCTGTCATAATAATCGAGACGAACACTATCTGAATTTTGAATCCTGAGCCGCCATTAAAGCCACCTAAATATGTAGTCGAAGCTAAAAGTCCTATAATCCCATAGTACAATATTAATGATATCGCGATCCATTTCATCCCCTTGATTAAGCGTGAGCTTTTCTTGAAGGATTCAAACCCCCACTTGGATTCTACCACCACCACCACATACGCCAACGACCACTCCACTTGCAAATAAAATGTCACCACCAGAATCAAAATCGTCATACAAATAACGAAAGCCAGCGAATAGTTCGATTTATCTCCTTCATAATATTGATACACTACAACCCCCACAAGCCAGATGAAACAGAAAATGATAAATAATACGATCTGAGCTATAAAAGTCGCAAGAAGAGTAAAAAACGAGAACAAGATGGACTTTATAGAGGAAATGTAATTCACGGGTCTACCATAGAATCCATGGAAGGTGCTGTGAGTAATTGAGCCGGTGGCGAAAATAGAGAAAAGGAACACGAAGAAAACATAAAGAGCGATAACGAGATTGGATTTTTGGGGTGATGGGATTGTGGGGTCTGGTGCAGAGTAGGAGAATATGAATGGGTGGAGGACGAAGGCAAGAGAGAGAGGGAGGAGGAAGAGGATGGAGAGGGCTAAGTAATTACTGGAGTTGGCGCGGATTATGCGCTTGGTTTCGGAGAGAATTCCCCAGAAGTTTGGGCTATGACCGACGGTAGCCATCGATGGATACTGCATGATGATCAGAGAGAGAGATAGAAATTGGATGTAGAAGACAACCTGCGGGCACGGTCTAGTTTAAATAATTGTGCGAAATTCAAAGTCTAACGTATTAATATTTAAAAAATGTGTACCGACTGCGACCAAACATGTGGAATAAGCATGTTTTTTAGTTAATTTAGTTGTACAAGTCATCCAGAAAGGGTTGAATTAGTAAATTGAATGCATCAATGATTTTGACAAGTTATGCTATAGGGGGGGGGGGGGGGTGGGTAGAAAAATCAATTTTTTTACTCACATGGGCCCACCCCGATGTGAGTAAAATTCAAACTAATGGCATTTTTGTTTTGACAACCATGAATTCGGATTTAGAGCTCGTGGCCTACACCTGTTGATTGCAGTTATATGAACCGAGACCAAGTTTGGCTTGCATAGTTCCAACAATATTACACGAGAAATAAGTAAAATTTTATTATATTGAATATTGTATAGTGAACATGAACAAGTTATGTAAATCTATAAGTTGAATCGATAAAATAAACATTGTTTTTCATGTTTATTACTTGTTCACCACAACAGGGTTTAGTGCCCGTGGCTGTGATCTTATTCTTATTAGTGTTACTTGTTTATTGAGACGGCAATTAAGGGACGTATGTTGGTTGAAGAAATATGAATCAAGACTCGATTTAGCTCGCATCGTTTATGTAACTTATGAAGAGATCCACAAATTACATTGTCATAACAAATTTCAAACATTGATTTAGTAAAGGTGTCGACCAAAAGAGCCTAAACAAGTCACCTGTGTGGTGTCTTCTGCATGCTTGACAAATCGGTCAATACTTAAAGTAGAGGTGCAAATTATACGGAACTTCCAAGTTCTAAGATTTCGAAGTTCAATTGGTCAAATAAAACTACCCGAAAGCATGACTATTTGTTCAACAACTTGTACAAAACTTTTTAAGCCAGGAAATACCAATTCAATCTCTCTCAAAACACCAATAATTGAACCACTAAATTGCATACTCATACTTCGATGGACATTCATCATGACGCACGTAAGCAACTTCAAACTTTCGCAATGGCTAAAGGCTCGCTTAGACAACACAAATTTTGTTCTCTATTATAAAACAACAGGATCTATATAACTATACAATGAAGAAACATTTAACACAGTAGAGATTTATAGGTCTCATATCTTACCCATTTCTTATTACTTCAATATCATAAATAGGAATCATATGCAGAATGCTAAAAAGCTTCAACAACTAAACTCGAGATTGTATCAATGTGACACAACATAGACAACCTGAGGTACTTTCCCATCATCAATAAGCAAGCTAATATAATCTGCTGCAGGCTCCTCTGCAATCTCAAATGCCATTTGCCCATGTAAAACCTTGCAATACGTATATAACACTCTGTAGCTAGCAATGTAGTGTAGCATCAAAACTGTCATAAGAACCGAGACTAACAATATTTCACGTATGAATTCCCCCTGCCGCCATTAATGCGTGTAAGCGTTGGTGGTCCGATGCTAAATTTCCCATTATTATCCAAAAGTTCAGTATCATTGATAGCGTGATCCATTTCATCCCCTTGATCAATTGTGCGCTCTTCTTAAAACCCCACTTAGATTCTACCACCACCACCACCACCACATACACCAACGACCACTCCACTTGCAAATAAATTGTCACCACCAGTATTATGAACTTCATACATACAACAAAAGCCAGTGAATAACTCAATTTGAGCCTTTCATAATACTGATACACTAAAACCCCAAAAAGAGAGAAATTAGGAAATCATAAATAGTATGAACTGGTAAGCTATAACAGTCACAAGAAGAGTAAAAAACAAGAACAAGATGGACTTTATAAAGGAAATGTAATTCACGGGTCTACCATAGAATCCATGGAAGGTGCTGTAGGTAATTGAGTAGGTGGTGAAAATATAGAGAAGGAACATAAAGAACATGTAAAGAGCGATAAGGAGATGTGATTTTTTGGGGGTGATGGGATTGTGTGGTCTGGTGCAGTGTAGGAGAATATGAATGGGGAGAGGATGAAGGCAAAAGAGAGGGAGGAGGAAGAGGATAGAAAGGGCTAAGTAATTACTGAAGTTGACACCAATAATGCGCTTGGTTTTGGAGAGAACTCCCAAGAAGTTTGGGCAATGGACGTGTAGCTATTGACGGATACTGCAGGATGATCACTTGATCAGAGAGATTAAAACTGGACGTAGAAGACAACCTGCGGGTAAGGTCAAGTTCAAATAATTATGTAGGAAATTCAAAGTCAAAACATTTGTATTTTCAGTTAATTCAGGTGAAGAAGTTATACAGAGAAGGTTGAATTGGAGAATTGTATGCATATTGGATCATGACAACAATGCTGATGAATTTAGAGCTTGTGGCCTACACCTGTTGGTTGCATTTCCATGAACCGAGACCAAGACTGGCTTGCATCATTCATAAATGACATAATCATAATACAATTTCACAATTTTAAACATTATGTTAGCAAAGGCGGGACCAAAAGAACCTGGCCAACTCAAGGATCTTGAATATCTGGTAGGGGAAATAAACAAGTGACACGACAGCATGAAAGGTAAATAAAGACCAACAAGTAAGCAGTTAGTGCGTGTTTGATAGGCTGTACAAGAAAGAACTACAGTATATGAACAAAAATTTAACTTACTTTTCTTCTTTACTATCGTCTAATACTCTCGAATCCTCTGTGCTGAACATGTCCTTAGTGTTCAGAATGTTATATTTCCAAAACCCTTCAAAACTTATTCCTAGGTTTTGGTTCTCTAACAAAATAACCAATTCTAAGACTCAATCTTGTTCTCCACTTGAACATGTAGTCCGCACCTTTCTGGTGATGATACAAACCATGAAGAATGTAGATTGATTGTAACATAATTGATCTATCACGTTCTGGAAGCACCCCTACTTACTCGGAGAAACTGTATTCTTTCATACAAATTCTCAGACACTATCAAATAACCCACATGATATAGATATTAGACCACGCTAACTGGTAGCTCGAGTAGCTCTCTTATTCCTTCGTAAACCTGCACACCACCAATGAACATCCTGCCAAAACCGAGAATGGTTGTGTGCCTCTAAGGTCAAGGGAAAATTCACAATTTCTTCGAGACAATTTTGGCAAGCACCAAATAGTTGGAAATCCACTCTCATCGCCACTACAGGTTCACAAAAAAATCCATATATCGACCTTATCTTGAAAAATGAACATGGGTTTCCACATTTGCGGGTTGTATTAAATTTTAAAGTATATTATAAATAAATGAGTTTCTTCCATCTCTAACAACTTAAACTTTTTGATGAGATAGTCGAACAAATAATATCCATGTAATATTCGAAAAGGGAACAACAAACATACCATCATGATCTGCACTTTATTAGATGCAATTAACCGAGTATACTCCTCTATATGCCTGCACAGGGATACATACATTTGTTGCTTAAGTTTAAAAGTCCCACTATGGACGTTATGGACGCAACTATGTATCAAAAAGAGAGGACATCGTAAAGGAAGAGAGAATAAGAGAAACATTAGGTAGATCCCAGTGAGTTCCATGGGCAATGGCTTCAAACCATCCCACTAATCAGTTGATTTTTGTAACATGAATTAAGTACTAGTTTGGGCATGTATGGCCAAGCTCAAAAAGGGTTAAAGTTATTGTTTCAAAATTATACTTATTTCTTACTTTTAAGTAATAAAAGTCATTTATTTTTAAAGTACTTAGAAAATAAGTAACTTAATTCCAACCTTGATCGATAAAAAATTATTTTATTGTAAAATTTATATTGAAGTTATTAAGCATAGCTGGACATGCTTTCCACCACTTATTAACCTTAGCATATGTATCAATGGGATTCATTAACCCTAGGTGGCCTATTAAAAACCAAGCAAACCAAGTGAAAAATATAAGTTACATCAATATGATTAACAACCATGCTACAGGTACAATGTTGAATGACAATGGAGGATGACCAACACTCACAATAGGAGGGCCAACTTTTTATTTTGGAATATTTTTAATCACGCGAGACCCACAGGCATGTGAGAGGTTGTCAACCTCCATTGTCATCCATTTATGTACAAATGGAATTGTCCTACGACTAATTTATAGATTCCAAAAGTAGCGATTGTGTGCATATTTCCATCACATCAGGTTGTTAAGTATCGAAATTCAAAGTGAGATTTTTTATTTGCCTATTTCTTAATCATCATGGGAAAGAAAGGAAGAAATAGGGATGTCCCTTTCTTACTTTCCTCTGGCTTTAGGAGTAGAATAACAAACTTCAATCTTTCTTCATCTCTTTTAATGTCGATTATTGTTCCCTTTTTTTCATTGTAAACTATATTAAAACAACCCTAATCGACTTTTAAATCCAAAATCAGTTAACCTCGAGGACTTATATACAACTCATCTTTTGGAGATTCTTATTTTGTATGTTTGGCAAAGCTTTTAAGTGCTTATAAAACTGGTCAAACATCATTTGTAATCACACATTCTTTAGTACCCCCAACTTTTTTCTACTTTTTAACCAAACATTATTTAGAACGCACTGTTCATAAGCACTTAAAAACTTAGCCAAGCAAGCACATTGTCTATGCTTACTGAAAAGCTAGTGGCCAGTCAAAGGAATGCGTCGTGGTGTTTTTGGATTCGTGAATTACCAAGTATATGTAAAACTTTTGGATTAGCCAAGAACTAGATGGTGCCTTCTGCTGACTTTGATTTTATTCCAAACATCAAGGCCAATGTTGAAAAATACAAGAAAGAAATGTTCCTCAACATGATCGATCCAATTAAATCTTCCCTGTTTTTGGATTATCGTACAACAGTTTGACATTAAATGAATTTAACCAAACTTATGGTGCATTGGGAATTATCAGGGCCATAACAGAAAAAATAATGCTTGCTCAGTAGAACCTACAAATTACAGGATTCTCAAGTACATCATGAAACGGAACTTGATTATAATTTTATAGTTATTGAGGCTTCCAATTTCAGTTTACTGTTTGTTCATAAGTGAAAAATAACATATTGAACACTTAATTAAACTCTACTACGGCATATCAGTTAAGATCTAAAGGAGACAATACCTGGATGACTTTGCTTCTCTTGCAGCTATAAATTTTAAAGCTTCAGAACAGGTGAACTCCACATGAAATCCTAGTCCAACATCAACAAACATATGCCCTGTATCTGGTCTGCAAACATGAAAATAAGCAATCCAATTTTGTTAGTGTACAATAAAAATGGCATTTGACCAACTTTATATCTAAAGGTTTTGAATAGAACTAAGACGGGATATATGGAACGTCCTTTTAGTATTGGAACAAATAAGGATCTGAGTAGAGCCACTAAAGGATTACATTGTCCCAAAAAGTAAATGTTTTAGGTACTTAGATTTGATGAACAAGGATGGAGGAGTTATGGAGGACTATGATATTTTAGAGATGAACAAAGAGGTCCTTTTCATCAAATTTCAGTGACCGTAAACATTAAATCTTAATTACTAGTTTACAATTGTTTCACAAAAACTGAAACATTCAATTAATATTGTACCAAACAAATAAAATAGCATGACCCATCACTAAAAACATAAAAATAAGATTATAAATGACATGCACATCAGCTTGCATATGGACTTCAGAACCAAGGTTGATGAGTGTCCTCAGACTGGTCACACTATTCTTTTCCAGATTCTCGATTTTCCTTCTCAGATCAGATCTACAACTACACAAATTAAACAAACCAGTACAACTGAAGATTCCAAAATGTCAGGTCAAAATTTCCAGCCCAAATTTCTACAATATTATAGTGCTATCCAGTGACCATTTTAATTTGGGTGCAACATGTCATATTGAACTAATCTAACAATACTTCAAAAATCTGTATAACCTAATACAGACAAAATGTCAAAAGGATACAAAATCTTTTGTTGTTCAAATACCTTGTCCCTGCAAAAAATGGAAGCAATCAGGCCATTCAAGTTTTTTATTGCTTACTAGTCAGTCACACGAACATACAAACATTGCTTTTACAGTAGGATAAAATAAAGCAACCCTGTGCTTAAAATTATATTTATAGCAAACTGTAGCCATTAATTTCCAACAAGTTTTTATGAAGAATATAGCATGACAAAAAACTTCTGAACATAAACCATTAAGTTTTAATACACAACCCATCTAGAACGCAGAGGCAAGCATGAAATAATTAATAAACGAGTTTCAACAAACCAGATACTTGAACAAACAAATTTTACGAAAAACCAAATATGTACGCTTAACCACAGGACAGAATTTTAGAAGGAAATGCTGGAAGGCAAGCAAAGAAATAGCAAAAGTAATAGGAAGGGGGAACATACCTTTCAGCAATAGCATGAACAAGGTCGGGTTTCAAGCGCTGATCGATAAATTCCCCAAATCTTCCTACTTTTTCTTGTTGTTCATTATTCATATTAGCCCTGAGTTGGCTCATGGAAAATCAGGTTGTGAAAAATGGAATATGAAGGGTAAACAAGACTTCCTCCTTGTCTTGGAAATAGAACATGCATGAAATAGAAATAAAGCCAAATATTGTCATCTTTTGAGCAATTTTGAATGCTTACAGGTACAATGGTTTAGCCATTCCTCTCTCTCTTAACTTGTGTTATATTCTTTGTTACATCAAGTTCTTCAACCTGATGTGTCTATTTCCTTCAAGTTACCACATAATTAAATGGAACTTCTTTATAGGCTGATATAATGTAATACTTTCAGCTATATAACAAGTAAATAACCTCTATAATGGTCAAATTTTGGCATCAATCAATTGTACACTTCTTTTATAATCTCACTTATCATAGTTCAAGTCAGTTTCATGGCATTCTCTGTGGTTGCAGCCATTGTAGTTCTTTGATAATCAGACTTATGGAGTAATACATGGACTTCTCATAGGTCGTAATAGAATGTTTGGTTGCAAGCTGTGTCTCTTTTTGATGAGGTTAAACAAATGGACACTTTGATTGTTTCTGCTGTTTTTAATACTCCGATTGACATGCTGTAGTATTTTGGTTAGGTAATTTATTAATTTAACTGAAAGGTTATCCAGCTTGACTGGAGTTAATAACTTCTCAATTAAATAATTGTAATTTATGGAAAAATGGTACCAGTTCTTTATTTTTAGCCAAATTAATTTTGTAGAATCTATAATGTTGCATCTTAAGTCAGTGGTTTCTGTATAATTCAATTTTGTTTTTATTGTTTCTTTCCATTACTTATTTATATATCTTACAATGAGACTGATAACCTCTAAGGAGCAAAGAAACATTGATGCTTACATTTGGCACCTAACATGTCTAGAATCTGGATACAATTTAGCCTAAATCATGTGGTTTATTTCTTTCAGTTTATTTCCTTCAGGGTCATAGTGAGCAAGTATTTTTTTACTAATCTAATTAAACTCTGATTTCTTCTTTCAGGGTCTAATTATTATTGCACATTGGTTAGAACTAATGTTTAATTGACGTTTAGTACAGCAAGAACAAAAAAATACGCATCTTCCCGTGGAGTTGGGAACTCCTATCAGAGAATGGATTACTTTTGCAAGATACCAACCGCAAGTCATACTAGCACACATAAAAGCTTCTCTGTTCTTGGTAATGGTAGTCCCGTAATATCATAATTTGACCTCATGCAATAATGATTCTTATCTAATCTTTCCATTCATGCCTCAGGATTTCTCACAGACACAATTTCACACGAACTCATTGCAAGGGATCTTCATGACGATGAATGGAAGTTTAGACATATAAGCTTCTAAGGTAGTATTTTATCAGGAAAATTCACTTTCGTTTTGTATTTAATATGCTTTTATTGATTGGATTGACGATTTTATGATTACCCAATATCTTGACAGATTAGGATAAACACAACAAGGTAGTGGGTGATGGTGCACTTAAGCATACAATTGAAAATGTGATAGCGTTAGACGAACAAATAGATGCAATAGATGATGACTGTAATGATGAAGAATTATTCTTTCTATACTTCTCTAGATGTATATTTGCTCTTTGTTTTATTTTTTATATAACAATTTCGAAAGAAAAATTCTTTATGGATCTCGTTTAAGTTTTTTTTTTTCTTCACCCTCTTTGAATGTTTTATAAATGTATTCTATAGGTAAAATCATATATAAATTTATTTTGTTCAATTAAGCTCATTTTGCTAACATTGCTTATATCTCCCTTTAATCCTTCATATTCAACGCTAATATTACCTTCAAAATAACAAAGTGTCAAAGTCCGTGCATTGCACGGCCATAACTAGTATTATACTATAAAAGGGTAAACAAAAAATAAAAATAAATTTTTAAAAAGGCAACGATCAAGATATATTTTGTAAATAATATTTTAAATATACATTTCTTTATATATAAGGTTTAGTAGTAGAAGTTTTAAATTTAAAATAAAATAAAATAAATTATAACGAGCTGGTTCGCCGAGCAACTCGCGAGGGGTGAGGTTAGACACTAGCCGAGCTCGCCCCTAAACCAACGAGTCGAGCTCGTACGGGTAAGGGCCAAGCCAGCCCGACTCGATCCATTGCCACCACTACAAGAATCAAAAGAGCCAATAATCAAGATTCACGATCCGGAATCAAAATCTAGTAATAAGAAATTATTCTCAAAGAATTAATGTATGTTCCGCACTATTAATTTTTTTGATAATTTGACATGGAGGATATTGACAATTAATTAAACAATTAGGTTTTCTAATTTTACAAAGTTTAGAGTTTCATAAAATTTCAATCTCGCTTTATGATTTTAACCTTCCATTCATAATAGAAAACATTTAATTTAATAGTGTTAATTGTATGGGGTAGTACGTGCTGCTGACCTAAACAATGTATTTTTTTCTTTTTCTAAAGTCAATATGCGAACATAATTAATATATATTACACAAAAAATCAAAATATAAAATTATTCACTATAGTTGTATCCGACGAGTTTTTATTAGAGTTGGAATATGAAATCATAGAAATATTTCTATCAAACTTATATTTTAACCAAACAAAGAAGGAAACAACTACAAGAGACTATGCAAGGGCCCAATGGGCTTGATGAAGATACTTACATAGACATGGTCAATGGGTGATCTACAATGGCCTAGATTGGCGACACTTTGAATGGGCCCTCATCTAAGATCGGTTCAAGTGGTTGAGCTTATGTCATTGCTTGTGGTAGTGGGTTCTACGTTTGTGCGGCCTCGGCTCAACTCCCAGTCCGAATTTCAACTCTCGAAGTGGCCCATTGGGCCCTTGCATAGTCTCTTGTAGTTGTTTCCTTCTTTGTTTGGTTAAAAGGCTGCTCATCAAATTTGCCTTGCAACCTCATTCGCTTTAAAATCATTTTTTGTTAGTAAAAGTTGAAATAAGTACTTTTGCCCTTGTTTGAATTTGATAAAAATCAGTTTTTCAGTAAATTTTAATAAAAATTGATTGAATGTATAGTTTCAAAGCTGTGAGTTCAATGAAATGTACAGACCCCGTTTGAGCTCCATTTTTTAAAAAATAAAATTGGAATAGTATTTTGATAGAGAATTCGTTGTTAAAAAATAAATACTATTTTTTTTGTTTGCGTGTAATATTATTTTATTGAAAAATGTGTGGTTAGAAATAAGAGAAAAAAATGTATTTTGAAAATAATGAATACCAAAAAAGGATATAATTAGTTATTGACCTTGATTTAATTATTAATATTTTTTTAGTTGAAACAAATTGTAGCATGGTTTTTCTTAACTTGAAAAGACAATTACATCCTTGTAAAAAAAATTATAATTCAATTTTCACTTATTAACTTTGAATGACAGTTATTCATCAATCAAATGCAGAATGATGACGCCAGGCCACCACATCCCAAATGTCAGTGATGACAAGATAGCCAAAAAGAATCTCATGCCTCGCAGTGTACGGATATTGCAGTGTCCACCAGTCCATTAAAACAGAGCTTTGACCGTTGACTTCGTGGTCCTCCTGCTAGCTCGAATGCTCGATAACCGTTGATCCACCGGCTGGTCCGGCTCTGAGCCACCAAATCTGGTCCACACACGAGACACATATGTTAGCTGACGAATTTGATTTGTTTGAACTATTGGACTGTGGTGTGAGTGACAGGACCAGTATAGTGCACAACAGATGGAACGTCCCGTTTGATGGGCCGTTGCTGGTTAGATTGAACGGGCCCGTAAATATTTTTGGCACCCACCGACAAAATTTTAAATAAGAAAAAGAAAATAAGTACGTTTTATCTTGGTCGTACTTAGAAAAAAGTTGAGTCCTTCGGTTTAGATTAAAAAAATTAGGATGATACTACATGTACATAATACGATATTCATAATAACGTTCACCCCTCACATGGAAGGGGACCATATCGAATAAAATATAATATATTCGAAGTGGGCCTCCCTCCATGTGAGGGGGTGGACACCATTCAAATAGTATATTCCTAAAAATTAAGTATTAGCGTTCTTTGTAATGAGGGACAAGTATATTTTGTCATATTTTTGTATTTTTTTTATTATTTATAAATTTGAGGGATAGATAAGTTTTTATGTCATCCCGATCAATTTTTGTTCGGAAAATCGTGCTAATCGGTGAAATGTTACGATGAGAAGATGGGATATAAAAGTTAGGACATGAGCGAGACGAGGAGCATTACAAGTTCTTTATAGTTTAATGATTAAAGATAAATATTAATTTTAATTATACATTTTATAAAATTCACAACTATCATACATTAATGTATCATTCATTTTTATTACATTATAGGTGTGCTTGAGTCACATTATTTTAGAAAAATGTATTATGGAATAGTAGATTGATGGAGATTGTGCAGTTGGAAAAGAATGAAAAGTTATTGATGTGATGGAAAATATTATTTTACTGAAAAATATGTGGTTAAAAATAAGTAGAAGAATGAAAATGAAAATTTTAATGTGTACCAAACATGGACTATAATTCTCTTTAGGAGAGGGTGAAGAGTGCATGTAATTGTCACTAACTTCAAGAAAGAGGTTTGTATAATTTCCTCTATTGAAAATATTTGACTCCCGTTTGATTTTAACAAATTTTTTTTTTATTAAACATGATATAATGTACAATTCAAAAATTGTGAATCATATTTAATTAAAATTAATTATTGATCTTAACTTAAATTTTAATTTCATCTTTTAATTGAACATATTTTCTTGGATAAAAGTTACTTTACGGGTAAAGGGCAGCCCAGAATTTTCTGTTCCTCTGCCAAGTCTGTGGGGTCTGTTCCGATGGCTGTGCAGTGTGCATAAGTACTTCTGCACAGGAAAATAGGCAATAAAGAGACAAATACACACACATGTGTGTGTACAGGCAGTAGACAATGGGGAAAGAAAATCAGTAGTGGAATGGAAGAGACAAAAGAGGAAGTCATCAAGTCACGATTCATAGGGCATCCTTTTTCTTTTTTTTTCTTTTTGGCTTTTTTTCTGTCATTTCCTTCCACTAACTCTCTCTCTGTACAGTGCATCTGTGCTGGCTTTTTCTCAGTTTTGGCCACTCCCCATGGCTGTACCATGCAGCAACCTTTCCCCCAACCCAGCAAAGCAACTGGGATATAGACTGTACCCTGCTGCTGGGTCTGGGGTATATCAATCTGCCATCACCTTTTCTTGCAGGCCCTTCTATTTAATTACTCAAGCGATTAACTGATTATCACAATAACCAGTAATTTTTTGAAAAATGTACTATTAAAATAGAAGGTTTTTTTTTTTTTTTTTTTTTCTTTTTGGCTCGACGTGTTATATTAATTTATTGAAAAATATTTAATTGATAAGAATAGAGAAAAAAATGAATTATAATTTAATGGAGAATAATGGAGGTCAAACAAGATGAGTTCGTAAAGTTGTACTTTCACCTCATTTTCCATGATAACGACATTCATTAAAATTCATTTTTAAGGGTATATTTTACGAGATCCGCAATCTTTATTAAATTTTTATATTTTTCATCAAATTTATTAAAAGTTAGTAAAAAAACCTATTTTTAACTAAATCAAACGAGGATTAAAAGTTAATTTTTTTTTTTTTTGTTTTAATAGTGTAGTATCAAATATTATTTTTCTTTCTTCTCTACTTTCTATTTGAAAGTTGAAGATTTTGATGTCGCGACAATCATTTTTTAAACGATTCAGAGTGAAGGTGAGAAACAACATGAAAATAAGACAATAGTGAAACAAGTTTTGAAAATATAGTGACCACTAATTTTCAGTGATTTTTGGTAAATAGCTCTTGTTTGGTGCACATTTTGGGAGTAAAAATATTTTTTTACTGTTGATGTGATGTAGAATATGTTGTTGAAAAAGAAAAAAAAATTATTGATGTGATGAAAAATATTATTTTATTGAAAATTGTTTGGTTAAACATGAATAGAAAAATGAAAATGAAAAAAATAATGTCGTTGAAACATTGGCGTAATTTCAAAACTACAGTGAGTATTCATATGATTGGAAAACAACAAAGAAAGTATAATGACCATTGGGATTTTTCACCCTAAGGGTCCGTTTGATATGCTCCATTTTTTTCATTTTGCATTTTTCAACTTTTGTAATGTTTGATTGACAAAATTTTCCCGTGAAAATATTTTCCAACTTTTCAAATTTTCCACCTTTTTGAGGAAAATAAATTCTTGATATTTTAGTGAGAAAATATTTTCCAACTTTTCAAATTTTTTTTTTTGTTTTTGTAATTGGAAAAAATTCTAGACACAATGGTAAAAAAAATTTCACTTTTATTGACAATTTTCATGCAAAACAAAGTCAAACGAATGGTATTCGGTATTTTTTTTTCAATTTTTTTTTTTTGGCAATTAGAACAAATTCTAGACCCAATGGTAGAAAATATTATCACTTTAATGGACAATTTCCATAAAAACGAAATCAAACGGATATCAAACTTTCAATATTTTCCATGAAAAATTATATCAATCAAACACAATTAATTAGAATTCCCAGCAAAACAATTTCTAAAAAAATCTTTTTCATGTAAAACATTTTATTTCCACCCATTTTCCACCTTTTTATCAAACGGACCATAAGTTCTTAAGTCAAGTTCTAAGTTGGCAACGTGAGATACAACTAGAGTCATCGTAATTTACTCTTTTTTTTTGTTTAAAATTTCTTGAAAGCCCATATTCTTAACTAGGTCACTTCATGGACACGGTTAATAGTAATACTAAGCATCTGTTTGGTATACATTAAAATTTTCATTTTCATTCTTCTACTTATTTTCAATCACGCATTTTTCAATAAAATAATATTTTTCATCACATCAATAATTTTTCCTTCTTTTTTAACTACACATTCTTCATCAATCTACTATTCCAAAATACATTCTTTTCAAAATAATGTGACTCAAACACACCCTGAACGTAGCCTCCCAAATTTACAACGGTGATTGATCGAAGGGCACTAATTGTTACAATTATATTGATATGTTCCCTCATTGGATCCGATCCCACTATCTCGTAATGAAGCATGAACTTGGAGTTTCGTACATCGAGCTTCTGGACAACATTCTCTCGTCCTTCACGTGAAATAAAAATAGATGTTTTATCAACTTAGTGCTTCATTGCAGTGTGCTTACATTATAATTATAAGCCTATGACACCCTAATTTCGTAAATGTGACACAAAAGAATAACCGGTTGCAGTAACTTTGCATAACAATAAAATGCAGAAAGAAAACTTATTGATTGATCGAGTCTTGGGACATATACAGGGGCGGACCTAGATTATTTTTTGAGTGGGGGCGAGATTAGGGATGGAGCCAACCCGCTAAAGTAGAAGGGTCCAAAGTTGAAGGGGTGGGGGCCTGCCCCCGAATTTTTTTTTTTTTTTTTGGAGTTGTTGAATAGTTTAGATTTAGTTCCATTTTCCCAACTAGTTTATGCTATATAGGCCATGAACGAAGCCTCTCACCCTGCATCAAACCCACAAATATATTCACTCTAACCATGCAACACTTTTTGCAATCACAGACGATCAAAATGAGATTTACATAATATACCAATTCTTCAGCAATATTAGCCACCTAAACTACTACGTGGCCAAAATATCCTTTTGAATCGTGGACTTCAATTGTCAAATCATTTCCAAGCCCTTCTGGCAAGCTGTATTCAAGTGGGAAGGAAATTTAACCATCCAACTCTATGAGATTGAAGAATATGTAACAAGATTAAAGAGAAAAAGATTACATACAAAACATGAGTTTTATCAAATTCTCGCTGCATTCGAGATAGAAAATAAGCTAAAAATTTGATTTATTTTTTTTTTCAGTGGGGGCGGCCGCCCCCGCTGGGCCCTTTGTGGGTCCGCCCCGGACATATATCATAAAGTGAAATTGTCCAATGTTAACTGTTGCAATTTTTTTAGACAATCACTCCCATAATTTAACGATTAAAACACTTCAGACAATAATTCCAACAATTTCAAAACCAGCATATTTCTCGTGTTCATCCGCTTTTAGTAATTCACGTCAACCGTTTCTCTTATCGTTTGTGTTATTGAGATACAACGTCTAGAATATAACAAAGCATATTACAATAAATATTAAATACTTGCTATAAATACAGAGAGAGATCACTAAAATTTTGAAAGAGTGGGCCTAAAAATAGTCGATACAAATCATAGTTTTGTCTCTCGAAACTCTATCTTATGTGGTTAAGAAGGCCTCTCATCGAACAATTCAACACTTGAACATCGGTTTTATATGCTAATAGACAGTATTGATACCATCTAAAGATTCTTAAAGCATAGAGTAGTTGTCATCGACCAATTTATTACGATGTTGTCAAAGTATATTATACAAACAACATTTTCCGAATTATTTAATCTTTACATGTTTAGTACACATTAAAATTTTCATTTTCATTCTTCAATAAAATAATATTTTTCATCACATCAATAACTTTTTTTTCCTTTTTTAATCATACATTTTCTATTAATCTACTATTTCAAAATATGTTCTTTCAAAATGATTCTAAAATAATGTAGCTCAAATTCAAACACACTAACAATATATCATAGTATTGATGTATACGCAGTTTTTTGTCAGACTTTTTTTGGTTCTGCTTCTACTTATTTTGTATATTCCAATATTGCCCCTAGATTCTGCTTTCTGCTTATTCTTCAATTCTGAATGTGACCATTCATGTTTTATAAACAGTACGAAAATCCCACACCCTATGCATTTCTGACCTCTCTCTTCTTTGCTAATTCCTTCACGTAACCATTGATTTGATTCTGAAATCACTTATTTTTGCTAATGGCTTTTCCATTATGTTTTATGACCAAAACTCCATTAATGTCAACTCAAGAATGGTAGGTTTCATTCACATTTTTCTGCACCAAGTCAATTGACTAATTAAACCAGTTGCATGCAGATCGTCTTACATTTTTAACAATTTAAACTTATTGACGACACAATTCAATATGATATCAGAAGTTAGAACCTATAAGCTTAGAATTTCACACTTTTTTGTGGTAGTCCCTTACCATCTATGCATACACTACAAATGCGTAAAACGATATACTAAGGGAAAAAATTAACGTCAAATCTCATCTACTTTAAAGTTCAATCCCACCAAATATTACGTACTGAACATAAATGATAATTGATCTTGGATAAGCCTTTGAGATCATGTCATGAAACTAGTTAAAATACACTAATCTTAACATATGACAGCTGTTTAAATTCAAGATATCGTTAGATTATAGAACTGAAATATACAATATCAGCAGTAAAACATTAGCTTCCTAAGGTTCTCAGTAAGTTTAGGGAGGGGCATTGCCTTTGGCGGGAAAGCACGCGAAATCGGAGACTTTTTTAGGACACTTGAATCTGAACGGTCGAGGTATAATCTGCCTCTATACGCCGCAAGATGAGCATAGTAAGCTGGAGGCACCAATGAAATAGGCTTGGTGCACCTGACAAATGTGTAGCAAAGATTGTATACCAACTTTTGGAGTTCATCAGAAGTAAAATGGTTTTCATCCCACAAAACATGATAGTGGATAGGCCTGCTGGTTCCTTTTACACCCCAATGGCTACATAGGTAGAAGTCGAACTCTCGTGGATGAGTGATCACAGTGTCAACAACAGTTCCCGGAGGAATATTTTCATCGTTCCGGGGTGAAGTTGTTTCGGGTTCATAAGGAAACAACCTTGTGTGATGCCTTTTCTGAACTACTGCAAAAGTAATAGGAGGTTTGTAACCAGGGAATCTTGAACACGCCCAACGAATTTCTTGCAGTTCCTCCTGAAGAACTTTGTAGAATTGTGTTTCACTAACTCCATCTCGGAAAAAGATGATTCTCTTTGGGAGTTGAGAGAGTTCCTCGTAAAAGTCACCCAGAATTTCCCCAACCATTGCTCCAAGATCTTGAATGATCTCTTGTCGATGTGTTTGGGATCGCATTCTAGAAACATACTTGTTTGCAGCTGGCCAATTCACGCTACCTACCACAGCAGCAACAGAAGGACTAAAATCATCTAACGGATGAGGATGCGTTACATCAGCCCCCATAAATATCACCGGATCATCCTGCCTGAAGAGCCTCGGGATTTGAGAAGGCAGTGAATTATACAACGCAACCGTGCATCCACCAACTTTGGCATTGATCTTGAGAGCCAAATTTGCCAAAAACTGTGAACTCGGCTTGTCAAGATTCGGGTACAAACAGCACTGACTGACGATCCCAATATTAGTCTCAGCAATTCGTTTTAAGTCTGCATACCCTTTGTGTTTTCTCTCCATGACACAAATAAGCAGTTGAAGATTGTTGAAAGCAGCCTTATGAATTTTCTTGAGTTTAGATTCCAAAAGTTTTACGTTTCCAAGCACGTGCATTGGCTCAAACTGGGGGTTAACAACATGGTTTTTATTGAGAAAAATGCCCAATTGCTCGCACCTTTGAGACAGTTGGTTTATGAATTTTGGTATGTTGGACTTCTGATCTGAAGTACCACCAAAACTTATTAACGCCCATCTTGTTACTCGAGTTCCTTCAAAGACATGGCTATCTAGAAGGTTCCACTGGCGGTCATGACGTGAAGGAGTCAGATTTCTTATATGACCACTGTTACCAAGCTTAAGCTTGGGAGGCTGAAGAATTCTCCCTGTCAATCTCGTCATTTCTCTTGAAACTTGGAGCTTGAATCCTCTTCCCTGATTGCCACTGTTCAAACATAGATGGAAATCATTCACAGGATTTGTAATGGAAATTGGAAAACACAAGCAACGATGAAAACTTGCAAAATCATGTAGATATTATGATTACCTGGTTGGCCCAACTGGTCCTTCCATAACTTGATCAATAATTGCCTTGCGTTCTCTCGGCCTTTGGCATCCCATTTTGAGTATTTTAGCCGTCTGATCATCCGAGAACTTTCCCAGAAACTTCTGCCCTTCACAAATCACACAAAGCTCCATTGGCACATAACAAGGCTTCCTCCTACTAATCTGCAAACATGGCAAGTTTCTATACTGTATATCATAGTTATAGTGATTCTTGAAATAGTCAACCAGTCTTAAACTTTTACCATCTCTATCTGGAAACCAGAGATTCTCGGTAACTTCCTCAGTTAAGCTACAAACCCGATATCTCTGAACAGTTTCTCTATGGCAAACAAAGATCCTGATGTTTTTAAGTGCTTTCTCCACTTCTTTCTTCTCTTCACTTGTCAAACATCTCGCCTTCTTGTGACCGAGATTATGCATAAAATCGAGACGCTTTTGCAAATAAGGGATCACTCCAATACTCTCATGAAAAGCTGTCACCGAGAAGTCCACATTGAGAGCAAGCCCTTGTTGTGTTGGTCTTAAGCTCTGAAAGAAGCCTTTCAGTGCAATAGCTCCTCCTCCAATTTCTTTTGCCCCTCCCATTGAACTTGAGTAAAATGATCTTCCAGCTGCTATACACTTTTCTGTGGGATTCTCTCGTAAGACTACATCCAATGCATGGATATACTCTTGAGGAAGGGGACTCCAATCTTCTCCTTCTTTATGCAAGTAGCTGCTTAGTTCTTTGCCATCAAATTTAGAAACAAGTTTGATGTTGATCCGAAAAAGCTTAAGTTGCTGTCTTTTTCCTTCAGATTTCATTATTTCTATTGGGTTTCCACTAGAAATTGGGAGACTAATATATAATTCAAGCCTATCATCTTGGAACTCTATCGGACTATATATGGTCCTTCGACCATCATAAACTGGAAGAGCACCAGATAACAATACTGAATTGTCCTCAACAAGCTTTTGCTTGATAATTCTTGAAATTTCCTTCGATGGATGTGGAGCTATATCGACATCATAATGAAAGATTCTCTGTGAAGGGTCAAATTGGACTAAGAAATGATTAGCAAGGAGAGTTATAACTTTCCCTTCTATACCACCTGAGTCCGGTCTTCTTGCTACCGCCAATGGCTTTGATTTGGCATCCATTACCATCCTATCATTCTCATGGAAGGGCAGCCAAGTTTGTGGATGGAAATTCGTCCGAGCTGTTTCGTTAACCGATTTAGAACAACAATAAATCACAATAATCGAATTTAATCTCATCTTCACCACAATATATTCCACCAAATTCTTAGACCTAAAAAAGCATTAACATGAAAAGTTTAGACTCGACAGATTTCCAATACTAATATATCACACTTTTGAAGATCAAATTCTCCGAAATTGAACACAACTCAGTGATTCATTCTTGAGATGCTGGAAGACAACATAAGAACACAAAGAATACAAAACCAAAACCATTTTATTAAAAAGATTAAAAAATTGATAAATTTCATAGTAGAAAGATAACAAAACTCCAAAGCCCAATATTTCATTCTGCTATAGTATAGTAAATTGCTTTCCATTATCCGGCATTTAGACATCAATTTTATTTCCTCTATGCTAAACCTTTTACTAGCTTCCAAAACAAAAATTAAGATAACATGCAGTCCCAAAAATCAAATAAAACTAAGCCCAAAAAATCCATATTGAATAAAGAAACGAAAAGGGGTTTTTAACTATTTACCTCGTGCAAGTGAGAAATCTTGGACCCGGGATTCAGAGGAGGCGGAAAGAGGAGGATTATTATGTTTCCATGAAGGTTTCTGCAAATGGGTTTTTGATCCAAAGTTGTGATATTGAGGGAAAGTTGGAGCCAAAGCCATTTGCAGAGGAATGCTAGGAGGCAGAGGAAGTAGAGCAGGGTACTGATTTTGGTAACTAAATCCATAACCAAAGCCATTAATCCTATTGGAGCGATGCAGAAATTGGTTTTGATACTGATAGTTTTGAGTATTTCCATTCCTTCTGAAACTCCTTGTGCATTTCTTGTTTGTATTGGACTCTTCTGTTTCTTCCATGATTTGTTGGGAAAAGGATCAAAGAATGAACAGAAAAGGCCTATTTGCATGAGAGAGAAGAGATATTCATATCAGCAAAAACTGAAGTTATTGTTCATGTGTATGTATGTACATTATAGAGAGAGAGAGAGAGAGAGAGATTGTATTTTCCCTGTCCAGTGGTGAAGGAAGATTTGATGCAGGTGCATACAAATATTCAACAGGAAAAATGTAGACCTAAATTTAAAAGAAAAATAGTAGCTAATTTTACGACAATAGTCCTGAAATTCGTATATACCATTGAACTTTTAGTTAGATAGGGAAGGACGATAAAAGAATCGGAATCAATCGAACCAAAATGAAGTTGTTTAATTTAGTTAGATTCTGCTTTAATTTTAAACGGGTATCTAAAAGCAAGAATTGATCGATTTTTTGGTTCGATTCCGATTCTAGTACCTAGAACCAAGAAGTGATAACTGATTCTAACCCACTTATTAATCTTTGATTGATCGTGTTTATTTGTTGATTTGGTGAAGGATTTTTATTGGACAATATTTTGTGTTTTTTTATTTTATTTTGAATGTGAGTATTAGTAAAAACCTCTTAGAGAATTGTGCTCAAAAATATTGTCGATTGGGCGACGCATGTGCTACAAATACAATGGCCCGGACAAATGGTCGTGATCTTGCGAGGGTGAGCTAACCCCAAAACCCGTCCTCAGTTCGGATTGCAAGCTGCAACTCACATGCATGAAGTTGGAATCTCTAGTAATCGCCGGTCAACCATACCTAGAGGAACCGTATGAGGCAGAAGCTCCACGTACGGTTTTGAAGCCGAGCCTTTCCAGCAATGGGGCCTAGGGACCAATATGATGAATGGTTTAGGTAGGGCGGAAAACGCTCAATCCATGGAGTCCGTCATCGGATCTCCCCATTGACATATCCTCGTAATGGTAGGACTCTCTCTTCTTGACTTGTTTGGAGATAGAATTTTGTATTTTAATTTGTATTAATAATAATAATGCAAATTGAACCGAACCAAACCAAACTGAACCATTCGATTCGATTCCAAAATTATGGACTACAAGAAATCCTATGGTTCTCAGTCCCCACCACACCAACCCCTACTTTTAGAAGAATTCATTTGCTCGTTTGAAGTTTTTAGGTTCTTGATAATATATCGACTCTTTAAATTTCATTTTTAAATATCAACATTTATAAGAGAAGTAACTGTAATGGAATATGTGAAATTTCATCCTCGACACAATTCAATTCAGTCGAAAACACGAAATATGTGGTTTGCATAAAGCACAATTGCTCAAGGTTTGACTTTGTATTGAACATTAGTAAAGTGAAAACATCATAGACCCTGCTTTTGTCCGTGATTAAGGTAGTATTAAGTCAAATGAAGAGGCAAAAGGCTTTCTATTCATTTGGAGTTTAGCACTTAATAAATGAACCTTGTAATAAAGTAGATTTTGATTGAACTTTCTCTTGATTCAATCACCCAAACTGCCTAAACCCTAATCTATTAATAGTTTCTATTCTCTAATCATCATTATATCCATCGAACATTGTGGTAATCGTAATTATCGTCATAACTGTCGTCGTCTTCCAATTGATTGTAATATAGTGTTCGTTTATTAATGGATGGAGTTGTTTAGTGCTAAACATAGTTACTATCAAACTATTACAAGTCTCTAACTTAGCATAATTTTTTACAAGAAAAAAAAAAGTTTAACTTTCTTTGAGTAGCGTAGAAATAGCTATTTTGATTTGATTTGATTTGATTATGTAGACAAGTTGGTTCATATCCGATATAGCAAACAAAATCATTTATATCTTGTATATTTTAAAAGTGTACAATACATTTAAAAATAACATTAATCAAATTTACACACTTATTTTTAACACTAATCAAGTAAACACTAAACAGTTAATTGCCTCTGAAAAAATGCCTCACAAATGAACAGTAATCAGTGAATTGCCTAAGAAGGAAGAAGAGATTTAAAGTCAACAATTGTGGGTATAGGGTAGAATGAAGTCCATATTACCTTTAAAACTTGGATGAATAGTGGAGAATTGATATGGATAAAATGGGATTTTAAAAAAAAAAAAATGTTTCACAAATGAACAGTAAACGATGTGTTGCCTCTTTTAAGATAGTAGAGATAATAAATTAAAAAGATATGCATGGAATCTTCAATTATGTATTTATAAAAAATAAAAAATTGTTCTTAAGTAGCCCCTCATAGGATTGACAATTGGTGAAAAAGATAGTACACAAATCACGCATTGAGTTTCACAATTGCAAAAATTAGATATTAAGTTTAAAAAATGTAGAACTCGGGTATTTAGTTAATTAATTACAAATAATTATTATTTAAATATAATAAATTCACAATTTTACAATTAATGGTTACATGTATATAATTATAGGTCACAACTTCTTTATTGGTCACATATTATTAAATTACAAATTATTTCGAGGTCATAGATCAAAAAATTTATACGTCACGGTTTATTTCATTGGTCACAGTCACGGATTAAAAAAGTTATAAGTCACGAATTTTCAAATTTGTTAGTCACAAATTATCGAATTTTAAGGTAACAGTTAAATGGTTAGTCACATACACCAAACACCTGATCCCTAATCCCAATCCACCACCAATACTTGGTCATGAGTTAACCAAATAATTGGTCACAAACGCTATCCCACCACCACCGCCCCCACCAACAACACAACACCACCAACGCCACCACAGAAACGCACCACCACCACCGTCAGAAAACGACGCCACCCACGACCATTGTCGTCTCCATTGTCACAATCGTCGCCACCATCACCACCTCACCGCATTGCCAACCTCAAATCAGATCCAAAATAACCAACACTCCACAAAACGCCATCACCTCACAATCGTCTTCGTTGCCGCCGCCACCACAACTACCATTTCCAACAACAAATCAGATCCAAATAAGATCCCACCACCATCACTGTGACCACACCTCACCCACTAGATCTGAGCACCGTTGCAACCGGAGTAGCTACAACCACCTTAAAATCTACCACAAAACCAACCAACAACAATCACAGAGAACCTCCATCTCCATATCCACCACACCACACCACTACCCAACAAAAAAACCCCAAACCTACCACCGCTACCACCTCAAATCCACAGAGAACAAAGAACACACTAAAGGTCTTGGGAGTGGGTGCCACCACATTGGAGAGGAGGCATCGAATAAGCGACTGTTGGGAATGGAAGCATCAGAGTTATCTAAGAAGTGGTGTTCACCATAGGTTGTAGCGACGTCGAGTGATGCCACTCCCATATCGTTGCCCGCGGTGTGGTATCGTGAGCAGAGAAGAAGCGGTGCTCACACCAACGAGACACACGTGGGCAATGTGAAGAAGGAAAAATGGTGGAGAGAGCTGTCGTTGTCGGAGTACCGTAAAGAAGAAAAAAGGTGTAGAGAGGAAAATAAGTCACCGGTGATATGATACAGATGATAATTAATTTAGGGTTTGGATAGTGAATGTGGGGGAGGGTGGGTAGATTTTATAATATTATTGTTAATATAAATAATTAAATTATTACATAATTTGTGAATAATTAAACCTCATTCCTGATTTTAGAATAGTGATCTTTAAAAATAGGATATTGTGTAATTTCCTCTTGATGAAAAGGCGATGTGTTATAGTTGAAAATAATTCTCAGGCCCGTTTGTCGGGGTTTTTTTAATTTTTATTTTATAGAAGAGCTTTCTAGGTAAGTTATTTTAGACCAATCTTTTCTAAACCCTCTTTTTCTAATGATTTAGACCTCATGTCCAAGTCGTTATATTCTACGTATTGTCCACTATGGGAGGCATCCATCCTCTTATTCCTTACGACTTTATGTTGCATCGTTCAAGACTCGATATTCTATTGGTATCAGAATTCAATTTTAAGTCTCTCATAAGATAAGGATCTTAAGTTTGATTTCAAATGACATGACAGAAGTCGTTAGGAGTAAGATGACATCCGTCCTCTTAAACGGACATCACGTATGATGTAATGATTGAGCACAAGGCTCATGTCTTTAAACTTTAGTCAGATAAAACACTTTTAAAATAAATTATTCAAACATATTTACAAACTTCTTAATTTTAAAAATAATTTTTGACTTTTCAAAAATCCTGTCAAACTACCCTTCACATCTCATCATAAAGAACATAATATTTTTTTTTTCTATATATATATATATGTTATTTTATCCTACCTTGTAGCCAAACCATGTAATCCAATCCTCCTTTATGCCACCCTTTTGCCCCAACTTTTCTCAACATGTTAAATGATGGTGGGATTAGAAGGGAGCAATTCACGCACTTGGGAAAAGGGGGTGGTGTGGGGTGGAGGTAGGTGGGGTCTACTTTCATTTTTGAGGATTAAAAAACTTGGTTGGAATTTGGTGATGGAACACTATGATTACTAGGCCTCGAATTTTCAACTTATAAATTTGAGTTGGACCACATAATATCCATTTTGGCCTTGCGAAAATCTTTAAGATATTGTCCTTTACAAAATATCAAGATTAGTCAAACTATAATTACATATTAAATACATCGTAGTAGACAAAGATTAACAGTAAATAATTATAATTACTATAGTTTTTGCTTAAAATTGTAGATTTCACCTTGCCGACGTACTAAAAAATACCAACGATTAAGCTTTAGTAGACACGTGTCGCTATTAGGTTGATCTACGTACCTTTCTCCTCGAGGTTTTATTTGCCTGCCAAATGAGGAAAAAAAGTGTTATTAAAAAAGCTCATAATTCCTAATTAGACGGCGTCAATTACTTAATTTTACTTAATTATTGAGCTAATTATCACTCAAAATAAAGTTGTCATGATCCCCTAGATGGTTGTCACGATCCCCTATATTGAAAATATAGTCGTTATTGAATCCTACTTGAGTAATAGAAGTCAATAACAACGACTAATTTTTCAATTTTAATCTCTACCGAACACGACATCTTTATAATCATACATCTTGAAGTTAATGGAATAATTAGAATATATAAATACCAAAAATCCCTTCAAAAACTTGTATAAATAAATAATTGGGCAGTGTGCTAGGTTCAGACGTGGAATTAAGAAAATCACTCTGTTCAAGGAGTGTTTGTGCTAAACAAATCGCACCGAATATAACTTAAAAAGGAGAGGTATTTGTCAGTTTATACTAATACGAAGTATGTCATAGATTAAAAAAAATGTCAAATTTTGCGTGAATTATCATTCAAGATTCATTGCCTTGAATTGAGACTATTCATTCAAGATTGTAATAATTTGGTATTATCATTCAAGATTTTCTGCATTTGTTCATTGAAAGTCGCCTACAGTTGTTTTAAACCTCGACTTCCCCAAAACATAGAAGGACCACGTTCCTTGATTAAGGCTGTTCAAGCTCAACTCGATAACATTGTATTTTGGCTGAATCAATGATCAGGTCGGATCTGATACACAATAGATGTCCCACCTACACTTTCGTAACTCCAAATCTCCAGATTCGTTACAGTCTTTTCTGTGATATACTCCGACCTTCCCCGTGATTTCATTATTCCTAAACGAGTGATCAGAAGAATCAAGGAAATGGAAACATTCTGCCAATAGTTTTCCGAATTTGATCCAGTGGCTGATGCTTACTATTGAGACCAATGGCTAACCGTTATTGATTTACTTCATTACAGGGTTTGCATCAAAATATACGAATCTATACAAGATATGCACGACCACACATTATATACCTGATAAGCTTCATAATTGATTCGAAGAGAGAAGAGGAGAAGTTTCACTGTCACTGTTGGTAGAATGATCCAATGTCGACAAAGCAGGTTCTTCATACGCAGTGACCAATTTACTGAAAAACTCGGCCATTAATCCCGGGTTACTGCTGTCATCTCTGTCCATCTCTATCAACCTCTGATGAGTTGAAGAATACAATAGGTGTAACGTTAGAGAGTTGAATGTAAATATGTATTGTTCACAAGGTGATCTAGATAGCACTGGATAATATTAAAGATAGAAACGAAGTTAAAATCTCGTCCATTAATATAACCGGCATATACTCGGCATATCATAGAGAAATACTGTGGCACACTCTTCCGGTGGGACTGGCAGCCAGCACAATCATGCAAAAGTGTACACTTATTTTAGGGTACTGAATAAGTGTGATTTATCTTACTGATCTGATTATCTTTAATTTATTTGTTCTCGCAATTATTAAGTTAAAATCTTCGATTGTGTAGACAATTGATTGGTTGATAATACGTGTAATGAAGTTTCTCCCTTCAATTCCTGTCTCTAAATTATTCTCTCTTTCTATCTCTTAATTCTATTTCCTCACTGAGACACATTCGAGCTTCTAGTATTGCCCTCATTTGTTTCAACATAACACTTCAGAATCCAGTCATCACACTTATGCTGAGTTTGTTGTCATTATAGATGGTTTAGAGGATCTGCACATCATGTTGCTATCAGGTGGTCAGCTTCGACACTTGGTTTGGAGGAAACATCGTACTTTCATTCCATTTTGTTGTTGCACTTGATCAAAGCAACAAGTCAAGGGACAAACCAAAGAGAGAGAAAAAAAAATCAAATTTAAATTGTTTGAAGTAAGTATAACTGATTTTCACTGACATTCCATGAAAATTTTTGCTGTTATACCTTCTTGGCTAAATAACATCAATCCAATTTCCTATCTTCACGTCTAGACTCCATACGGTTCAAAGTACAAATGTACATTTTGTGTCCCTTGATAAGATACTCCATAGCCTTGAAGGTTCGACAACAAAAAATAACAAACTAAGCCAAAATTTCTCTCTAGAATTTATTTCACAGTTAGTGGTTGACCTATGACCATGGCTTGGAACTTAACAACTCAACTCGAAAAAGTTTAGCTATATGTTATATTAGTATGGGTTTGCTTAAAGTATAACTAGGATTTAAAAACAATTCACATATGGCTGTATTGGTGATAATATGTGGTTTTATTTAAAAACAGCAGCAAATAACTTTGTGAACAGCAATGCAGCAGTGAAGGGAAACTGATTTTTATTTTTTTGAAACTGGAATCAAATGATGGAGATCCACGTAGAGATAAATAAAGATAGACATAAAGTATAATTAGAACTTAAAAAATAGTGTTTGATTTCAACATTATATTAGATTAGTTTATTTATTTTGATAAAGTTTTAGACTAGAGTTTGTTTCCTTTTAGCTTCTTTTTAGTTTTTTTCCCTCTATATAGAGGGGCTTCGCCAATGTAATCGTTAACCCGAATATATAAATAAAACTTAATTTCTCTTTACCCTCAATTCTTCTCTTTTTTGACCCCCTTTCTTTCTTAATCTTCAATTGTTCGTTGTCAAATTATACACTCCTGCGTCAATTTGGTATCAAAGGATTCAAAGCAATTCGTTTTCCTTTAACCTACATCTTAAATTAAAAATTCCACCAACCGTTTCCATCCAATCCATATATATACACCTACACCTTAAATTAAAAAATTCACCAACCATTTTCATCCAATCCATATAATATATACACCACCGCCTTCCACCACTCATCCAAGCCCTATAACCTCCTTTATACACGAAAAAAACCTTAGAACACACAGAGAGAGAGAGAGAGAGAGAGAGAAGTTGTCTCATCCGCATTAGCATTTTTTTTGTTATTTGTTCTTGGGTCATGCTACATGAACAGACTCAAGGATAGACTCAAAAACAAAAGGGACATGTGTCCATACATAATTGAACAATTTGAAAAAAAATAAAATCCACACATGCATTGCCAAATCAGTCTCTATTCATTGTTCTTAGTAAGCAAAAAAAATAAAAAAAAAAAATAATAATAATAAAAATCTGAAAAAAAAGAAGAAAAAAAGTAGCAATTAATTCATCTATTATGTAGTCGCCGTTTAAAGGTTTTTGTGTATAAAGTTGATTGTAGGCCTTGGATGGGTGGTGGTGTATATAGATTGGATGGAAAAGGTTGGTTGGGATTTTGATTTTGGATTTGAGAATGTGTAGGTCAAAGGAAAATGAATTGATCTGATACCAAATTGAGTTCAACCAGATGATGTTGTCCAAGGTTCAATACAGGCATTTGGTCAAGACAAAAGATCGAACTCCTTGGAGTATGAAGTTCCAATTCACCTTGTTGGAGTCGAGTTCTCTCAGTTGGGGAAAAATTATGGAGATCTAGATAGAGTTAAAGTATAATCAGGATTTTAAAATAGAGTTTGATTTCAAGATTATATTAGATTAGTATGTTTATTTTGATAAAGTTTTCGACCAGTAGAGTTTGTTTCCTTTCAGCTTCTTTTTAGTTTATTTGCTCTATAAATAGATGGGCTTAGTCAATGTAATCATTAACCTGAATATATGAATAAAGCTTGATTTTTATTTGCCCTCAATTCATCTCTTCTTTGACCCCCTTTCTTTCTTATTCTTCAATTGTTTGTTGTAAAATTATATGCTCATGCGTCAATATGACTGCAATGTAACATACCTGAGCAGAGAAGGCAGTAAAAATGGGTAGAAAGCGCTTCCTGCAATATTCGTTGAAGAGAAGCGTCATAACTGGAAGAGGAAACATCAAGCTCGATGCTAGAGAAAGCTTTTTTAGTGTGAAAGTTCCCACAGCAATAGCATGCATCAGTACGAGGGAGAAGATTATTGAATTGTGCACAATAGGCCAGTACTTTCCACCAGTCTCGTACTTGGGTGCATATACATATATAAACTGCAAAAAATATTCTTATATTAGCAACTATTTCCAACGCAGGGCTGATTGATGGTTTCTTTTCCATTTATCTGAGCAATTTTTAAAACTAGGCAATCTGTCATGAAAGTGACAGAATGAGAAACAATGTAATTGCAGGTCCTATATGAAAATCACAAATTAAGATATAGTCATATAGCTCCAAAATGTGTTTCTAAAAATTTCAGGAAGTCACAGAAAGTTAATTTGCTCATTCAGAATTTTACAAGTGCTAGATTTTCTATACTTCATATATAATGACCTTTTGTATTGCACATTTCTTTCTCATCTTTATACTTTTTCCCCTTATGAGAGATGCTGCAAGGGCATATCGACGTGCATGACCCTATGTGCACTAAAGCGCTTAATGTTTACAGGTAGGTTAGTAGCCAAGTGGTTGCTTCCAATATAATGCATTAACGCTAGCCTACCTGTGAGATAGCTGCATTTGGTTTTCTGTACTAATCGCTGTCACCATACTCGCATAGCTAATCCAGTAGTGGCATCTAGGAGTAGTGCTGCAAGCCCTCTTTCGGAAGACCTCCTCATTCGTTTTATGCGACAATTGAAGGTGATGATAAAGAGGCCCAGGAGCAAAAGGTGGAGATTGTGATATATTATGATTCAAAGACTTGCTTTGGACGCTTATTTTAGGAAGTGGAATTAGGAAATTGATTGCACTTTGATTTATTTGAGTGAATTTTGATTGATTTATTTATTTCAGTAGTTACTAGGTTAAGTTAGGTAATTTTCCATTTCTCCTATTTAGGTAATTTTCCATTTTCACTAGGATATTAAATATAAATAGGACTAATGTTTTAAATAATGCGGGTTATTGAGTGATGTTGAAATTTCTCCCTACAATTCTTCTATCTTGATATGCTTATGAATTCTTTTACATTATGAATTACCATAATAAAAAAATCACGATGACAAGAAAATAGTACGAAATTAGACACTTTCCAACAAGCTAAGAGGCATATACTTCAAATAAACTACTGCCAGCAGATAACTCAAGCAATGACTTTATGATAACGTCAATTTCAAATCCTTTGACAGCATCATAAAAGGCTAATTTGTACAAATAAAAGTAAATGAAAAGTGTAATAGACAAGCAATTAACTAACCTGATTACGGTAGATGATATATCCAAGACAGAAGTAAACCAATAAAAATGGCAAAATTAGAGGAGCAAGAAAGAAGTATATTATTCCAAGCAGACAGAAAAACAGAACCCTAGGAACGTCCCAATGGTAAGAAAAACTTGGAGCTTCAAATTCGTCACTTGTAGGTTCAGAACAGGGCTTTCTTAGTAGGCTGCAAATAAGTGGGATGAGGCGGAATAGTTCTGATGAAGTACTCGTCCATCCTGATGTGACAACATAGGCAATGAAGAAAGATGCCTGCACAGAAATAATAACCAAGTATATGATGATGATATGAGATGTGATTATCAGACAAATATCATATGTTACGTCCTTCTCTAGTGCAAACTGTGCTGGGACATTTAGGATTTATTTGGAAACTGTACAAACAGAATCAGATGAGATTTAGTCTGTGAAATCAATTTCCACTATATCCTAGTGCGCAACTATTTGGTGTGGATCTTCTACTATACGTAACAACGAATGCAATGGAGTGGCCAAAGACCCAACTCCAATGTACTGCGAGTAACACTTAGTTTGTCGTTGCAGCATTTATTATCTTTATTAGAATAATTCAATATATTGACTACGAGTCTTAGTTTGACCATCCCTCTGCTATTTAGTTTGCTACAGAAAGAATTTACAATGACTTTAATCTACATAAGATAGTTCCCGAAGGACAAATTTAAATTTCACCATCTTCATCTCATATAGCTATACAGTTAAAATCAGGAAGGAAAAAAAAAGGGAGAGAAACAATAACCTCACCTGAGCTGGAACTGCAACAGCAAGGCGTGCTGGATAGTTCTTGGGCTCAAGGACGAATGATAATTGATAGAAAATTGAACCGGAAAAAACATTTGCGAAAAAGATGTTCCATACTATAAGCACAAGAACTTTCATACAGGCACTTCTCATGATCTCACTGTACGAGATAAATCCTTGAATCGAAGATAAAAACTTCATGACCGGAGGTGTCATTTTCAGAAACAACTGAAGAAGCAGGTTGGGAAGGTATCCTGTGACAACTTGAGTGACAAAAGTTCTGCAAGAATGACCAATGAATCTCAGTAGAAAATTGTTGTTCCTTGTGCAGTAACAATACATTTATTGCTCGTGCAGTAACTGAAAAGTAGATGTTAAGAAAATTGTATATCATTTTAGTAGAATATGCAACAATAGTCAATAAAGGTGCAAAAATGAAAAGCAGATGTTAGAAAATTAAAATGCATTTTCTGTGCATTTTGATGGTCAACTCTTATCATATACACTGAGGAAAAGGGAGTTCAACTTTATTTTAACAGATGTTCAGCAACAATTGCTTACATTTTCAGGATGCTCGTCAGGAAGGGAAACAAGACTTCTAACTGAGACAGGTTATTTAGACCTTGCACAATCAACACAGGGATGAAGAACAAAATTGTAAGAAGAACAAATGCAACAATGCCAACGAGATTCAAGATCCACTTTAGCATGAACGACGAAGAGAAGAAAGGCCAGTAGACGTCGTGGGGTTCTGGTGCTTGCTCAGTTACCCACTCTGTGGGATTGTCTGATTGTTGCAGACGAAGGGCCATTGCAGCACCATATCGAGACTTGAAAGAGACAAAAGCAGCTTGAACTTCCACTCGCATTTCCTTTTTTTTTATTGAAAGAAAGGGCAAAGAAAGCAAATGGCAGCTCATAAGAAGTTAATTTAGTTGTTACACTAGTAAAAAGCAATTAAAACATATAAAGAAGATAACACTTTAAACTGCAGAAGAATCTGTACATTAGCTTTTGGCTTCAACGTAACTTTGCGGTCAAGAATATTCTCTTTTAGAAACAATTCCTTCATTTTAAGCCTCAAAAAGTATGTGATCAGGCATTTACTATTTGGACGAAGTTGCAAATAATTTGACAAGAAAGCATGCATAAAAGAAACAAGTAGAGCCATATATATATTACCATCACTAATTGAAAGAAAGAAAATTTTGAGCGTGTAAACTTGTTATGGGAATATCAGTCAGCTCCAATTTTCCATTCCCCTATAAATGTTTTGGCTTCTTTCTATAGTGATTCACAATATCAAACTTACCCCTAAATCCACCACCCTGAAACTTTGGATCTATTGTTTCTGTTAGTAAATGAGGAAGCCATTTTACTCACCTTTTATACAAGCACAGTTGGTAATTAATGCAGGAACAGAAATATTGAATGACGGAGGGAAACAATCTTGCAAAACATAGTATTTAAGTTGCCAGATAATTAATTAAGGGAATATTTAAGTTGAAGTTAATCGAATTTCACATTTTCATTTTTTCATTGAATAAGTTGATAATCCTGCTTCAACATTTGGAGTTTAATAGCAGAAACTAAGGACTAATCGCACAAATATATTAAACTTGATTGAAATTCATATTCTGGCTATATTCGATAGATAGAGATTTAAATATTTAATAATGGTGGTTTAAGACTTTTGCCCGAAATGCAAAAGATTTTCTGGAAAAGAAGGAAAGACTAAAAATAAAAAAATAAAAAATAAAATGGACTGCTCAATTACAGCAATAATGATCGTTGTTGAAATTAAAAGAGAGGAGAAATAGCTTACAGCGATATTGTGAAATCTGTATGCTTTATGAACGACCAGGTGTGATAAATATGTAGAAGGATGGTATTCCATGAAAAAGCTCTGAACAATGTTGCTAATACTGCTGCCAGCAGAGACAGGGATACTGTGGACCAAAATAGTAAATTGATGTGGCTGAGGTTTGGACGAATCGAAATAAGCAATCCTTTTCGAAGATATGTACTTGTATTCCTGGACAATCAATACTATTAGAACCAATTCGAAGTTAGTTATTTCTGTTATCTTCCTTGTTCTCATAAACCTTAATAAATACTGTCTTATAATCTTATAATTTTGTACAGTACATGAATAGGAAGCATTAGAACTAGAGAAATGAGAGAAAGAAGCCACTATAATATGTTTGGAAAATCAAAGCCATCAAAACATTATTATTCGTTGAACCACCTCCTCGAAAAGCTTAAGTTTTTAGAGATGGGACAAACTTATTTATTTAATTGTGTTACAACATTCCCCCTCATGTGCAAATAGAGGACCTAAGTTGAAATCTTGCTACCACTCATTTATAAAAATTGGGTACATGTAAGATCTTTGATGAAAAATGAACCACCTGCACTCGAGGGGCATGTTGAAATATATATGTACTATCTCTTTAACAACTTAAACTTTTATATCAAACGGTTCAGTAATTATCTAATTTAAGATAATGAAATTGCGGTACAAGTAGCTTGGATTACCAAGTAACAGATATATTAAAATCTTTTCGAGATTAGGCCATCCCGCCTAGTATTGCTGTAAAGGTTTATGACTTACATGGTAAAGAAGATAACAGATAAAAATGGTGAGGACATATGCTGCACAGAAGTGTATCCATAGCCTGCAACAGACACATTTTAAAGGGAATATAATTTCAGGCTTTGTTTGGGCAAGAGGAGAGGCAAAACTGATACTTACATCGCACAAGGCAACCATAGGCCTTTACATAACCTTCGTAATATACAAAGAGAAAGAAATTAGTCACCTTTTGGAACCATTATTTACATTTGCGATGGTAAAAATGTCCAAAGAATTGTTCGTCAAATTTGCAAAATTTATATCCTGTAGCTGATCCCCTGTGCAATTGACTGGAAGAAGAATGAAGACTCCAATGATTCCAGCAAGAGTAAATACCTTTAAACTGCATAATTCAGATCAGAGAAAGCACGAAGGGATCAAATGTGGTGTTAGTCCTCCAAAACAAACTGATTGTGGTTTGTGCTCATGCTTTTTCTTTCACTCTGATCCAAATTTGAAGTTATTGAACAATTTTTATCTCCAACTTTTGAATAAGGTTTTCCCTCCTCGCCAATCACATATTTGAATACGCAATTATGCATTATTTCTATTTCTCATACACTAGGTAAGCAATTATAATATTTCACAATGGCTAGTTATTGAAATCACAAGAAAAAATATTACCTGAAGGTGATGGTGCGCATGAATACCACTGCATCCAAGCCTGAAGAAGACAGCATTTCGTCTTCAGTAGGCTTCCATGCATGTCCCATCCATTCGGGAGTAGGTAAAAGCCTTCCTATATTGAAATAACTGGTTCGAGATTTATCCTCCGCAACCAAGCGGGGAACATAAATATTAAAGTTTCCTGGTTGCTTTCTTAGAATAGAGTACAAAGCAAAGAATAAAACACAAAGCCCAAAATTTATTCCAACCGAAGTTAGAAGTGCAGAGACAATCATTGGCAATTGCTATTGCAAAGTGCACTTTATGATGTTGTCAAGATTTCCCAAGTGATTGCTGTACTGCACCATTCAAGAAAATGATTTAAAATCCTCAGATAACTGCATTATAGCAAACCATTTGCCGGAAAAATCAGTTGACTTCGAAAATCATGAAAATAATTTTTCAGAATCATGAAATGTTGAAAGATAAATGAATACAAGCACGATAAGAGAAATGCCGCTTAGTTCTATGACAAAAGGCTATAGAACAGTGTCATCACGAAATTTATTTACCACACTTGAGATTTACCGCCTCACAATTTTCCACAAACAATTAATTTTATTTAGACAATGGGCATCAAAGGGACCACCTTGTGGACAGCTAAAGCACCAAATACCATTTATATTCTTATATTATACAACTGAAGTTAACTGTCAAACTGGATCCATCACCTATTTAAATTGTTGCACCCTAAAATAATGTGGCATAATAACGGACCCATACATGCCAAGGTGGCGAGACAAATCATCACCAGAAGGACAGACAGCTCGTTGAAGCCAAAATTTACTTGGATAAAGTTGACTTTCCTTATAACAGAAACTTTAAGATGAAGTAGGTCATGTGGTAGCAAAACTCATGAATGAATTTAAGTCACTACCACCTACTATTGAAAATTGTGCACGAGTGGAAAATTGGCCTCTACATGAGGGGTGCATTTGAAGATAAAATCTAAATAAGCCCCTGTTTGGTAGGGATTAAAATCATATCTTTTAGTAGATTTTAATAGAAGTTGATAAAATGTGTGATTGAAAAGTTGCAAATCTCATGAAATATGTGATTAAAATTAATTGTTGACTTTGATTTAGATTAAAATCTAGATTTTAATTCCTACCAAACATGGGCTAAATAAATTTTCGACTCCTAAACAACTTCAACTTTCAAATGAAGTAGTTCAACAAGAACCATGAAACCCGCAGTGGATGAGCACCCAGCGAGATTGACTGACTTGATGGCAGCCACTATAGCTGGCCATGAGGAATCTGATTGGACACAGTCAAGCTGGTATAAAAGCAGCTCAGCATTAAAATTTCATTAGTCCTCAGTACATGCCAATGAAGAAAAACAGTCGTTCTACATGATATTTAAGAGTAGACTTTAAACTTGAATTAAGCTCCTAGGAAAAAGTCCCATGGGCAGTTGGATATACTTTTTCAAGATGACACGACCAGCCAACCACACCACTTAACAAGGAACGTCTGTCTCATTAACTCTGCCTTCTAGGATTCATAACTCCTAGTGAATGAAGACTTTCCCTTCTATAAATACTCCCAAAGGCTTCACTCCAGAGGTAATTGCACATCAAAATGTACGAGAATTACAATACTTTTACATATTCTCCCGAATTTATTTTTGAGAGGCAACTTTACCCTCAAAGTCAGATCGGTCGGCACAATCCATTCATGTAACTTTATCTACTAATATATATATATATATATATATCTTAATATATCATTTTCCAATAACCTAAATTATTCCATACAACATATTGCACAAACCAATAGCCACGCAAATCACGATAGTTTGAATTCCAGATGGCTTACAAGAGCTCCAAATATCGAAATGCATAGAGTAGAGTTTCATTTCGAAATAAAAATAACTTTAGTCAACGACAAAATTAAGACTAATAATCAAACGAAATGCTGTCAGATGAAGAAACTAGTCTTATGGATTGGTTGTGGTGCAGAAAGAGAAACCTGATTCTTGATTTTCCGGCGGTGGTGGTAGAGAGAGATGCACGGCGGACTGCCTGAAGCCGAAAAATGCTTCTTGGGTTCTTGCGCATTGGCGAGGGAGTTGCACAAGGGAGCTTCTTTTCTCGTTATTGGCCGGCTGATTCCTTGTTATTTTCTGTTGGGAAAATAGCAGCAGATGTCCTCGGTCTATTGTTCTTGTTAAACTTTGGTCTCCATTTTTACATTTTTATTGCACTCGTGGTCCCTTTTTTTACCCAAGTTACCTTGAATTCAATTCATTGGTTACAATTTTCGATCAATTGAATGAAATGGACCCAAACTCATATAGAGTATTGCTTAGCAGCTTCAACCATTGAAGCTAAATAACTATTTCTCCAAACTAGATCGTTGAATTCTACTAGAGATTATTGGAATTGAAAGCAAAAAAATTCCTAATATAATCTCCATAAATTTTATCGTGTTCCCATCCTATTTCGTGTATAGAATGCAACCTATCAAATAGTTTTCATAAATAAATTACACCTGTTAAGCCCATGTAGCAGCCTACGTGGCATCCTTAAAAAATGTCCACACTCCATGTCATCAAGGATGACAAAGCAAGGATGCCTCAATCGAGACGCCTCCTGCTGCAAGCCACCCGGAGGTGTGATCCACCGTTTCATCCAAAGCACAATGTATGAGGTCAAAACCCACGCGGTCGAAATGGAGATGTCCTAGCTACGAAGGAGCATCTTTCATAGTTGCTTCTCTCATGAGTTCTTCTGCACTGAGATCTGATGAAAGCAATTGATGTGACATCTTGTAGCAATATAATGTCAAGTCTATTAGCCTACTACCTAGGTACAAACCTAAACCATATAGTGGTTACATTTTAGACGACATTAAGTGTCACAAATCTTACGATCTTTGGCGCAGCGTGCACTATGTGATACCTCAGCCGTTGGGATGAAGCCATGTATTTTTTCATCCAATGGTTTCACTTCATCGAAACCACTATAAAAGCTTACAATCAATATCCTTTCAAATTAATGCAACTTTAACTCCACAAAAACTTTGTAACGTCACTCTCTCATTTTACATATACTCGTACACATCCTCGGTGTTCGAACACCCAAGTGGGCAGTGGTTCATGTCTAAAGCATGTCCCACGTCCAAATATATTATCTTATTGATTGACTTGAATGTCGAAGTGCTCGCGAACGCCTTCCTCACCACCTGAGAAGGGCACGTACAACTAATGAAGGCACATTTGTACCGAGATGAAATCGGTAATTTGACTGAATTGGACGCGGGAGGCACTTTGCGGCAAGAGACAAAATGTTCGGACCACGGCAGTTTGTCTACAGCGATATTCGCACTATTAACGAATATCCAGTCGATTTCCTATATTAAATCTCTCTTTTATGACGGAATATGTGGAAAGATAGGTATGATGTAAAATCATGACACGTTTGTGTTGGAACTTCGATGTATTTGCGGTTATCTTAGTTAACTCATATGCAAAGGGCCAAGTATGTAAACCTTATGAGAAAATGTCACAAGGTGAATATCTTTCGCGTTTTCTTTCTTAGAAACATATGTCAACCCCCCTTTCATACGAAGAGGAGCTATTTATACTACTCCAATCGGCGTGGTGGTCGTTGGATCCGATCCACGTGGCGGCATCCTCTAGGCCCAGACTTCACATCACTGTCAATTCATTATATTTAATATTTGATAAAGAGTCTGCCGCGCTACATAATATAGCCTGACATACTAATAGAGTATCATTACGTATCCTATCAATCGCTTCATAAGGATTTCTAGATCCAAATAGGTAGCATCGGACTCTGCCAGACCAAGGTTAGCCTTTGTTGAAAAGCTTTTGGTGGTAGAGGGCTTCGGATGTAAGGAGCATTTGCATTTAGGTGGATGTGCTTCAAGTAGGCTTCCAATGTTAGGGCTGAAGGGACGTCGGTCGAACAGTACTTCGGATCTTGAAGAAGCTTCGGATAGCCATAACCTTAGTCGACTTTGGCCTTGTAGCCTCTTCTAAGGATCTTCCAACCGGTTCTTGCGTCTGTGGCTGTCCACGTGGATATATTGCTTACGTTTGATGCTCTGCAATTTGGGAACAAAGAGATATGAAAGGTGGGTTAAATGGAATAGAAGAAAAATGTCCTCTCAATCTTTTAGAAGCTCGATGTATTTTTCTTTTTAAAATTGAATACAATTTAAATCTCCTAAAAATGCAATTAAAATAACGTGATTTGATAGTGTCAAATGTCCGTCACATCATTTTCACTTAGGTATCTTATTGGTCACGTGCATTGTTCCATTAATACGGATGAAATACAAAATTTGCAGTCATTTATGACTTGGATATAGAGCCAAGTTTATATAAGATTTTGTTACATGAGATCAAGTTCATGTATCATTAGCATAATTGATTTGCCAAGTGTCTGTCACGTCATCGTCCTTTAGGTTTCATTTACTACGTTCGTTAGTTTTAATTGATGGAAGTTAATCCATGTATGAATGTGGTACGAATTTGTAAAATTCTATATGATTTTGTTATAAAGTCGAACATTTTAATGAACTTCTAGCAACATCGAACCGCCCTTAAATGCAATTTTTTATTTTTTATTTTTACCGGTCACACACTCAACATTGTTTAATCCTCTGAGATTATATAGACAAAAAAATTACATTATTTTATGTTAACGTGTAAACTTGAAATTAATATCTTCTCTAAATAATATGATTTTGACAGTCATGACTCATTAGACTTGGCCAATTAAAAATAAATCCTAAGTTGATGACGTCCTTTTACCAAAATTTTGCCTTAACTCCCTTTATTATTATTATTTTCAACAAAAAGGCCTTTTGTACACGAGAAGAACAAATTTTTATTTAAAAAAATAAAGTGAAAATTGAGAAATTTATTTATTTATTTATTTGGGGTAGGGAAGGAAAATGAAATCACCAAAAAAAAAAAAAAGTTATGTATCCATTAGCAATTTTTTTCATTGGAAGAATGAGTCGTTGCAAATAAGTTTGAGGAAAAATTGTATAAAATAGAGGCTAAATTAGAGATTATGTACCACATTTTTCATTTTTATCAAAAAATTTCTTAGCTAGTTAATAATTTTCTAACTGACTTTTTGTGCTCGTTTGGTAGAGATTAAAATCAGATTAAAATTGAAAAATTAGCTGTTATTATTGACTTTTATTAGACGAATGAGACTCAATAACGACTATATTTTCAATTTTAACTGGATTTTAATCGGTATCAAACGGACTTTATTGGGTGGGAATTTAATTTATTTATTTCAATTGGAAATCATTTTTACCATTTCTAAATTTCAATAGTGGATAAGATTATTTTGATATTCGAAGTTTAAAATTTAAACGATCATTTTCTTTGGTAATATAATTATTTTTCCAACCAATAATGTGCAAATGGTACAAAAGATCTTTCGATAGAGTACTGATTTATTTTATCGATTTGTCGTGTTCCTTTATTTTTATAGTTATGATGACACGTGCTGTGTATGGATGGCCCATTTGAGATTCAAAAGAAATCGTTAGCCCATATGCAAGTAGAGGTGTGTACGTGCATGTACAAAAGTAGATATTATGCTTAGTTTTTCAAAATGGCCTAAAAGTAATTACCTTTTTATGACACAAATAATGCTAAAATTTGAAAGGTGAAAGATAATATGGATAGTAGAAAGGTTGCGACCAATTGTACAAAAATATTTTGCACTTCGAAAAGTGAGTTCCCACTGCTCAATTTTCGAAATAGATGACTATGATCTCTCGAAACTTCTAGATAAGCCAATATCGATAATTGAGAGACATGGATTATTTTTGTTTTTTCGTGGATGGAGGGGATACCTTTGAACTTTATTCAATCACCCTAACTTTCGACGGAGGAATATCGTGGAAACGAAACCAACAAAACAAACATAAGAATCAACTAGCCATAGAAGTCAATAACCAAGCAAATAAAGCTAACACATCAACCTCACTATTACGGCCTAGGAAAATTAAATTTTAACAAATATGGTATTTGATCTGGATGCGTGTACCTCATTGATGAACCAACACCCATGGGCGGAGGGAGGGGTGGGCTATAGCCCACCCTACCCCCAGTCTAACAGCATTTTTTCTACTTCTTTTTTTCCTTTTTATCTCTAAAAGATAAGATTATCAATGAATTTAAAGTTTTTGTAAAAAAAATATTAATATTTGGTTAATTGGGTTTAAATATTTGGTTAATTGTGTATTATTTAATTTGTAAACTTGGATTAGAAATGAAGTTAATTGTGCTAAAATTAATATTTGGGATGGAAAATTTTTATTTTTTTTTTAATTTTTTTACCATGAATTTGCTTTTGGGTTGGGGAACTAATTTTTGGGTTGGGGTAATGTTATTCGTTTTAGTTTTTCACAATAAATTTGCTTCTGAAACGATGTTATTATCAAAATAAGTGATATGCTATATATTTAATTTTATTAGTTTAAAAATATATTTGTTAGAACTTTGTTACGAGTGTTTAAAAATATATTATGACCAATATTTTAAAATCGACTTGGTCATCGACCCAAGTTAATGGTCAAAATTGTTCAACCGTCAAATCAGGGAAAATCGATATGAACGATTATCCCCATCCAATTGCAGAATTTCATTGATTATTTTTTATTTTAATTAATTATAACAATCATTTAGGAAAGTATTTAATATGCATATATTAGTAAATACAAGTTCAGTCCGTCTGATGTTATTGATTGATTTTATTTATATCAAAATTTATTTTTAAAAAAATTGATTTTAATTCATTGGGTTAACATTATTTCCTGTCCAGGCTCCATTAAAATTAATTTTTAGAAAAAAATGTAGTTCGGAGTAGTATTTTTGTGGGAATGTGATTGAAAAAAAAGAAGAAAAAAATATAATTTGATGTGTAATATTATTTAATTGATTAATATATAGTTGAAAAGTAAAAAAGAGAAAAAATCATTAAAATTAAAATGGAGCCACATGAATAAACCCTAAATTGAGGAGGTTCTTTTACCAAAATTTTGCCTAACGCCCTCCGCCATTCTCTGCGTTTCATTCTTCTTCTGCTACACGTATAACTAACCCTAAATAACAATAATCTCTCACTTCTGGGCTCTTGCGCATAATTTTCCATTACGGATACGTAACGTGGTAAGACCCTTTTTGCCTCTTTATTTTTATTTTTTTGCCAGTTCAATTTTAGCCTTTAGGATTGTTTTCAAATAGCCGTGAGAAAGCAAGATAGTTGAGTGATTAATCTGATCTGAATCATTGATAACTGTTTCTTGATTAGCTTGTTTTCATTTTTATTTTTTTTGGTTTTAATTTCTTAATTGTTTCCTTCTCATTGTTTGTTTTAATGGGGTTGGCGTGGGGGGTTTATAACCTATGAAATTAACCTAATTCTGGGAACTCTTAGGGTACCCTTGCAAGAGAATGGAACATTTTATCGTGAAGTTCATGAACTCTAAGATGAATGTAGCATTCTGTGAAGCATTGTACAATTAATGATATGATAAATATTAAAAGAACGTTCTTATAGGAGCTGATTGTACAACTGTGACTGAAATAATAGCTTTAACAGCATTGCCAGTGAGGACCTTCAAATGAATTATGCTGGGACGAACCTTGAGAGCAATCTGAATCTATGTTTTCACAGTTTGAATCCATTGCTGATGTGTACATATATTCTGCATTATGTCTTCTTAAATTAATTTCTCTCATTGATATAAATTTCAGTTATTACTTCAATGATTCGATTGGTCCTATCTCATGGTGGAGAGTTTAGACATGACGATAACTCGTGGACTTGGAATGGAACGAAGACCACATCTCTTCTGGTAAAAAGAAATATAAAATACAGAGAACTGCTCGATAAAGTGATAGAGCTTCTCCAAGTTGATTGTAGTCTTTTCAAGATTGTGATGAAGTTTAAAGTCCCAGGAATGTCCGATATGTCTATTCCTCCAGCTGAGATATGCAAGGACGATGATGTTGATTGGTATATTTCAGTATACCAGCAAACCCCACTGTGCATTAGTGCTATAAGAATAATTACAATGGAGTCAACACAAGTTGTTGAAGTGGGAACTAATCAAGTAGCTGTTGAGGCCCCTAAGATAGAATGGTCACGTGAGCCTGTTTCTGATGCACATTTTAACCAACATTACGACAATGAAGGAAATTTCAATGCATTTAATTCAGCTGATCACAATTGTGCCGTAGAACCTGGTCCAGTGAATCAGCTATGCAACAACGATGATGTCCACGGTGGTATTGAGGATGATTGCATGATTGGAGTGGATATTATATCTGATAACCACGATGGTGCTCATGAATCTGCAGATCATGCTTCTATTGACAGTACACCTAGTGCTGCCCAGGTTGGCAGCACAGGTGGTAGTGGTATCCCATTTGATGCTACTGTTGAATCAGGTATTGACACTGGAGATGTTCAGGTCAACAAACTGTACAAGAGTAAGAAAGAGTTGCAAACGAAGTTGCATATGCTTGCACTAAGAAAAAATTTTGAGTTCAAGGTAAAGAAGTCGAATAAGAATATTTTTACAGTGATTTGTATCAACGATGACTGCCAATGGCGTTTGAGGGCAACAAAGCTCAGGGAGTCAAACTTTTTCTTAGTTCGGAAATTTTCATGTCAACATACATGTTCTTCAGATTTTGGGCATAATAGCCATCGACAAGCTAGCAGCTGGGTTATTGGACGACACATCATGCAGAAGTTGCGTGATCCAAACCAATCATTGAAACCCGCTAGCATCATTGACGTCATACGTCAAGAGTTTGGTATCAATATAAGTTACCAAAAGGCACGAAAGGCTGTGGAGCATGCGCTTGAGCTTATTAGGGGCTCACCAGAGGAAAGTTATGAGAAACTGGCCTCATATTGCTACATTCTAGAGAAGAATAACCCTGGCACAACTACGTGCATTGAGACTGACGGTGAGAACCGTTTCATGTATTTCTTCTTGGCATTTGGTCCAAGTATCCGGGGTTTCCATTCATATATGCGTCCTGTTGTGTGTGTTAATAGTACTTATTTAAAATCTAAGTACCGTGGGACATTGCTTAGTGCCACGTGTCAAGATGGCAACATACAAATGTACCCTATAGCATGGGGTATAGTGGAATCTGAGAATGATGCATCATGGCTGTGGTTTATGTCGAAGTTACGAGAGCAAATAGGTGAGTCTGACAAACTCGTGTTCATTTCTGATCAAAATAACAACATTGCTAGGGCAATAAAAACTGCATTTCCACAATCTCATCATGGGTATTGTATAGGGCACATGGAAAATAACATAAAGTCAAAGTTTCACTCAACTGGGATCTTGTCCTTGTTCAAGTCAGCAGCTCAAGCATATTTTGTATCAGAGTTTCAGAGCTTAATTGCAGATATTTGCAGGAAGAATGAAACTGTTGGCACATACTTAGAGGATACAGGTTTTGAGTACTGGTCTCGAGCACACTTTAAAGGTAATCGTTACAACATTATGAAAATAAATAACGTCGAGTCCTTGAATTCATTGCTGAAGCACCAACGAGATTATCCAATTACTGCATTGATAGAACATATTCGAACATTTATGCAACAATGGTTTTTTGAGAGACGCACTGAAGCAGAGGAGTGCATGACCCTGTTGACCCCAAGACTAGAGGATGATTTCCGCAAAAAGATTGATGCAGCAGCAGTGTTACAAGTGCAGCCGGTAACACTTCATGAGTTTCACGTCGGTATGGACACAAATATGCACGTTGTGAACCTTGCAGAGAAGTCTTGCACTTGCAAGGAGTTTGACTTATTACAACTTCCATGTGAGCATGCACTTGTGGTTGCAAGGTTGAGAGGGGTATCACTCGACACATTGTGCTCCCCATATTACACAACTGTCTGCTGGAGAGAAGCTTACGCAGAACCAATATATCCAGTAGATAACGAAAAAGACTGGCAGATCCCAGAGGAAGTCCGAACAAGGGTTATCTTACCTCCATCCACTCGGTGACCTTATAGATGACCAAAAAGAAAAGGGTAAGGTGGACTGTCATGACAATAGAAACTCTTCTCATTAAAACCATGAAGCACAATCAAAATAATTCTTGTTCTCGATGAATGCATATTATAGTTTTGGGTGACCTTATCGATATTTAGAAAAATAAAATAAAAAATTCTCATGTTCTATATTTACCTATACTTTTTGTGGCGTTCTATCACTAGCCATTAGTTTCTTCCTGTGCCTTGGAGAATTTAGCTTGAATGTATTCCAATTAATCAGAAGCACTGAAAAGAAATCATGCTTGCTTTTTGTTGATTTTGAAACACATCTACGAGGTGATCTAAAGTACTAGCTGCTATAGACTTTTTGTTTGCATATACAGGCTAATTGCACTAATATGTGATTTACCTCTATTATTGAATGGACAGAAGCTGTTTGGCTAATAAATCTAGTCACACTGGTAGCAAATAATTTATTGACGTGCTATGCCTTAGTCACAATGTCTTGGCGTAGCCAATGGCACCAAGTTGGGATTTTGCAGCATACAAACACGAGATTTGATGGCACCTAAAGAGTTCTGATTGAGATTTATTGCAATATTACTACTGGACTTGATTTTCTTGAATTTTTCCAAAGCTTGGTGTAATTGTATTTCATTTTCTAACGTCACTTATATTGTCTTCACTGGAAACCTAATACCGTATTTATGGAAATTCATGCAGATATCACTGTTCGTAAATATGACTCAATTTTCAGAAGTTTTATATTTCCTTTTTCATATTGCAGAAGTTTGCACTTGTTCTTTTGTATAGAAACTTCCTCTCCCGAATCCTGATGTGTGTAATCTTCATTTCTTTGTTTTGAAGACCACAGCAGTATGCTTTGGCTCGGTTCCAGCCCCACCTGTAAAGCAGTTGTTGATTACTAAATTGAGAGATCAGTGCCGTATTTGCAGTCATGGGGAAGAAGGTTAGTAAAGGGGGTGGGGGTGGGGTTAGGTGAATTAGAGAATTCTGTAACTGGTAATGTTGCATATATTTTGTACCAGAAAGTAGCAGTTTTTACGATAAATCACAGCATTACATTTTGTTTTGTCACATTGATGAAGCTTTTTTTGATGTTGTACATATTAATCTTGTAGAATTGAAGAAACTTTTTACTATGATTTATTATTTGTGAATATTGAAAATTGCAGTTGGGGGTTATTCTTTGTTGCATGCAAAAATGTGTTTATTCGCATTATTCACAGGCAAAGAATAAACTGCTGAACTATCAGTAGAAATGCTGCAGTGCAGAAAATTTTACTTTTGGTAGAAATTAGTTTGTGAGAATAATTTTAATGATTTCAAAACCCAAAAGGAATTATGTTCAACCGTCCGAATTTAAGAAAACTAGGATATTTTTTCAAGTGAAAATGATTTTTTTTTCCGAAAAATGTGTGATAAAAAAGGCCCGAAGGGAGTCGATTTCAACAAAAATAAATTTTTCATCCAATATTTGTGTTGTAACTTTTCTTATCCAAACATAATGCAACAATGCTACACTTACAAAAAGGAGGATGACAAAATTGGGTGACAAAAATGCCACTTGGTGGCCCCATTGGGGGGCGCTTGGGCCAGCCTAGGGGGCCGCTTGCGACGGCAGGCCCGTGTAGGCGCCAATTGACATTTTGTCACCCACTTAATCATCAACTTTTGTACAAGTAGCATTATTGAACATAATGAAGGCATAAATTTGAAGACAAATCATACGTTTTAGATTGCTTGCCTAGATGTGGTTACTTTTATTAGGGATTGGTTTGCTAATCTATGAAAAATTGGAGATAAGTATATCATAAATTAAATGTTGAGGGTAGAAGTGCAAAAGATTTTGAAGATTTTTACAATAAAAAGAATTATTATTTCGTGAAAATTCTCAAGAAAGAAAGAAACGTGGGCAATCCTTCTCTGTTCAAAGGAATGGAGCTCCGCTTTGACCCGACAACGCAACAAGTCCGACTGAAGCGGACCCACCATGAACCGAATCCGGGAAAAAATCTGCAGATTGGCGTTCACATTCTACTGTTCAACTTCCTTCTTCCTTCTTCCAACCTCCCTTTGTAACTCCATTTGTTTGTGTGTATATATACACTTATCATAAATGTATTTTTATTTGAATACAAATTGTAAAGTTATATTGAAAGAGAGAGAGAGGAGCCACAGGATTCATGGATTCTTTGCCATCAGTGTCACCATCTATAATAACTCCGATCCAACATCACCGGAGGCGGCGGCAAATTACTTTTTTCTCGACATACATCAAACCGGTTAACAACCTTGGTGTTTCTTCTGTGTCTAGCTTTTTAGACCCGAGAGAATCATTGAAAAGAAAACAAAAGGTCGGAGTTTCGTGTAAATTGAGTGAAGGAAATGAGAGGGAAGATGAAAATGATAAGAGAGATGAGGAGTTGGAGAGGGCGCTGCGCATGGACGGTACGATCCCGGGGAGTTCTAACGAGTTTGTGAAGCGAGTGTCATCACGCGCTTACGACATGCGTAGGCATCTTCAGCAGAGTTTTGATAGCAGTCGCTACGATGGTAAGGTCTCTCCTTTTTATATAATTAAACTTAGTACCCGTATTTCAAGCTTTGTGCATTTTTGTCCAGCTGCTGCGTTCGTTTGATCTTATATTTGTAGTTTGTTTTATGGGTAAATGTGTTGTCTAATTTTTTTTTTTTTTTTTTTCCCACAAGTGACTGAATTTTAGTTTTTCATTGTATAAATCCGAAACTCATCCAAGCCACAATAATAATTTTGACATCTTTGTTACTAATCCACATCTTATTAGATTTTTTCGTTTCTCGACTTTAAATAGTTTTGATTTAAATTTTTAATATAGTGAAAATTTTAATGCAAAGCAAGTTTAATTGTTCACTAACACAAATAAGACTGGAAGAAAATAAAAATGGCTGCTCCCCTTGAACATGATATGTAAATGCTTTGGAATGAAAAGGTCTTCATGTCTACCTTTCTTTCATGTTGTCTCTCTAATGAAAAGGAAAGTCTTTCTGAAAAGGTCGATACCTTTTAATGAATTGATGGTCATGTTATAGGAGGCGATGAGCTTTATCATTTTATGTTAGAAAAAGGAATTTGGATGTTCAAAGCTTTGAACGTTCTCAAGGTCCTTTCTGCCAGTTAGAAAACTTTTTGAGCGAGAAATATGGAACTTAGATGTTGGTGAGTGAGAAATATGTTTCAACAATAAATGTGTTCACCTTCACCATTTAGAGTAGGGTAAAGAAGAGCAAAGGATGTGTTCACTCTTATACATCTTAGAGCCTGTTTGGTTTTGTTAAACATCATATTTTTAGTAAATTTTGATAAAAGTCAATGAAAAATGTGGTTGAAAAGTTGAGAAAAGTTTGGATCTTGTGAAATGTGTGGTTGAAAATGAGTTTCAAAAAATAGTGGCAAAACAGGGGCTTATGGACTTTAGATATGCTTTAGCTTCATCTTGGACTTTGGCTTTCTGCAAAGTAGGTGAAATTACATTAATTAGGAAACATGCATCTGATACTTATGTAGTGCCATTTAGTAATATACTGCCATTACATTCAGATATTACTACTTTTATTATTGACACTTTTAGTTAGACCTTTTCATTGGCTTATAGATGAATATTTCATTCTCAATTAGAAAGATTTCTGTCCTTTTCTATCCAGTGTCCTATGAGGCCTTGAATGAAGCTACCTCTCTTTAGAGTGGTGTGTTCCCATGCTACATAAATATTATCCTGCCATAGTGTCCCGCTTCTGTCATTTTCTTGCCATAAATATTTCAGTCCCAGTTATTGAAGCCCGGACAATCCTCTTTGGGTAGTGTCAGTGTGCCACTCATATTGGACATTTACACTCTTCGGACATCCAGGAAACATGTTTACATATCTTGTTATTGATATATATAGATAACAAGCGAGGGACATTTTTACAAGTATTCCTGGTGATAGATATTTTTATTGTTTTGCCCAATTTGACTACACATTTTTGTCTTTTATGCGTATAGTAATTGAAAAGAAACCTATTATAATTTCCCCTAGGCATCAGGTGCACTTGTAATCGGTCACACAACTTGGACGCAAAGAACCCAAAAGCTTAAGCCATTAAGTATCACGTCTAATGTGTATCCCAAAACGCCACTATTCTTGAACAACTTGGAGCCAGGCCTTCTTTTCGCCCCCCAGCTGGAATGTGCCTGCAAGCTATTTTTTAGTGACTCCAAAAGATAGGTTTCTGGTTTTGCAAGACTTCCAACACTTAAATTCTTTGGTATGTTCTCTATGCAGTATTGGAGGCCAACCCTTGGAGGGAGAAATCTAAATCTGTGTATGTACTTACTCACAGGGAAAACCAGTTATGTACGATGAAAACTCGTAGAAATCGCAGGTGCATTGAGGTTCAAGTGTAACCTTTTTTTTATTGTTAAAGCATTCTCTCTTTACTTGCTCAGAGTTTGTTCTTAATACAGTGAAGTAGAAACAGAGCTCGGACGCCTATTTTCTAATGGGGGAAAGTGGAGAAATCAGTCCAAGCAGTCAGGAGTTAGCACTAAATTTCAGATGCTTGTTGAGGACATCCAAGAGGGCGTGCTCGTAAGTTTTGAATAGCGTTCTTAATTAATGTTTGACCTCTTTCATTCGATATCCCTAGGCTTTATCTGTATATTTGAACTTTGAACTTTTATTATTTCCCTGATCTACTAGTTGCGACTTGCAAGTATTTATTCGTTGACAACTTTGTATTTGATGAAGGTATTCGAAGATGAAAATGAAGCTGCAAGATACTGTGATTTGCTTCAAGGAGGAGGTCAAAATTGTGAAGGTGTTGTCGAGATAGATGCCTCATCTGTAAGAAGCTGGATTTCTTGTGTAAATCCGCCGGTACTTATTAATGTTTTCTAAATATGTATCAAAATTTCTCTGCAGGTTTTCGATCTGTGCTCTAAGAATAGGGCGCTAGCAGTTTTGTTCCGTAGGGGAATAACACCCCCTCGACCTGAAAGCCTTAAGCTCAGCTTATGGGCACGCAAGCGCTCCCTTGAAGACCAAGAGGACTTCATATGAAACCCTGGCTGGAACTCAGGCAATATAATTAACAGTTGATATTGTCATATAATTTCTTCAGCAATAAACAATGCAATCAAGAAATTGCATATAAAACCTCTTTTGAAGCTTTTATCATTTGAGCATACTACCGAGGATGGAAATGTAATGTGCGGGCTGTCCTGGGCCTGTGGGCCAGCTCTGCGGCCAATGCAGATCGACTCACTTGGGCTTTTAAAACAGTATTTTTGAAAAATCTGTTGGACCCGATTGCCTGCCCGGCTTGGGTTGTTTGTGGCCTCTGTTTTTGACAGGCTGGCTTAAAACCACTAAAAGATGAGGGTTGAGCCTAACTGGACAGTGATTTGTCTTACACTGACTAACAAAGGGCATAACATCTGGGCAAATTTTGGCCCGTGGATATGTAAAACATCATTGCTAGGGGTTGAATTAGATATTTAAACAAGGAAACTTTACATATATAAAGTGGTTGCAAAATACAATTTCAAAATTAAGAAATTAGGTTTTAATTAGATAAATAATTAAATATATTTAAAGGTCACAATTGTACAATTTATGATTACAATTACATATTTATATCATGACTTATTTATTGGTCACAAATTATTAAATTAATTGATCAAACATTATTTTTTGGTCACAAATCAAAAATTTTATAAATCATAATTTATTTCATGATCATAAATTATCAAATAATTGATCGCAAATTATTTTTAAATCACATATATCAAATTCATTAATCACAACTTACCAAATTTTGAGTCAAGATTATAAATTTAGTCACAAAAATAGTTTTTAGGTCACATATTATTTACTGATCACGGATTAACCAATTTATTGGTCATAACACCCAAATAATTGATCGCAAACGCTCTTTACCCTTCAGCACCACCGTCATCACTGCCACCACAACACCAATACCAACACTACCGCTAATAACAACACCCCAAATCTAATTTCTCCTAGGCGCACTACCCGTGCCTGACACTGCGCGAACGTTAGCTGTTGCGAACATCAGCACAACCAACACTGCTAGATATCATTATTTAATATTTTTAATTTCACATTTTATTGGAATCACTATTTTTATATACTTTTAATGGGAGGGTCAACTTATAATCTCAAGAAGAAGAGGCATCATTTTTTTTGTTTTTTCATATTCAATACGACATATTAAACACATCCATACTCATGAATTGAAATCTTCCCAAATATGAAGGCAGCCAAATTGAACGGTCAACTTTGACATTTAGATTTTAGAGGCATAATCCCCCGAATCTGGGATTTTCTTTTCCTTGCCACTGGCGGGCCACTTCAATCCATTTTTAATCTTGTTAAAGTAGCAAAGCCAATTTTTTGCTTTTGCGTGAAGGATTTACCTGATAAGTCATCAAGAAAAAGACTCGATAATACGCACACGCAGCAATTATTGAGAATTGTTTGGGGGGAGATTTTCTGAAAATTATTTTTAATTACATGAGACCTAAAGTTTTTCCCTTTAAACCACACGTTATCCAAAAATTATATGGACATTACTTGATGTACAGAAAAAATAATTCACAGATCGTTTACACACACTTACAATAGGGGTGTGTGCAGGGGCGGACCCAAGTGGGGTCATGTGGACCCCACAATTATTTTGGGTTTTGATTTTTTTTTTTTTTTTGTAGTCAGAACTTGTAAAAGAAAGCGCATGGAGAGAAATAGTCCATTAAGTGGGATTTTGGAATATTATATTATTTAATCAATTAAGTGGTGTGTAAAAATTATATAAATTCAAATTTTCTTCAACAATTTGGTCTTATAAACTATGTCATTTGTCTTAATATTGTTTTATATTTTTACCATCATTAAATTTATGGTCGAACTTTATTTGAGATTGAATATTTCGTTTTGCTTATTGATTTATTGAGTTTTAAGCTCATAAATTAGCTAGTTAAGAAAAATATGAATACATATTGCTTACTTTAATTTAATGGCCCAAATTTAATGGACGTTTCAAGCCCCCAAAAACTCCGACCTCGATTAAATTTCATCTGCACTGAACAATTTTCATGGCTCCACCCCTAAATATTTGCATATGTTGTTGCAATTTGTTATTTTCTTGTAGCATTCATTGGATATCACACATTTGAGATTATCGTTAATGACAATGTTCTTCTTTCACTTGAAAAATCCAACCGACTTGTTGCAATGGCTAACATGTTCATTGTTGTTCATGTATTGGAAATTATCAGGTAATTTTATTTTTTTTCGAAAATTTCCTGCTCTAATTTATTCAACGAGTTATATTTTATCTTGTTTATTCATCTTTAGTTTTTGAAAAACTCGTGTATATGTCATGCCGGTGTTTGATAAAATAGAAACTTGGGATGTAAGGCAAGACACGATCGAGCGCCAATGACTGAAGTCTACTGTCCTTAGAACGCCCGAGTTTCATTCGAGTGTCCTTAATTTTTGACCCCATAGTAAAAATGGTCTAGGTCCACTCTTGAGTGTGTAAGTGGGATTTTTCGACCTTTTTTTATTTTAGTGGGACCCACACATTTATGAATATTGGTAAAAATTCCGTGAACAATTATTCTGTACATTTGACTTTACTCAAATTATATTTACTTGGAAAAAACTCTCCCAGACAAGCTTCGATTAAATCTTTGTATTATTTTTTATCAAATAGAAAATCGATGTCTGCCTTAAAAAATATAAATTGACCAAATCACGATAAAAATAAGCAAAAAAACATATCCACCAATGAAATTTTAAAAAATTACGTAATATGTACTTTTCTAGTAACTTTGATGACTAATCTTTCTAAACAACCGAAAGCTTAATCGAAACGCACAGTCGATAATATATCACTATAATCCATATGTTATTGTCTCGAAATATTATTTAGTTTGTTTATCAATATTTTATATCGTCACATTTCAAAGTGAGTGGATAATTTCAAACAAAGTGTGAAAATCCATTAAGAATTTCGAGGGTCAAGAAATTAAATTTAATTCACATCCATTTTTAGCTTGATTTCAAGAATATACTTATATATAGATTACTTTATAAATAAATAAAATTGATCAAATATTCTTTTTATTGTCAATATCGAATATAGAGTAAATTTTTTTTTTTTATCATAATATCTTTTTAACTATGAATAAGTAATATATGAAAACATGCGTAGAAATTAAAAAAAAAAATTAATTACTTCTAAATTTAGTAAAATGTGTAGTGTCTCTATCTATTAAAATAAGTAATTTACTTCTAAATCTAATCAATGCAAATTATCTATAATAAGATTTAATTAATAATTATAAGTAAATTTAGTCAAACATGCATTAAATAAAAATATCTAATTTGACAATAAAATATGCAAGTTTCATAAACGTCATTAAAATAGTAATTAATAATCATAACGTCTTTAATACAATTTGAATAATTGAGCATTGAACTTGAGCTGAGATTCAAACTAGAGTTGGGCTAAAATTAATATTTGGGCCAAAATCCTACAATTTCTTCCTAATGTTATTATATGGGCTGAGGGACAGTATTGTGTTATCACGAATTAAAGCTTAGCTAATACTAATATTTAGGCCAAAATTCTACATTTTCTTCTTAAAGTTTTTATATGGGCTGGGGAACAATGCTCTGTTGCAGCCCAGCACTGCCCTCGCTACCTCCGCCCCTGACCATGATCATCCAATTTGAAATTATTTCACCATGTCTACCCAACTTCTTTTCACAAATTTATAGGGGTAAAATAGTAAATTTGCATTATATATAAGTTTTTATATTGTTTTATTTTTAAGGAACTTTTTATAAAAAAACTTTATTTTATTTTTCTAAATAACGTTTTTTTTCAAAATAAGTTTTTATTTTAATTTTTGAAATAATTTTTTTTAAATAAGGTTTTATTTTTGTTTTTTAAAGTTTATTTGATATATATAATATAAAAGTTACCGTTTAATCCTTTTTAAAATTACTGAAATGGTGAAAGGAAGTTGGGTAATTACGATGAAACAATATATAAAATTGGGTAATTATGGTGAAATAAAATTAAATTGGGTGGCTATGGTGACATTAAATATAAGTTGAGTGACTATGGTGACATTAAATATAAAATCGGGTGGTCATAGTGAAATAAAATTAAATTAGATAATTATAGTGACACTAAGTATAAAGTTGAGTGATCATTGGTTATTTAACTCATATTTTTTTTTTTTTAATAAATGGTCTATAATTAAATAATAAATAAAGAAAAAGGCAAATTATATTTAAGGTGTGTTTAATTGCGAGCATGCAATTTGCATGAAAAAAAAAAATTTAGGGAATTCAATTTCCTAAAACTTATTTGTAAAAAAATTATTAATCAAATGTGTTTGATTAATTTAGTTTTCAATTTAAACAATATTATACTTATTCATTTTTTATTAGTGTGTAGATGAGAGTTATTAGATGGGAGACAGAAAGAGATAGTTGATTACCTGAAAAATAAAAGTTATCACTTTCTAAAGAAAATATTTTGCTTATTTTTGAGAAAAATATAATCACATGATCAAAAGTTAAAAAAAAAAAAAATTCATAGAAAAAACTGTCAATCAAATACTCAAAAATAATAATAATAATAATAATAATAAATGAGCGAAAATAAATCAAACACTGATTATTTTATTTTTGGCGTTTCCTTTTTTGTTGGTTCACACTTCACTCCAAGTAAAAATATTGACAGATTTTCAGTTGCCAATTAAAACACGCGCGAGAGTGCCAAAGTAAACTGCCAGAGCGACATCGAGGAATTCGGATCCGATTAATCCATCAAATGAGCGGCAGCGAGGGAAGCTCAGGGAATTCGGCGGCGAGCGGCGTCGGAGGGGAAGGGCATCCACCGTCCTCGGCAGATAAGGAGAAGAAGAAGGAGAAGGCGCGAGTGAACAGGACTTCTCTGATACTGTGGCACGCGCACCAGAATGATGCGGGGGCGGTGAGGAAGCTCCTTGAGGAGGATCGATCTCTGGTACAAGCCAGAGACTATGACAGCCGCACTCCGCTTCATGTGGCGGCGCTCCATGGCTGGATCGACGTTGCCAAGTGCCTCCTTGAGTATGATGCTGACGTCAACGCACAAGATCGCTGGAAAAACACAGTAATTTCTTCATCATTTATATCATATATTTACATTTGTAATTGTTGATTTGATGGCTATATAAGTGATGATTGAATCATTTTGTGTGCATAATTCGACAAGTTGGTCTGTCGCTGTAAATTGTTATAGCACTCTTTTTCATTCGGATGCATTTTTTCCTGGATTTCTCTATTCTTAGGCTATGTTTGATAGCCTATATTTTCCTTGGAATTTCCATTTCCATTTCCATGTTAAATAGATGTTTGATTGGTAAAATTTGGCAAGGAAATTATTTCCCCCCCCCCCCCCCCCTCCCACTCGCCCATTTTCTCTGTTTTAAGGGGATTGGTGGGAAAATGAATTCGAGATTCTGATCCCTTAATTTATTTATTTATTATTATCTTTTTTTTTTTTTGCAATGGAAATAAATTTCACAACCAATTGAAAAAAAAAATTCACTTTAATGGGCAAATTTCATGTAAAACGAAGCCAAATGAACACTAAATCTTGATGAAAAATAGTTTTCGAGCAAACTTTTTTTTTTTTATTTTTGGCAATGGTAACAAATTTCATAACCAATTGTAAAAAAAAAAATCACTTTAGTGAACAATTTCCATGTAAAATAAAGTCAAACGTGAACAAAAAATCCAAAATTTAAAAAAAATTTGGGTGAAAAATAATATCAATCAAACACACTTTATTAACAATTCCCTGGAAAACAAGTTCTAGACAATTATTTTCTCTAGAATTCATTTTCTTTCCACCCATTTTCCATCATTGCAATCAAATGGACCCTTACTGTGTACTTGTAACGAGTTGCTATTGGTTTTTCTTACTGTAATTTTAGATGCATTTAAATGACTTGAAAAACTATCCAAAAATTTCGCATTGCTTCTATTTACATATCATTACTACAAGAACGAGCATTTTCCTTAAGTTACAAAATTGGGCATTGTAAGAGATTACTTTGAAATATTCAAATGTAATGCAGTTATTAGAAGTATTCACGATTAAGTACTACCTTCTATTTGGCAATCTTGGCTTGAGGCTTAAGAATTGCCAATATTATGATCTCAAGTTTTTGATTATCTGTCTTATATTCCATGCGCATGAGATGTGAACGTAGAGTTCCTCGGTGGGGATAAGTTCCAAGTGTCATTGCAGTCTCTTGCATGTCCTCTCTCCACTCCATATACACCTAAAAGATCATGCACCAATTTCTCTTTTCATTTTCCCCCATTCTATGTTATGAACCTTAATTATTGATGAACTTTTTTTGTAGTTTCTATTCATTTAACCTTTCATCTGACCTTTGTATTGGTGATGGCAGCCTCTTGCTGATGCTGAAGGAGCAAAAAGACATGGAATGATTGAGTTATTAAAGTCATATGGTGGGCTATCTTATGTAAGTCTCTTTCTTTTTCTTGCTTTCTTCCTTTGGTACAAGAAGACTCTTTAGATGATGGTATTCTTTGTGATGTCTATTGTTTTATTTGTAACTTATCTTCTAAGTTTCTTCTTAACTGACTTTTGAGGTCTCTCTTGCTTTCCAAGCTATATAGCCTTGCTGGTTTTTGAAGATTGTTCAACAACTCTCTTCACTCGTCTATGTAGCACATACACTTTAACTAAAGTAGCGTGTCTGTGCCCGACACGTGTCGGAGACCGATACTTCTCGGACCCTCTGTCATAGTCATTTTTATTCTTTTTAAAAAAATATTATATATTTTTAATTCAAAGTTATTATTAAATAACAAATAGATACTCATATTTAAAATATTTTGACACGAAAAAATTAATAATAAGTATAAAACTAAATTTATACTATCTAAATGAAGAATTTAAAAAAAACTTAATCAACGTATCATGTTGTACTTTTTTGAAAAATTGTATGTTGACGTATCCAACACGTGTCCGTGTCAATTCTTCATAGTCACTCATAAATGCATTTGATGCTTGTTCACTTTAGTTCAGTTGCTAAAGTTCATGGAGTTCTCTTGTGTACCATATGAACCTAAATTAGGGGAGAGACTCTTCTTGATGTCTCAAGATCTGATTACTTGATGTTTAATTGTTTCTTTGGTATATGTTGTCATCTTTCTCATTTCCTTTCTTTTCTGGATCAATTGTTGAAATTCGTGAGGTAAATTTCTAATTCTTTTCTGCTGGACTGCACATGATCGCGCCTGTACTTGGGAAGTCAAAATGGATGTCATTAGGTACATGAGTATAAATAGCAACAAAGTAAACATGATTTTTCTTCTTAAAAAAAGGGGTATAAAATAATTTGACGTGATGTTATGCTTTGGAAGGTATCAATGTAAAACGACACCTGCTGATTGTTAGGTTCCTCATATGGTAACATAAAAAGCCTAAAAATGTTATATCTTGACTTGCTTAGTATTCAATCTGAGCTTGAATCAATTTTTGACCAATAAGATCGGACCTGAGTTCAAGCAATTTGGTTGCTATGCACTATATTTGCTAGCTGTAACGCCGAGAGAAACTACAGAAGCCTACAAACAAGTTCAACGTTAATTTTGTTTATTTCCAATCTGATCTTGAACAACCCAACCCTGAGCTACTCAAGCCCCGTTTGATTGAGGTCTTAAGATTCATGGCATTCACAAGTCAGTTAACAGCCTGTTTGTTTCCACTAATAATGAGAATTTTTACCGTTGGAATAGTAGACTAGCCGCAATAATTGACCATTTTGTGTGATAGTGGGCCCCACTATTTTGAAAAAAAGGGTCAAAAAACTCATTTTATTGTTGAAATAATTGGAAACAAACAGGGGCTAAATTTTAAGTTGTGGTCATCATATATTCTCTTCATACATAAAATTTCATGCATAATTTCTTTATGCTTTTCTACTAGCTTAGTTTTATGGGCATGTTGCAGGGCCAGAATGGAAGCCATTTTGAACCTAGGCCTGTTCCACCTCCTCTTCCAAACAAGTGTGACTGGGAGATTGATCCTGGTGAACTGGACTTCTCAAGCTCAACAATCATAGGGAAGGTCTGTATTCAAAAATTACTAATCAAATCTTTTTTGTACGTTAGTCGCTGTTCAGTTTGATGCAGTAGATAATAAGTAATTCGATACTGTTTTTAATGGACAAAAGTATTGATGTTTTTGGTCTATATTTTAATTTATAATCTCATTCTTTTCACCAATGTAATGGTCTGCCTCTATTCTTAAAAGTAAACATTTAAAGAAGTTACATTTACTGTTGAGAAGTTTGTTAAACCAGTTGGATTTGAGGATTTAGTTGGATATAAATTTGTTTGTAGATTCTTGTAATAAATGGAATGTAGTCAAGAATTGCCTTCTTGTGTTATTTTATATTTTGATTCTTGTATAACGTCAGTGTTTTGTGGTTATACTCTTTTATTGTACATTACCATCTTCTTTCTATATTAGTGATACCCTATTATTAATTCCTCAAAGGAATTGTTGTTTTACTTTTGTTTATTATTGGGGGGTGGGGAGCATGTTCACCCCCAATGGCACTTTCATGGAACGGTACTACCTTCTTTCTATTCTATTTTTGTGTTGGTTGGAAATGTTACTGAATGACCATCCATTTTGCTTCAAATACTCTTACGGTTTTCTTGATTTTTATGGTATGCTCTTTGTTGTTTACATATCAATTATTTATTCATTGTTTTTTGTTATTTGGCTTCGGTAAGTTAAGCTATGTGTGTGATTTATATCTTTATGCAAAGTTCCTGATCATGGCTGATATTGGTAGGGGTCTTTTGGTGAGATAATAAAAGCTTGTTGGAGGGGAACACCTGTGGCTGTCAAACGAATTCTTCCAAACCTCTCAGATGATAGATTGGTGATGTATGTTTCATAACTGGGTTTAGATTGTTATGGAATGCTTATGATGTTACATTTCTTTATTTATTATTTGTAATGTGTTGTTTTGATTTGAGTATAATGCATGGTCATGCAGAACTCGCAGATTAAAGCTTTTAATTTTTACAAAGTGGCTATTGACTCTTCATTCATTTACTAGTCCTGGTTCAAAAGAGAGAATTTATCTTCATTAGCTGGATAAGTAATTGATAAAGTTTTAGGAGTTTCTATTCCTTTAACCAATCATAGCCATATCTTTACGTAATGTTCTTCCTTAACATAGAATAAAATGACTTGCCTCGTGCTCTCATGCAGTCAGGACTTCAGACATGAGGTAAATTTGCTAGTTAAACTTCGCCATCCAAATATAGTCCAATTTCTTGGAGCGGTCACTGAAAGGAAGCCCTTAATGCTAATTACAGAGTATTTGAGGGGGGTAAGTGAATCCATTTCCCACGTTGAAGCAGAATTTTCTCACTGCTGGGGAGTCCTGTCCTAAGTGTTGCATTTTATATTCCTTTATAGGGGGATCTACATCAATACCTAAAGGAAAAGGGGGCACTGAATCCATCAACAGCAATCAATTTTGCATTGGATATTGCCAGGTAAATTGGCATCAAATTTTTTGTCTTTGATTAAAAACTTCCAAACCCATTATTATGTCACAGTCAGTTGTTCTTCAGAAAAACTCAATCACTTGCACAATTACTGATGAAGTCTGTTGCCAAAAGCACGTGGTTAAGTTTTATACTGTCATTAGAGGGACTTTATTCCCAAATAAAATGCTAGACTAAGATTGACCACCCCCCCACCCTCTTTTTTTTGTGGGTGCAATGTCATGCATGCATCTAGGGTGGAGCATAAAATAATTTGGCTTATTAGCCCATAAACAGCGCCCAGGGTAAACATATAATGTTGCATATCTTGGGAGAGTGTATATATATTTGTGGGATTGGGGTTGGGTTAGGAACGAATTTCCTTCTAATTTGAGTAACTTTAGAATGATGTATGCTTTGGGACAGGTGATAGTTCTTATTTCTTTTGTCTTGGAGTATTTTGGTATTGTGATTGAATATGCCTACTTTAAGAATATGGGATGATTGTCTAATATGTAAATAAATTAATTTATGCAGTAATGTAAAATGTGTAGTATGCTTGTTGAGTTTCATAAATCTTGTTTTGACAGAGGCATGGCTTATCTTCACAGTGAGCCAAATGTTATAATACACAGAGATCTAAAACCAAGGTTAGCTCATTTTCTGGATACAATTGTGAAAACATGCACTTATGTTGTCTAATAAGTATTACATATCTGTCATCATCTCTCTCAACCAAAACTTATGTTTAAAATGCTTGCAGATCGTTCTTTCTGTATTGGGAACTCTTGGGAAAATCTTTCTTTTCCCTAATAGCTGTCAAACTGAATATGGTACTTTTTCAGGAATGTTCTACTTGTCAACTCTAGTGCAGACCATTTGAAAGTTGGAGACTTTGGATTAAGCAAGCTTATTAGGGTGCAAAATTCTCATGACGTGTACAAAATGACTGGTGAAACTGGAAGCTGTAAGTAACTATTTTATGAATTGTTTATATAAAGCTGGGATTTTGACGATGTGGCTAATTCTGTATTTTTGCAAACTATAAAAGACCGGTATATGGCTCCTGAAGTCTTCAAACACCAAAAATATGACAAGAAGGTCGATGTTTTCTCTTTTGCAATGATCTTATATGAGGTATTTTTTATGTTTGTCCTGAATCAGAATAGTATGGAACCATAATTGATTGAAGTATAATCCAACGTGAACTAATGCAGATGCTTGAAGGTGAACCGCCACTGGCACATTACGAACCATATGAAGCAGCTAGATATGTGGCAGAGGGACAGAGACCAATGTTTAGGGCCAAAGGTTTTATACCGGATTTGAGAGAGTAAGTAGACTACAATATCTTATAGTGTGTGCATGTGTAACTATGGTCCATTTTTGGCTCTAAATTGGACCATAAAATATCTTAATTCATATACGTTTTTAACACATTGGTTCAACAGACGGTTTTACTGCAAAAAAGTTTTTAGTTTTATTCATTAATGTTTGCCAGTGAATTACGAGCTTTATGAACGAACTGCATGCATAACCGTGTTCGAAGCAGACGATTTGGTCGCTTGAATATTTGATTTCTTGATATCCTATTTAATTGGACATGTTTTCAGGTTAACTGATAGGTGCTGGGCAGCAGATATGAATCAGAGACCTTCTTTCTTGGAAATCTTGAAGAGACTCGAAAAGATAAGGGACATAGTACCATCCGATCATCACTGGAGCATCTTTACAACATGAGATATACCAAATATGAAAGATGGAACTTCATATCTGCTAATATCCTCTTTCACCCCTACATGCGGAATCAAGATCAGTTTTGAATGGGGTCCATCGTGTGAAGTTTGCAAGACTGATCGTTTGCCCCATGATTTATCGTGCCATTTGGATTTAATCTCGGACACGCCTATTATTTCTACAGTCCCAGCTTCCTGATCTCAGAAGTGAGTGACAATTTGTGTTTTAATTTACGTATATAAATGTTCACTCTCCAATCTGGTTTTCTGAGTTGCAATCTGTTGTAGTTAGCCAACTTCTGGTAATAATTTCAGACAATTATACATTTGTCTTTGTAGTGATGACGTGTTATGAAGTCTTCTACTCAAATATAGGACACTTTTATGGTATTCGGTACATGGTTGACGAGCGCTTTTAATTGACTACGCTGAAAAAATCATACCATTTCATCTTTTCACATTGGAGTAATTTTAGAAGTATACACTTCATGTACACAATTTTGAATTAAACAAGTCAAACAGGCTCAATGACGGGACTTATTTACCGGGGATGAGTTGACAATTTTTGACTGACAGCTTTTTGTTTACCTTTTTTTAATCGTCAATGAAATTTCGCCAAGTGTATGTATCATGTATATATAAAAAAGCCTATCAATGAGCCTGTTCTTGTAGTAGGCTTGTACAATTTTTTTTTTTCCTTTACTGCACTTTATCCCCTTCATTCGGCCAAGTTGTACATGGGCTACAAGGAGAGCCAAAATGTTAATTCATGTTTTTGACCCAACGTGAGATTTCTTAACAAAACAACATTTTTGTACAAAAACATCGGCAAATTAAGAACATGTTTGACATGACTTTTATAGAGTCAAAAATTGCTTTTGGAACTAGAAATTTACTTTTTTTTTTAAAAAAAACCTCCTTCCTAAAAAGAGGAGTAAAATCACAAACTATCCCCAACAGGCCCTTAAGTACTTGTTCAACCCCGTGATTCCATTTTGGTCATCTATTCAAAATTATTCACGGGAAACATTTGAACACTAATTGATAGATATTGCGAGTTTAGTGCAGCATTGATTAAGCATCCAATCCCCCTTTTCCAGTTTTGACACAAAAATTTGTACAATAATCAGAAAAAAAACTAGTATGAATCCTGCCTGCATCAGAATATTTGGAAGCAAAAAACCATTCAGATTTTTGTATTGGTAATTTCAAATTCGTGACTACAATACACTAACTAGGATGATTCAGAACACCATTAAATGAGCTTCTTCTTTTCGAAGAACGACTTCAAATGCCATAGCTGCATTCCTGCCACAGACAAGCAAATAAAAAACGACAAAAAACTCAACCACGCCATTTTGCTGTTAGTGGACCTGTTAAGTTTCTGCATTTCTTCTTCCCTGGAATAAAAATCAACCATACAAGAGAAATAAGGTTCTACATCAGTTATCAAGTGGAAAACAGTGTGCAAGAACAAGACTGAGATTTAGCTTCAGAACTATGCAATCCTCCCCTTACCAAACAGGCTAAAATTTCTTTAGAAAAATAGAATTGAATTAGCTCACCTTTCACGAAGATAAAACATCTCGTCATGGATAGATTGCACAGTATCAAACATTTTTTTCAGCTCTAATTCCATCACCTGGGACATGAGAATACAATTACTACATTGAAAAGTCGGAACAAGATAACTATAAAAAATTCTGAAAAACACAAGTCAGATATATCAAACTAACTTAGGAAAAGAAAGATGATTTCTCGAACTGCTAATTAATTATAGTCCTTGAGAGCATTGGGAAGCCATAACTCAAAATACACTTCCAAAGATAAATTTTAGCTGCCTCGTCCTAAATTTGGTATAAGTTCCACAATCAAAAGAAAAGAAAAACGTGATAGGAAAAAAATTGATAAACCCAAAGATAAAGAGAGAATTGTTTAGGAAGGACCAAATCGGAGGGAGAAATTAAAAAAGGAAGACCTTTTTTTCAACATTTTCAGAACAAGAATCAGTTTTTGTAATATTCCCAACACAATCCTTCTCCTCCTCCTTCCTCGCCCCAACCTTGCGTCAAACACATTTTTGCTATTATAAAACCTTGACCCACACTCTAGATCTGCCCCTCCCACCCACCTTTTTTTTCTTTTTTTTTTTTTTTTTGGCTCAGGAACCTCCTCAGGAGCTCTGGAGCAGCTGCTCGGGATATCCTCAGGAAGCTCTCAAGTACAGGGGACAAAAGGAGGGGCACGGAGGATGACAGGGGAAGGGAGGTGAATGACGGCTTAGAAGGAATGCCTTTTCTAAGGTTGGAAATTTGATGCATAAAAAGACCTTTTAAATGAAATTTTAGAGATGGGCAAAATCCATGAGCAAGTCACAAAAGTAATCTGAAGATGTAAATTAAACTTAACAAAGGATACACTGATCAAATCTACAATTAAGCTCACTTTCAACTTAGAACCATATACAGAATAATATCACGTGCATAAATACAATGAAGAGCGAAGATGTAAAAGAACGAGCGCTTACATCAACAGAACCTTTTTTGGCGACGTTCGCCCAATCCTTGGCAGCAATACCTGACTTCCAATCAAAATCAACTGTAATAGTAGTGGAAGGTTTGTGATCACCTGCGAAAAAGCAAGCCATGTAATCATGGTCCTCTGGGGCTTGAAACGCAAAATTCCCCTCCGTCACATGGTCTGAGTAGTGATAGCTATTGCCATACGCCGATGTCACCTACAAGGTACAAACAAAATTAAGTCAAACCTTTTCTACCCTATTAATTCACAGGATAAACTAACATAGAATAAAGTAAAACCGAGCAAAGTCTTCATTTCGACTAATCTAACAAACAAAACCTGCAAATCGTTCTCTTAAATCTTTGATTAAGAAGTTGTATACATAGATTCAATCCTATCGATGAACCCATAAAAAAAATAAAATAAAAATTCCCAAAATAATTCAGTTTGTTAGACTCTTCTTAGAATATTTCTTTTGCATAAAAAAATTCATTTCTAACTTGTCAGAATGATTATCCCCAAAATTCATCTGTAATTAAAAAAAATGACACCAAAGGGTTTGAGAGGTAGAAGATTTCAAAAATATTTTTATTTTCAATCATCATTCATAAACTAGTCAAAACCATATTAGCAAATTGATCCAGGACAATAAAAAATCAATTCATAAAAAACAAAAAATAATTACCCGGACAGTGATTTTATGAGAGTCAGGCAAAGGGTGACCATCATTAGGGTTAACAACGTGGTACTTTCCGACGGTCATGGAATTACTCTTTATGTCCTCCGCTATGCATTTGGTGTGCCCAGATTCCAGATCGAACCGGATCGACTCGACCCGATTCCATAACAAGAACCCTGAAATTAAGATGATGAAAAGACTCTGTTTTTCAATTTTGATCTTCATATTAGTGAACAAAAAGTGATTCTTTGGATAAAGGGTTGTGATTATAACTAGATTTTTGGGTTGATTAGCTGTAATGTTTTACAGGAGATTATTATGGATTTTGTTTGAAATGATAGAGACGAAGAAGAAAGTCTTGGGACTGATTATTTTCTTTTTTTAGTGGACTTGTCAAAAATGGTACTTTTATCCAATCACATTGTAAAGGTGTCTATTTCGTTTCATAAATATTAACTTATTCAATGAAAATACAAGTTTTACTTAGCCCAGTTTGTAAACATTAAAATTTTCATTTTCATTTTTCTACTCATTTTCAACCACAAATCCTTCAATAAAATAACATTTTCCATCACATAAATAACTTTTTATTCTTTTTCAACTATATATCCTCTATCAATCTACTATTCTAAAATACATTCTTTCAAAATAATGTAGCTCAAACACACCCTTATTGTTAAAGTAATGATTTATTCAACATTCATATTTTTATTTTATGAAGTTCAACTGGTTTTCAAATTAGTCCTTAATACGTTCTTTTGATCCATTTGGTCACCAAAATTAAAATTTTTCTTACATGGTTGACCTGTCCGTCTCTGTTAAAGCAAGACACACATGCGCAATTTAAGGGGAGTTCGATCGATATTATTGAGAAATGAATGTATTTTAAATAGTGATATGATGAGAAATATGTGGTTAAAAAGTAAAGAAGAGTTTTTTTCCCTCAAACCGAACCAAACCATTTCAAAATGGTTTGGTTAATGTTTCAATTTTCTAAAACCACATAAAATCGAACCGAACCGTTTTTTAAATTTTTAATTAAAAAATTAATTTTATTAACTTCCAAATTTTAAAGTTTTCACTTTTTAGAAAAAAATATATACTAATTTAGCAATAAAAATTACAACTAACGCGTTGAAATAATCATATAAAATAAATTAAGTTCATCATTATTGGTCGATGACTTTATAAGTTCACAACACACGTCCTGATCGATATCTAATATGAGCTAAAATTAATCCCAAATCATATGAAATTAAAAAAAAAATTTATTTTCAACAATCAAATCATAATTCAACAAAATTATGACAGCAAATCACGCCCACAACTTTGGAGGCCCTAACATAAACTCTCATTTATCAAACATTCAACACTTGCTTGCCATTGCTAAACAAAATGTATTCCCAATCGCAAATCACTAATTGTCTTTTACTTGTTAGTCTGCTAATTTTTACCCGAATCACCTCTTTCTCTCTTGATAAGGTTTAGATTCATATTCAAGTCATTTTTATCATTGTTCTTTATTTTATTTATTATTTTTGAACTTATTATACACTTGTGAGTTGTGATTTGGAAAAAAAAATGACTGTTTATGTGCCTAGGTAATTAATGATCTTGTTTGTGGTTTAGAAAGAATGAATGATAGAGAGTATTCATTGTGTGAAAATGTTAAAGTTCCCTAGTTAGTACTACTACATTCTACTTTTTTTAAAGTAGTTAGAAAATAAAATTTGTCAATCTCCAATAAACATGAACTCTATCATTCTTTGTACATTTAAAAATATAATGTTCTATCCTTATTTTTTATCTTACCAGTATGATGAAAGAAGTTTTAACCAAACTATTACAGCAAAATACGACTTTGTCTTTACCAACCGTTATATGACAATATGAAAAGTAAAAAAAAAAAAAAAAGATAAAGAAAAAAGATATATTCGTTCTATTAACATCTTTTAGTGACCAATTTTGAAAATAATTTATTCACGGGTGGAAAAGATGAATATAATTTAACATTTAACATTATTAGTTTTCGTTTAAACTTATATTTTAACTTATTTTAAATATATTATTATAATGTAGATAGGTAAACCGGATTAAAACTGAACCAACCTGTAATTTATGGTTTTGTTTGGTTCGAAAAATAAAATGATTTGGTTTGACTTGAAAAAATTCAAAACCGCATAAATGGTTTGAGTTGAAAATATGGCACAAACCGCCCAAACCAAACCACGTTCACCCCTATTGATATGATGAAAAATATTATTTTATTGAAAAATGTGTTGTTGAAAATGAGTCTTGAAAGAATATATTTTTAAAGAATGTATGTCAAACAAGGACTTAATTCTAATTTACAATCCTGTTTAAATGGGAAAAAGGTATATTTGCAAAAAAGGTCCCCAACCTATGGACTCAGTTGGGGAAAAAATGACCATTCCTTTCAGTTATGGCAATGCCACCCTCATTTCAACCCTTTACTGCACAAGTAGTCCTTGCAGTACTTGCCGACCGTTTGTAACTTTTTTTTTATGGGACGAGATGTGAGGCTTGCTTTAGATGAGTTCTTATTTTTCTTTATATAAATGTCGTCTCTCTAAATTTCACTACATGCTTCAACTAAATCTAAATTTTCTTTTTCCTTTTATTGTTTATGTGTTGAATCTGTTGATGTCAGATTATTTTAAAAAAAGAAATTACTCGTCGTATGTGTGTTGACCATAAATTGTGACCCATTCTCATAAAGCTGAAAACGCATTTCGATTCAATCAATTTTATGCACAAAAGATCGATAATTTTATGAAACAATGCGTTGATATTAATATGTGTTGTACAGATACTCAATGGCCAAAATAGATTATTTACATAGTATAGAACGGAAAGTTGACTTATATTTCATTATTACGGATTAGACCATGCGAGACATTATCTGAGAAGCATCAATGATACAATGGATAGGTGTTCCCTTGGACGGAGGAATTGCCCCCGATAACCAATCAAAAGAGAAGCCATGATGGTTTAAGACACATTCATATAACTTAGGTATCATAATGACCTCGTTACAATCAAACTTTTCGACCAAGTAAATCTATTTTAAAACAAGTGATGACACATAAATCAAGATTGAACATTGTAGCTCGATATGATCAGAGCATAAAAAATTTCTAGGTTTCAAAAATTTCTCTATAGTAATATCAACAATTTTCGGGAAATGACTCTTTAACTTTACTAAATTCTAGTAAATATAATTTTAAAACAAGTGATGACACACAAATCAAGATTGAACATTGTAGCTCGATATGATCAGAGCATCAAAAATTTCTAGGTTTCAAAAATTTCTCTATAGTAATATCAACAATTTTCGGGAAATGACTCTTAACTTTACTAAATTCTAGTAAATATATTATTGTATTTCTGTGCAAACCGCTTTAAGTTGATAACATAGCGTCACATTATTTTTTTATCATCAACAATATTAAACATCCCGTGAGATTTTTAGAAACTTCAAATATAAGTAGTTGAAACCTACTGTCTTAAACCCTGTTTGTTGGTCCTTTTTTGGAAAAATATTATTTTAAATAGTAATTTTTTTGGGAGAATGTGTAGTTAAAAATGGATAAAATTTTTGAATTTACATGTATAATATTTTATTATGTGAACATATGATTAAAAATAGGGTTGGGCATGTTCCGGTTCGGTTCTAAAGAGAACCGAACCAAATCCGAAATTTTCGGGTATTTAGAAAATGGAACCGTCGGGTCTAAATTTAATTATGGAATCGTTCGGGTTCGGTTCTATTTAGTTCTATTCGATTCGATTCAGTTCGATTCTATTTAATTCCGGGGTTACGTACAATAATTAATTTTTTATTATTACAACAATGCTACATTAATTCGACTATGACATATTCAATCTTAACTCTTACAAAATAACGTAGTCCAATCTCGTGATAACTTTTGCATCTTTATTTGTTGACTTCTTCATAGATTTAACTGTTAAAATCACAAGAAGATGAAGATGGTTAGTTCACAATAATAAAACGGTAAAAACGACACTATGGTAGAATAAGATATTTATGTAAAACTTAGGTCAATTTGATTAAGTTGAGATTGACTGAAATTAGAAATAGTAAAATCATATTTTGGGTTTGAACCAAATTAATTAATTAGCAATTTGTTTTAAAAAAATAATTTGACTTATTTAAGATAAAAAATTTAAAAAACTAGGGAGATTCGGTTCTTCAGTTCTTGCTCTAGAACTGAGAATCGAGCCAAATCTGTCGATTTTCAATTCAAATACCCGTTCAGGTATTTAACTTAAGAAGAACCAATCGGTTCAGGTCCAGTCAGGTTCGATTCGATTCGAAAGTTTTGTCCAACCCTAATTAAAAATAAGTATGTAGAAAAAAGAATTATGAGATAACGAAAGACAAACAAACTCTGTAGCTCTGTAACCAGATGTCAAATTGTCACTAAACAAATCTTGTATAATCTTAATTATACCAAATCAAATTGTTGTGAGAATAATGGCAATGGGCTTTTCGACCCGGGTGAAAGTTTTTTTTTTTGTCCTTTGACCTGCTTTCCCTTTTTTTCCTTTTTAATTAAAAACAGGTTTTCATTTTTCATTTTTACCCTCAACCCTAAAGAGAAGACAACGGCTCCCAAATTTCAAAATAACATTTCAACCTTCAAGCTTCAAACCTTCAGAAATTGAACGACAATTTTCAAACTTCAATTGTAGCTATCTAATTTTAACGACCACCACTATTTATGGCGTGAGGAAATATTCAAGACGCGAGGAAGGATTGAATTTTCATATATTGAGGTAAATTTGAATAATTTGTTACATAAAACTTCTCATGTGCTCAACTTTTAATGATTGTTAGTTATGAGTGGGATCCTCGGTTGATTTCCACTATATTCATCTTCTAAATTGCTTTCTAAAATTTTTGATATACAACTGTGGAAATGGGGTAAATTGATTATGTTAAAGCCACTCTGCAAAAGTTTAATTCTTTGCCTTTATAATTTGTATTGGAAAGAGTAGTTTTGCTAATTGTTTACATGTATAAAGTTTTGATTGAAATGTTGTTATCTATTTCTCTTTATTTTCTTATTTGTCTATATTTTATTCAATCACCAATTTTCACGTAACCTTAGTATATCACTTTGAATTGGAACTGGAACTCTATAATTGATGTTATATGATTTGTTTGCGAAAGAGAACCTGTTTGAGAATTTTTATTTATTTATTTATTTTTAACTATACACTCAATAAGATCTATGACTTCTCTAGTTACATTAGTTTATTGATTCCTTGAGATGAACATGTGGGATGAAATCAGAACCTAAACGTGTCTCCTAATTCTCATGATATTGTTGAAGTCTTGGATGGCCCACAAGTAAGTATGTCTTCTATATTGTAATTACTTTTGCACATTACCTCAAGTACTGCTAAAAGGATTTTGTTTGTCAATTATCAGATCTAAGTTCATTGCTCATTGATAGCTTCTCCCTATGAGACTGATCAACAATATGTGAAATTATTTGTTCACGGAACTAGAAAAGAAGAGCCAATCTTAGATGTTTATCTCTACGAGGATGGAGAATACACAGATGTTGATGATGCAGAACTAGATGATGATCTAGATCCACCGCAAAGACAAAGGGAGAGAATCTCTTCGAATATATGTGATGACGATGTATGCATATTTTTAATGTTAATTTATTATCTTTCGTTATGACGAATTGGTGCTAACTATATGTTCTCTTATTCCTTTAGGTGCAAAGTTCAGGGACTGCTCGTGTACATCAACATTCTCTTCCTACAAATCGAAGACCTCCACGCAATCATCGAGCTTCTTGCAACCACGATGATATGTTGAAACAATTGTTGCACCATGTGGAGAGGTTATTCGATAAATATGAAGAGATAAATATGAAAGTTGATACTATAATGAATTGGATGAGATCGAGCCAACATCTCGACACAAACTATTCATTTGGGGCTGATGGAGTGTTTAGGACCGAGGGAGATAACCATGAAGAGGTCGCAGGGAGCATTGAAAGGGAGACTGAGACAGGAAAAGAGGTTGAGACATGGGAGGGAGGCCGTGCGTACTATGATGGAGACAGTGTTAGGGGACAATGATAGGGAGGTTGAGATAGGGGAGATTGGGAGGGAGGTAGTTACAGGGGGTGTTGTGATGGAGAGAGTGGTAGGGAGCATTGAGAGGGAGAATGTAGTGGACATTGATGTAGGGACTAATGTGGGGATAAGTATGTACACTAAGATTTTTACTCGCAAGAAGAGAAATTTAGATAAAACTTATCAACAAACTGATGCTTTGATGTGAGATAAAAGACTTAAAAAAGCTTCAAAGTTAGTTTCCTCTCCATACACGACTGGAGCTAAGTGGAGAAGACGTGTTGATAACATGAACGTTAATTTTTTTTTAGGATGTTGACCTAATTAAGAAGAAGCATTTCTCCAAATGGCACTCCAGTTTAAGCGATTGGTAAGCATCATTACCAATTTATTGAATTTGTATTATTTTACAATTTTGCTTTTTTTTTTTAGTGTTTCATATAAGTTGGGTCATATCAATTTAGAAGACGTGAAAAAATGGTTTAATGTTGTGTTGAAACCATGGGGATGCTTTCTAGATGATGTAAGTATGTTAAATCATTACTTGTTACTTTGTATATAACTATGTATATCAACTTTCAGCATGTTGACATGGCATTGCATTTGTTGCGGGCTCGGGCAACAAAATATCCAAATTATTTGGTGGTTCGTGAGTTATATTGGATGTGCAATTTAATAACGAATTATCGTTACTCATGTCAGCATTCTCACTTCTGATATCTCCAGGTCTTGTCGCCAAAAACCTTCCCCGATTGACAGAACGTTCCGCTACTGACACTTGAAAAAGGACCTTCGCTATGTTGGATTTACGTGAACGAGGGGATTGTTTCAAAATGCCGATAGAGCTAATGGAATATATCACCGGAGCGAAGCCATCATATGGAAGGAAATGACATGACTGTACACATGTATATTTTTCGGTATGTACTCATGCAGTTGAGTTGACATGATTGTACACATGTTGAATTTAATTTTTTTTTTGTAACTTAGGTGGATAATGTCAATCTTTTTTCAAAAAATGTTGGTCATCGAATACTAAAAGTCGTCTAAAAAGAATATAGTTTGTAGTTACTCTGAAAAAAAAAAAGACTATAGTCTTTTCAAATGATTATAATACAAGATAAGGTGCGAATCAAACTTCTAACATTATAGATCGTATTTGGTTTCAACCTATTAATTTAAATGAATAAGAAGATGAATTTCATTATATACAATTCATCTTGCTCCACTAAAAATATTTAAGTGTATCGTATTTAGTTTCAAATTATGCGGCTTACAATAATGTATAATGCAAGATGAGGTGTGAATTAAACTTCTAACATTATAGTTTGTGTTTGATTTCAACCTATTAGTTTAAAATGAAAAGAAAGATGAATTTCATTACATACAATTCATCGTGTTTCACTAACAATGTTCAAGTTAATTGCATTTTGTTAAAATATGTATAGAAAAACGAGCATATGATTGAAAACGAGATGCAAGTCGTTTAAAACGACTGCAGTCGTTTCATGTAAAACGACTCAGTCGTTTAAAGCGACTGTGATCGTTTTCCTGTAAACGATTCTAGTTATCTTAAACGACTGGAGTCATTTTTTGTGAAACACTGAAAACGACCGAGGTCGTTCATTAAAACGATTGAAGTCATTTTAAATGATCGCAGTCGTTTTCCATTCAACGCCTATTATTTGAACTAAACGAAAATGCAAAAAACTGCCCAACATTTATAAAACACAATTTTGGCATGAATTACGACAAAACTCACAATATAGAGCATATATTGTAATAAGTAGAAATCAATTTGCATTATTTATCTAAATGACATGAAATCAACCGAACAAACAATATACTAGTATGTTCACGTGTATACTTGCGAACTTGAAAGTAATAACAATTTTTGAATCTAGTTGCTCGCAAATGCCATTTGTAATTTTCCTCTATCCAAACAATTATAGACTTTTTCTTTTGATTTCTTCACTTTAAATTCAAAGTTATACTTCATTACAAGCATGTGCACTTCCATCATAAGATTTTTTTATTTTTTTATTTTTTTTGGTGTTGAAAATTTGATGATCTTCTAAATCTGCATCTTTGGGAATTACATGTGATGTAAGAGTTGAAGCTACAATGTGTTCATTTGTAAAACGATTTTCTTCTCTAGTGTTTTGAAACATCTCGGATCCACCTGTAGAGAAAACAACAGTATTACCATTTTCAGTTATAATATCTACATTATGGTCTTGGGCTATCTCCAACTCATCCTAATCAATAGTCTCAGTCCGATCTACTTCATTTTCATCGGATGCTTGCATTTCACAATGAAGATTGTCACCTTCATTTTGCATTTCACAATAATCTTCATCATCTTCCACTTCATGAAATAAATCATTATCTTCTACTTTTTCTTGTGGATGCTCAACTAAACATTTGTTCACAAAGGTTACACAAAATGGGACAATGATTTTTTTTGTTGAGAGATGACAACCAATGTACTTGCCCTTCTGAAGTAATTTTAATTGGAACTGTAAACTGTCTATTTTTAGAGAGAAGAAATTTCATCTCAATTTCACTGAAGATAAATCAACTTTGCAAAGATTTAACATTTCACAATACAAATCATGATATGAAGTATTTGAAGATATTGGAACTCCTTCCACCATTTCATCCCTCCCACTTCGTTTCCATGTCCATTTTCCTTAATCATCATTAACAAAATCACCTAAACAAAATATAGAAATTCATATTGCTGAGTCCATAACTATAATTAGAATAGTAAAAATTTACAATGTTAGCAAATAATCAACACAGTAATATAAAGTGACAACAATCGTTTCTATGGTCATAGTCATTTAAAACGACCACGATCGTTTAAAACGTCTGCAATGAATCTGTAGTTAAAAATTATACGAGATTTTGCTTTTCAAAACGACTTGAGATCAAAAAATACATTCAAACACTCAAATAAACACAAATGACAATAAATATATGACAAATAAATAAAAATTAGATTAAAAAATAATTAAAAGTGAAAATAACATCTTACCAATATAATATGTAGAAATATAAAGGTTTCTTTTTTGATAAGCTTCTTTATACTTCGGGTAAAACTAGAATAAAAGAAGAAAGAAGAACAAAAAAGTAGAAGATTATAGATAAACTAAAGAAAAAGAGAAGAAGAAATTTGGAATTTTTGGAAGAACAAATGAAACTAACCACTATAATTTTGATTTGAAAAATATGTATTATGATCATTTGTGGTAAGGACATTTGAAATATTTCAACAAAATTTAAAAGGATAATATGATCATTTTAATCTAAAAAATGCTTCAAAAACTTTTCTATAATAAGTTTGGCCTAAAAAAGTTTTGAGAAGTTTGACTAAACATTTTATAAAATTTCCCCAAATCACGTTGCCCATCTTTTAATCAATTGAGCAATGTTTGAGGTACATCACATTTTACATTGGAGTGTACACCCTCTCACATGGGGATGAGACCCGCTCAAATAAAAAAATATTTTATACAATGGATCTCACCTCCATGTGAGAAGGGTGTAGTCCATTATGTACATCACTTGCTGTACAAGTGAAAATACCCTAATTAAAATAGTCTATGGAATTTATTAGAAGTTTCAAAATACAGGGAACAAAATAAAATCCTGAAATAAATTAATTTACACTGTAACCGCAATAATTATCTGAATCAAACTTGATTATGCAGACAACGAAATAATCCAAATCTTGAATATTTTTTTCATGAAAAATAGGAGAGAAATTCCGCAGAAATACTTGTTCATTTGATAAAATATTCAGATCGTGAAAGTCACTCCTCATTTTCTCCACATCATCTCTCTGGATTCATCCATTTTTTTCTCTCTCTCATAGGGATCCCGTTTCTTCATCCTGTAAATAAATAAATAATTAAAATCCTTTTTTTTCCAATTAAAATTCAAAATTTGCCTTCAATTTCACCCATCCGCGGTTCAGTTCTTGAAAGATTGAAAATTTGACCAACCCACATTTCAAATCATTCATATGCATATAACATTGTGTAGCTGATTCATGAGTTTGGGTTTGTTGTGATGTGTGATTTGGGGATGAATAATTGGCGATGGCAATGAGGGTTGAGGGAGATGGAGGTGGTTAGATCAGAAAGGGACATTGATAAATTGCCGCTATTGCAGGGGCAGGCGGTTCCGAGAACAAGATTACGAGCTTGGTTTATAAGAGTTTGTTCTAGCATTCTAATATGGACCTGTTTGGTTCAGCTTGTCACAGTTGGGGAACTGTGGCATCCTCGGCTGCTCACCGGAGTATTGGGATTTAGAAAGATGTCGGTTGGTGGAGAAGAATCCCTACCTTCTTCACCCCCACACCCACCTCCGGTTCCATCTAGTGAGTAATCTATTTTGCTAATTTGCACTTGTTTTTGAATGGTGGATTGTTGCCTACATGATTTTATATTCAATTATGTGCCGTCTATGTTAGTTAAATGGTAATGATATAAACATTCATGCATATAGATATTAGGTCCTTTGTTGAATCTATAAGTTAGTGAAATTCATAGATAAGGTTGTGACTTTGGGAATTTTTACCTAAAACCAGGACTAGTACTTATGGGGCAGTTTGATGAATATGAAAGTTTGCATCATCAGGCTGAGATGGTTGGGTAATTAGCCGTGTTCTCAAAATCGCTAGGTAGTAGGACTTAAGTTTTATGCTTCTGTACCAATGGAGGTAATTTGCAATATTGGCAAACCACGAGGAGGAATCTCATATTATCAAGCTACTACTCATCTGGTATCGTACATAAATAACTCCACTTTAAATTTGGCTTCCAGTTTTCACATTAAATGAATGGTGCCAGTTGTTGAAAAGCTACGGCTTTCTCTCTAAAAGAGTAGAATTATTGCAGAACTTAGGATAAATTTGAAAATCCAACAGCTGCGGTGTTGTACTTTCTTGTACTGTTAGACATTCACGTCTAATATACTGCAGGAAATTACAGAAGTAATGGTTTTCTTAAAGTCTCTTGCAATGGCGGCTTGAATCAAATGCGCTCAGAGGTTTGCATTTAGTTTCTTTCTTTATTCTCTTTTTAACTACATATATTTCACCTCAGCTAATTGGCAACCTGAACTTTCAGATTTGTGACATGGTCACAATTGCTCGGCTATTAAATCTTACTTTGGTTGTTCCAGAGCTTGATAAGGCATCATTCTGGGCTGATCCTAGGTATATTTTACCATGGAAAAGTAGTCACACATGCATACAAATCTGTCATGTATTCATTTCTGCAGCTTGAAACTCTGTTATTTTACTTGCAGTAATTTTGAGGATATTTTTGATGTGAGACATTTCATTGATGCATTAAGAGATGAAGTTCGAATAATAAAGAGGTTGCCCAAGAAGTTTGGCACAAGATATGGATTTCAACCACTTATAATGCCTCCTGTAAGCTGGTCAAATGAGAAATACTATTTGCAACAGGTTTGTATATTTCTTTTATCATGCATATTTTCGCGGTGTATGCAAGTTTCTTATGCATACAGTGTTGATTTATAGGACAATGTACAATGTCTAAAACACTTTTGACTGATGATCTAACTGAAGTTTTATCTACACAAAAGAATCTTAATCGCTGTTCCTGTAGTTTCATAAATTCTCATGTGAGAAGCAATCCCTTAAGGCCGACAATGTGGAAAATTTGGAGAAATTTAATTAATTTTTACTTCAACATTGCGCAGTATTATTTGTGCATTTTACTTCCCTTGAACTTCTGCCAAGATAATTCCCCTTCTATGCTCACTTATATTTGTTAATCCTTATTTATACTCGTCAACTGCCATCAACAATTCCATGTGAGCATCGCCTGATTTTCAAATGGTATGTGACTAGTCCTTTTGGTGTATGACGACAAAAAAATTTATCACAGAGTTTGTAATCTTAGGCTTCACATGCCTTTTTTTTTTTTGATAACCGTGAATGTCCGGGCCAACTTGCTCGCACTTGGACTAATCCCACGGAGCCTTGAAGTTTACGGCCAGGTACTTACCTCAGTGGCCTTGAGGGGGCTTGAACTGGTGACCATTGGAGAGCAAACCTAAGGCTTGACTAATTGAGCAACCCCTCAGGGTTAGGCTTTACATGCTTTTTAAGTAGTGATTCATGTTTATGCAAAATGAGAAGTAGAATACAATTTTTAATTAGGTATCATTGCTTGCACCAGTGGCTGTAAAGCAAAAATGGTCACATTTATATCGGTTCTCAGAAAAAACCTCCATAAGAAGAATAGGTTTTGTAGTCATGCTTGATTGAGAGAGCTCAACTAGAGAAAAGGCAGTTAACAGCCTGTATTTTCTGTTGTTAACTTTGCATAACCTCATCTCAGCACCGATGTTCACGAGATAATGAAAAACCAATAGTGCACATACCATTGACAGAAGATCATGATGTCTTATCAGCGAAATCTTTGATTCTATTTTCGAAAGCAAAAAGCTGTCCTTGCCTTTCAAACAGTTGCACACCATTAATTGCATTCAATTTATTTGTAAACATTTGCAATCAAATTATGAATTTCTTTTGGGAGAAATTTAGAATTTGTGTCATTATATTTTCATCTTGACGTCCAAAATTTGCAAGTTTTAGAATGATGATAGAGGTTGCAACATATATCAACAAATAAAAGCATTTCGGGACGTATGTATAGTTGAAATATAATGGAGGGAGACCAAACAAGTTATAATCAAGATCTTGTTTCCCTTTCACTTTTTCGTTTGTGTGGTCCATTTATTGCTTATAAATGGAGACTTGAAATATAATGGAGAGAGAGCAAACAAGTTGAATATTAAAACTTGCTAATACAGTGATGCTATTCTTCTGTTAATTTTTATTGCTCTGGAATAGAACGAGACATTTTGTTCTTATGTTTTAGATTCTACGTGCAGATTTTGCCTCTCTTCAGCCAGCATAAGGTTATATACTTCAACAAAACAGATGCTCGACTGGCAAATAATGGTATCCCTCTTGAGCTTCAGAAACTCAGATGTCGTGTCAATTTCCAGGCACTGAAGTTCACACCTGAGATTGAGGCTCTGGGAAACAAGTTGGTTCGTATTATTCAAGAGAAGGGACCATATTTAGCATTGCATCTTCGATATGAAATGGACATGTTGGCTTTCTCAGGTTGTACTCATGGCTGCACTGAAGAGGAGGCTGATGAGCTCAAACGGTTAAGGTAACTTTGATGTAATCAAAGATCTTACATGGTACAACAAATCGACGATGAAGAAATGATCATAATGTCATTCATGACACGTGCATTGTCTGGGATTGATTATTTCAATTTTACATTGTTTTGCATTTTCTCTGTTACTATTTTTCCTGGGTTTAGGGTTTAAAACTTGTGTAGTGTTCTTCAAGTTCCCATCACCTGCACACTTAAAACCTTTCTTTTTTACATTATATTGTCAGAACAGATACGCATTTCCTTGGTGGAGGGAGAAAGAAATAGTATCAGAGGAAAGGAGATCTCATGGCTTATGTCCTCTTACCCCAGAGGAGACGGCTTTGATTCTGCAAGCATTGGGATTTGATAAGGAAACCCAAATCTATATTGCATCTGGCGAGATCTATGGAAGTGAACGCAGACTTGCATCGTTAAGAGCTGCCTTTCCAAAGATTGTGAGTGTTGCTGCTTCATTACTTCTCTTCTTTCTATAGCATGTTTGGTAAGGTGGACTGAACGGAAGACATTGGATAATATTGAGAAAGAAAAGAAAGTTAAAATTCTGTCCGTTGAACTGTCCAGCCATTTGCAGTCCTGGATACCAAATATGGGTTTAATGTTTTTTTAGGACGAAATCATGTAGCGGGTGATGATCATGTCCACTCAACTTTTTGGTTTCTCAGGATTCCTTTTATTTGTATGTTGTAAACGACATGACCATAGTTTTATAAGTTTGTAAACAAGTCATTTATGTGCTTATCTATTGCTTCTAGTTTTTTACTTTGCAAACTTATTGTTTCTCTAAATGTTAGCGGTCATTGTGATGTGATTTTAGGTTAAAAAGGAAATGCTGCTAGATCCAGAAGATTTGCTGCAGTTTCAGAATCATTCATCTCAAATGGCAGCCCTCGATTTTATGGTTTCTGTTGCCAGTAATATTTTTATTCCCACTTATGATGGAAACATGGCAAGAGTCGTGGAAGGTCATCGAAGGTGCCATATATGAAATTTGCAATGTATATTATCCATATTAATAGGCTATTCTCTTTCTGTTAGACATTTATGTTTCCATCTTTTGCAGGTACCTTGGTTTCAAAAAAACCATCCAACTGGATCGCAAAAAGCTTGTTGAGTTGTTGGATTTACATCACAATGGGACAATCACCTGGGACGAGTTTTCAGCTGCTGTACAACTGGCCCATGAGAGAAGAATGGGAAAGCCAAGTCTTCGTAGGGTCATTCCAGACAAGCCGAAAGAAGAAGATTACTTCTATGCAAATCCACAAGAATGCCTGTGTGAAAGCATTAGTTGTGATGACCTATTAAGTCCTGGTAATGCGACTACAGTCAAATGATACATTGCTGCAAAATCATTTTTTTCCTCGATATTCAGCTTCGGTCAATACATGTGGTGAAAGTGAGATTTACCATGACACTCCAATAACCTGAGACTTGTTTTGATGGATACATGCACTCAAAACGATTAGTAGAAAGCAACAAACTGTTGACTGAAGTTGTTGCTGGTGCCTATCAAGAATTGATCATCGTTTGTGCTGACTTCTCAAGAAAGAAGTAACTTTTAAGATAAACGAAACTCAAAATGATTCAAAATGTCTTCATTCATTTTGTTAATATGTAATTTTCTTTTCTTCTGCTGATTGAAGAATGACCTGTTATTTTGCATGATATTTTTGTCATTCATACGGATATTGCCTCATTAATTGCTTCACTGGAAAATGTTGTATATGCTCGTAGTCTTCAACAATGACTATATTCTCTATCTGCTAAAGTCTGTTATAATATGTACTTGGCCTCAGGTCTGAGGCACGCATGGCCACTTATAGGACCGTGTGATGTACTGTGCAGGGCTGGCTAGCTCGGACCCTTTGCACCCCTACTCCCTACTCCACACCTTAACAGGTATTTTCTATGCGTTTCGCAGTGGGCTAGGATTAAAATTGTTTGTTGTTGTGTAATCAAGATTTATATTAGTTACAAATGGTAATCATGAATTCAAATCTACAAGTTACCTATTTTAGCATTCATTTTCAAGGAAATCCATAAATCTTGGGGGGCTAATTTTCAATCTCAAGGTATATTGCATAAAATTGTTTTATTCGAGTTAACTGGTGATTTACCCTGCCTGGTTGACCGGTTTGATTGAGTTTTGAAATCATTTTACAAAAATTTTGGATCCAAGTGAATAGGACCTTGGATCTCTAAGAAAAATAATAGTTTCCTCACCAATTGAACACAAAATACTTTAGTTTCTGTTTGTCTAGCATTTTATCAAACATTATTTTTTACAGTAAACAATCTCCACAACACATTCATCCAATAAAATATTCAACACACAAATTAATAAAGTTAATTTAAATTTCAATCACATTCTTCAAAAAATATTATTCATTACATCATTCTTTTTCCAAGAATGGAGACAAACACACCCTTAATATTACTTGTGTGCAATAACTTATATCTAACTAATGAATCATTTATAGCTTTTATAAAAATATTCTTTTAAAAATTTTTGGTCCAACATTTTACTTTATTTTATAGATCTAAATAATTAGTGAAAAATAAATTAAAAATTTTAATTTTGCCCCTAAAAAAAATTTATATTTTCATATATATATTTTTTATAGGTTTTTATGCAATAACCCGCTGGTTGAACCATTGAGTCACTGGTTGAGCCACTAACCCATTGATCCGCTGCATTGTCCGAGTCAGTGTCTGACAACTATGCTTTATTCAATTTAGAAATCTACATCCTTTTATGTACGCTAATACACAATAGAAATAACATAAAAATAAACCTCTCCAGGGGTGACCGAGTTGATGGGGCAGATGAACGCGAAGATCGAAAGTCACGAGTTCGAATCCACTGCCAACACTTTCTCGGTCGAGCCCATCGCATTGGGCTTGCCTAGTGCAGTTTATCTCTCCTGTGTGATTTGTGGGCTATTGCACATGGAACGAGATTTACTCAGTGCGCACTCACGGGTAGCGGCTGCAGGTTCTTACATCAAAAAAAAAAAAAGACATTAACTCTGGAAGGAATGATTAATGCCTCACCCTTTTCTACTCTTGGTTTTTTGTTAATTAAAAAGTAGGGATTCATGCTAAACCTCCACCTAGATACAGGTCTTGACCAAAAATAGTAAGTGAATAGTAAAACTTAATGTGGTTGTATGAACAATTTTAGTACATAAAGATGAATTTAACTACATTTCACAGGAAAAAATTACAACAAAAAAGATAGTGAAAATGCACATATCATGTTCAAGATAATAATCATATGATAAAATGATCTGAAATTTGAAAAACTCAAGCTGAATCCACAAAACTTGCAAACAGCAAAACATTAATTTCCGATCCTCAAAACATTCCTGGATATGAATAGAAATATTCTCGTCTTCGACCAATGAGAAGGTACCTGTAGCTTTCTTTGATGTGGTACATGATGATGCCTCTCAACCATAATCAGATTCACAGTACCTACTTGGGCTCCCAAAAGATTATATCACCTTGTTCCCCAACCAGACCAAGATCTTTGAGCCTCCTTTCTTGGTAATATTCGAGTTCATCCAATTCCAATTCCCTCTCTCTGAAGATATCATCAATCTGTTGCAGTACCTTTTTCTCTCCCGCTCTTATTCCAACGGCTATTTCAAGCCTTGGACTTAGATTTCCTTCCTCTTTCAGCTTCTCATCCTGCATTTTACCTTGTTAGTACATTTACTATTTGTAAACACTCAGAATTATCAAGTTTAGCAACTTTAATACGAAACTAGGATAAAGTTACCTCTTCGATGGTGGTATGATAGCCAGAAAGTGCAGATTTGCATGCATTCCGAACCACTTGACATACAAGCTCCTCATTTGCACGGCTAATAGGCAACTCGAGGTGACCCCAAATAGTGTTTCTGAAAATCGACTCTAGAAGAAAAGCATCAGTTCCTCCAAGCGCTACCAGTCGTAGATATAGAAGCATAGCAGGTGGAAGAGGTTGTCCCAACTTAATGTCAAAGTATGCAGTTTCTCCTAAACCATTTAACTCGGCTATATCCAACTTGTCACCGAAAAAAACATCCAAATCTGATATTTCCAGTGTCAATGTGAATGCGTCACGATCTGACTTAGAGTCAATGAACCCGTAGTCCAGAGCCATATCAGCATTGCTCTTATTCAAATCATATTGGATAAAAACCTGCCAGAATTACCAATAATGTGAATCCCATTACTGCGTACATTGTGTCACCAAGTGATTGTTCATATACTCTTTCATTTGGTCCATTCGAGGAAATAGGATAATATTAACTCGATATCTGCATTGCATTTAGCTCTTTCACGTTCATAATGTGTGGTATATGTTGCTGTTGTAGCATCTAAGTCGGTATAAAAGAAGTCAACAGAAATAGGTAATGAAATTCACCTGTTCGCCAGCCTTGAGTGGTAACGGACTCCTTAAAGAAAAGAGGTAATCCCAGGAAAAAAGACCTGCTGGCCCTCTAACCTCGTAAGCATGATCTTCTGTAGTAACTCGGGCGCTGTGATTGATCTGAGGTTCCAAGAAAGTAAAAAGGCATGTAAATCTTAGATCTCTGGAGAAATTCCATCTAGTGTAGTAACATTATTTATTGTCAAAAGTACTAGGAGAAAAAACTGAATCTTCAATGATAACTAATCTAGTGCTTATCGAATTTCCTACTAAAACTTGAAATTTACAGCTATTTAAAGGCAAATCCCCAATGCCTTGAGATCTTACCAAGTCTGCAAAGGGGATTATCACTAGATTTTGATTGCGAAGGCGAGAAAATGCCCTCGATCTGAGTACCCCAAATGCCCAAAAGAAATCATGTAATGTTATTGGAGTAGGGAAGAGCTGCTTGTTTGGAAGTATGCTTTCTTCTTCAACTTTCAAGAACTCATTTTGCACATACTCTTTCACGCCCAATGTTGTGCTCAACAGTTGTGTTCCTGCAAAACCTCAGATTAATTACAAGTTCAGTTATGTATATCCAGAACAACCAGCAGCAGAAATAAACTACTAAAATAATATTCTTTTAGGCCTGTAATGCAGTTTTATGAAAAAAAAGGTTTCATGATAAGAACTTGTGTTGAAAGTAACTCTTACCTTACGGTAAACGATCATTTTCCGTAAGGTTTAAATCATTTTAATCAAACAACGTGCTTTAGGAAGGAAGATAAGTTACTTTTTCATTTTTTTTTAATGGCAAACTTATGTTGAAAGTAACTCTAGAAATCATTTTAATAAAACAATGTGCTTCAGGACAAAATCACACTACCTTGAATCTCAGAAAGCTCCTCTTCTGACCTGCACTGGAATAACATACAAAATAATACTTATCAACATAAAACTACAAACCCATAGAAATTCAAAAAGTAAAACATATAAGCAAACACATTAAAATAATGTTTGACGCTGCTTAAAAGTACTTTTTTGGAATGCCAGAAAAAGTTGCGTTTAACCCAGGCGAAACATGCTATAACATTCTTAAAAAAAAGAAGATAAATTCAAAGATAAAAGTTGAACATAACCCACCAAAATATAGTGGAATTAGTATACTCTGGAAGAATATCAATGTACTTTTTCCACTTAGAGTCCTCCCTAAACCTCTCTCTGAGCAAAAACAGAGCAACAGAAATCCAAGGCTTCAACGCAGTGCACACATTTCCAATCTCTGATGCTAAAACAGTATCAGGATTAATCCAATACTTCTTGGGCACCTCTAAAACGACCTCGTTTTTAGCAACATCCCTTGTGGCAACCAGTCCAAGGCCCTCAGGCACCACCCCTGGCCGCACCGGAGTCTTGGTTGACACCACCCCTTCATCTTTTAGCCACTGCCAGAAAGTCTGCACTGTTTGTGGAACTTTTGAGTCAGTTTCTGTTGACAGAACTGAATTTACAGATAATGATCTTTTCTTGAAGTATATACAAGTTGAATTTGGTTTTAATAAAGAAAAAAGTTGTTTTGGGGTTCTGGGAGGAGAGAGAAGAGAAGAGGAAGTTGAAGGGTAGAGTGAGAAGAAAGTGGCCATTTTTTCCTTCTTTATTCTTCGCTCTTTTTCCGCAGAGGTTGCTGGATCAGTTTGCAATCAGAGGTTGAGAATGAGGCTGCAAAAGGCAGCGTGAATTTATAGCTTCTCGTTAAGGATAATACCTTTTTTTTTTTATCCTTAATTTTTTCAAACTAGGTTTGGCTAAGATTAAAAATAATTTCTTTCTTATAAGCACATAGGTAAGTTGTTTTCAATATTTATTTATTTTATTTCTGATAAATATGTAAATTTAACATTTAATTTTAAACAAAGACGACATAACTTTAAACAGATTTATTTATTATGAATAAGACAATCAAGTTGCAATCGATTTAAATAGTGAGAACGCGATCATAGTTTTTCTATACTATAAACAAAACTTGTACACCTTTTGATGAATCATACTAGTATATTTTTTTTACTGCCAATATTTCTTAAAGGAAAAATCTATTTGTACATAACTTTTTACATAATCTTTTATCGAATTGACAAGTGAAGGCTCCCTATTGGGGGGCACCTGGGCCCACAAGTGCCCCCAACAGGAGACCGCCACTTATCAATTCGGTAAAAGATTATGTAAAAAGTTCGGTACGCATAGTATAATCCATTCTTAAAAAGTAACTCAGTATATGTGTACAAGCCCCCACTTACCTTGGTTTTTTTTTTTTGGTTATAAAAATACCATACATGGAGCACTTTACCTTTATGATATGTCGAATATAATAAATTGAATAAAATTGGACAAAGTAAATATCAAATTTTATTACATATCTCTCTTTAATATGATGTATAACATGTTAAATATTTACCTAAACTAGCATGTCGTTTTACATTAATGTCAAGGTTTAGTTGAAAAGCAAATGATTGAACTTGAGAAGTTTATGCTTCAATAGGTCCGTAAATAATGTTATTGAATTAGACAAACCAAGCAATGTAATTGAATATGGAGAAAGCCCCTAAACCATATAATAAGTAAGCTCCCGAAATCTTACACGGTTGTATCGAGTTGAAGATTATAATAATAATGAAAAAAAGAAGTATGATATGAACGATATTTTTGTATTGGGCATTTTCCCTTTTAGAACACAATTCTAGGGGAAAGAGTTTGGTTACATTCCAAATGGTTGATGAACTCAATGCCCTCACTAGAAATGGAACTCGTTCGTTCCCCAGCAACCGGTTGCCCAAGGTTTTCATCAACATCCCCGATATTGACTATCATGACGATCACACTCCGGTAGTTAAATCCACAAATATTCGCACCGTCGATAATGCATTCTTGACTGGCACTCTTCATGAGAAGGTTTACATGGTGCAACCACTTGGATGTATTGATGAAGACTTATGTTAAGTGTACATTCTATGTGTTACATCTTGGTGTACATTGTGTGTAAATTTAAAAAGCATTGGGTGGAAAAGTATTATTTTTAAACTGTCCAATGTCGTATCGACACGTGACATAATGTAAAAAATGATGTAAAACAAAATGTACATATAGTATGATCGATGGATGAATCACATCCCAATCATATTTGCTGCCTTCATAATGCTTTCTATGGCATCAAACAAGCACTAAGTGCTTGGTATAATGAGTTGAAGGAGTTTCTACTCTCCTACGGATTTCATAACTCTCTGTCTGACACTTCCCTCTTTAACTTTCATAAAAATGGTTCTCTAATCTATTTTCTTGTCCATGTAGACGATAAAAATGGTTCAACGTTAACACCTGCTAATGCTACTGAGTTTCAATTCAACTCGTCATAGGGTCTCTTTAGACTCTCTCTCGCTAGATCAGACATCTCCTCTGTAGTGAACAAACTAGCTCAATTCATGCATTGCCCAACTCAAACTCACTAGATAGCAGCAAAGAGATTGTTGCGGTATTTAAAGAACACCATTACTTTTGGTCTTCACCTCTAGCACCATCTACCACTATCCCCATATGCTTTTTTTTTTTATTCCGATTGGGTGGGTAAACATCATGATCACACTTCTACCACAGTACACATTGTTTATCTAGGCAGCATTGCCATTTTCTGGTCCTCTAAAAAGCAAAAATCTGTTGCTCGGTCTTCAATAGTGGTAGAACACATTGTTGTTAGCTGCTACAGCAGCAGGACTTTTATGGGTCCCTTTGCTCCACGAACTTGCATCTCTGATCCATTTCCAACCATACATGGTGACAATGTTGGAGCCACATATTTGTTAATCTTGTATTCCATTCCCGCATGAAACATATAGCTATCAATTTCAATTTGTTAAGAGACAAAGTATCAGCTGGTGATCATCGTGTTTCTCACGTTTCGACTCATGATCAGCTTGCTGCTCACTAAACCATTGTCCAAGTATCGTTAATAGGGGCGGACCCACGAAGGGCCCAGCGGGGGCGGCCGCCCCCACTGAAAAAAAAACCAAAAAAAAAAAATTTATTTTATTTTTTTACAATTTTTTTAGCTTATTTTCTATCTCGAATGCAGCGAGGATATGATGAAACTCATGTTTTGTATGTAATCTTTTTCTCTTTAATCTTGTCACATGTTCTTCAATCTCATAGAGTTGGATGGTTAAATTTCCTTCCTACTTGAATACAGCTTGTCAGAAGGGCTTGGAGATGATTTGACAATTGAAATCCACGATTCAAAAGGAAAGTATTTTGGCCACGTAGTAGTTCAGGTGGCTAATATTGTTGAAGAATTGATATATTATGTAAATCTCATTTTGACCGCCTGTGATTGCAAAAAGTGTTGCATGGTCAGAGTGAATATATTTGTGGATTTGATGCAGGGTGAGAGGTTTCGTTCATGACCTATATAGCATGAACTAGTTGGGAAAATGCAACTAAATCTAAACTATTCAACAACTCCAAAAAAAACAAAAATTTCGGGGGCGCTGCCCCCCGAACCCCCACAGGCCCTTTCAACTTTGGACCCTTCTACTTTAGCATGCTGGCTCTATCCCTAAATCTCGCCCCCACTCAAAAATTAATCTAGGTCTGCCCTGATCGTTATCAGTTACTTCACTACAAGATTGGTGTCTCCAACTGCAACACAATCTTATAGGGTAGATAATATTACGTCTCAGAATTTTGAATTCAAAATTATCATGAAGTTCAATATTTGTAATTTTATGTACAACATTCTGAAGATGCACATTTGCATGTATATTTGTTGTATATTGTTCAATAATTGAATTGAGAAGAAGAAGAGAGTTTTTGAATGGAGAGGATTAAATGGCATGATAAGTGAACCATGCGGCCGCTGGCCATATACCGGTACTAAATGTCCCAATATATTTTATACCATTCGGCCGCATGGTACAAACTTTCGACCGTTTTGTAGCCTTTTTTTACCGTTTGATTTTTAAACTTGGTGCATTATCACTCTATTTTTGGCAATATTTCGTGCATTCGGACTTGACCTATATACATGACATTGATGTTCAAGGCTTGGCATATGAAAAACAACAGGAGTTCAATTATACATTCCAATCAAAGATCAAAACTTCATTCATATTCAATAATTTTTCGTAGTGTTCTTAAGTTTTGGTGAATTATACTTATTGCTTGAGTGTTAATTCATTTCAAGGATTGTTCAATCCTTCAAGCATCAATTTCAATTCGTAAGTGACAAATATTGTTTGAGGACAGTGTTTACGCGTTCAGGCTTTCGGTGATCATTTCATAACAATCAAGTTTGGTTCATTGTTCTCAAGTTCGTGATTTGTTTCTGCAATCTTGGTATGCTTGTCTCCAACTTCGATGCAATCATATTTTAACTAATAGTCTTAAACAATATTCTTCAATAAAGAACGAAAGCACGATAGCAACAATCAAATTGATGAATCAAGATCTTGTTCGGTTGGATCGCTTCGACGGCACGAATTTCACAAGATGACAAGATAAACTGAAGTTTTTACTTACAACACAATCTTCTACATACTTGATCCAAATTTGACACCATTATCGAAACCTACAAATGAAGAAATTGATGCAGTAAGAGCTGAAAGACAAAAATGACAAGAAGATGAACTTATATGTCGCGGTCACATTCTGAATGCTCTATCAGATCGGTTATATGATCTCTACACAAATACTTCACTGGCAAAGGAAATCTGGAACGGTTTGGAGAACAAATACAAAGCTGAAAAAGAGGGCACAAAGTAATTCCTAATTTCGAGGTATTTTGATTTCAAGTTTCTTAAAAATATTCCCCTATTTTCCCAAATCCATGAATTGCAAGTACTTGTGAACAAGTTGAAGGTGGTAAAGATTCATATTCTAGAAACTTTCCAAGTGTGGGCTATTATTGCTAAACTTTCCGGAACTTGAAAATGATACCAGAAGAAAATAATGCACAGTTCTGAAGACTATTCTTTGAAACAATTGAAAAACATCTCCGAATTGAAGATGAATCAATGGTAAGAGATAAGAATGATTATTCTTATGAAAGCACATCTAAAGTCAATGCCGTGGAGAAGTCTGAGCCATCTACTAAAACCAACAAGAGAAAGCCTTCAAGGAACTTTAACAATTCCAAGAAGAAGACCAAAAGTAGTTATTTTGTATGTGGAAAATATGGATATTATGAAAAGGAATGTTGATACCGGAAAAAGAACAACACCGAAGGAAAAGTAAACTCCATAAAAAAAGACAACATTGTGGCCATCGTTAGTGAAATCAATGCTATCAAGGGAAAGGTTCCCGGGTTGTGGTATGATACATGTGCAACTGTACATGTATCAATATGATAAGTCATTATTCAAGACTTATTACAAAATTGATGGAGAATAAGAGATTCAAATGGGTAACAATGTTATATCCAAGGTATTTGGAATAGGAAACGTAGATATTATCTTCACTTCCGACAAGATGGTTACCTTAACAAATGTACTACATGTTCCTGATATGAATAGGAACTTAGTGGAAATCTCTTAGGAAAATCGGGCATAAAATATGTTTATGAATCCGATAAACTTGTACTATCCCTAAATGGAAAATTTGTTGGTAAATGCTATTTTAGTGAAGGAATGGTCAAACTTTATACTATTGACTAGTCTTTTAATAATAAAGTTGATTTTGCTTACATTGTTGATTCATTTTCATTATGACATGCTAGATTATATCACATTGGTAAAAGTACTATGAAACGTATGTTAAAATGTGACATGATATCATATAATGAAAATAATGCATAAAAATGTAAAATATGTATAGAATCTAAAATGATTAAGAAGCCTTATCAAAGTGTTAATAGGACTTCTAGTATTTTAGAATTGATTCATACCGATATATGTGAATTAAATGGAATGTTAACTAGATGTGGTAATAGGTATTTTATTACTTTTATTGATGACTACTCTAGATATACATATGTTTATTTGATTAAGCATAAACATGAAACTTTTGATATGTTTAAAGCATATAAAAATGAAGTAGAAAATTACATGAGTAAGAAAATAAAAACTCTAAAAAGTGATAGAGGAGATAAATATTTTTCTAGTGATTTTAATTCATTTTGTGAACATGACATAGTTCATCAATGTTCTGCACCCAGGACACCTGAACAAAATGGTTTGGCTAAAAGAAAAAAAATAGAACTTTAGTTGATATGATTAATGCTATGTTAATGTATGCTAAGTTGCCATTTAATTTATGGGGTGAAGCGTTATTGAGTACGTATAGGATATTAAATAGGGTTCCTTCTAAAAATACTAAGGTTTCACCTTACGAATTGTGGAAAGGAAGAAAATTGAACATTGGTTATTTCAAAGTATGATGGTGTCTTGCTTATTGTAAGAACATGAATCCTAACAGGACCAAGTTGAATCAAGAGGCATTAAATATGCTTTTGTTGGATATGCTAACAATAGCAAATCTTACAGATTATTAAACTGAGAAACCAATGTGATTATCGAATCAAATGATGTGGAATTCTTTGAGAATTCATTATCTTCGGATAACGAATTGAAGAAAATTCATAAAGATATCCCTAACTCAAGTGGAACACGAGATGAAACATCTTCTAAAGATGTTAATGAATCTAGTGAATTACTAAGAAGCAAAAGAACTCGGATTGAGAAGTCATTGGGATCAGATGAAATACACTCTCAACTTATTTCATTTTACTTGGTAGAGGGAAATGATGTGAGTGTTGTAAGAACAATTCCTTTTGTTCTACAAGTAGAAACCGACCCCAAAACTTATAAAGAAGCTATGACTTCCTGTGATAGCATCTTTTGGAAAGATGTCATTAAAGACGAAATGAATTCGATAATGTCAAATAATACTTGGGAGCTTGTTGATTTGCCCCCCGGGTCCAAACCTATAGGATGTAAATGAGTGTTTAGAATAAAGTATAACACTGATGATTCTCTTAATATCTTTAAGGCTAGATTAGTAGCCAAATGTTATCGACAAAAGGAAGGAATCGATTATTTTGATATATATGCACATGTAGCTAGAATAACATCAATTATGATATTATTTGCTCTAGCTTCAATACATGACTTGCATGTTCATCAAATGGATGTCAAGACGACATTCTTGAATGGGGATCTAGATGAGGAGGTCTATATGGAATAACTCGAAGGGTTTGTTCTACTTGGAAATGAACAAAAGGTGTGCAAGTTAGTAAAATCATTATATGGTTTGAAGCAAGCATTGAAAAAATGACATGAGAAGTTTGACTTAACAATAATATCTTTTAGTTTTAAACATAACAATATAGATAAATGTTTATATTCTATAGTATGTGAAAATTGTGTGATATTTATTTGCTTATATGTTGATGACATGTTAGTTATAAGTAATCACATGGATGAGATAAAAGAAACGAAGATGTTTCTATCTTTCATATTTAAGATGGAGGATTTTGAAAAAGTGGATAATATTTTGAGTATCAAAGTTACTAAAAATAGTGGAGGTTATTATTTAAGTCAATCACACTATATAGAGAGTGTGATAAATAAGTTCAAACATTTGAACATAAAAGATTGTAGTACCCCACTTGATCCAAGTTTAAATCTTATAAAAAATGATGGAAGATAAATTGCTCAACTAGAATACGCAAGTGCTATTGGAAGTCTCATGTATGGTGTTCAATGCACGAGACTGGATATAGCATTTGCAATTAGTAAGCTTAGTAGGTTTACTAATAATCCGAGAAATGATCGTTGGAAGGCCATTGGAAGAGTTCTTGGATATTTAAAGAAAACCAAGAATTTAGGTCTACAATATACTAAATTCATGGCTGTATTGGAAGGATTCACTGATGCTAGTTGGATATCTAGCACGGGTGAAAGTAAATCCACTCCAGGTTGGGTGTTTACACTAGGTGGTGGGGCAATATACTAAATTCATGGCTGTATTGGAAGGATTCACTGATGCTAGTTGGATATCTAGCACGGGTGAAAGTAAATCCACTTCAGGTTGGGTGTTTACACTAGGTGGTGGGGCAATATACTAAATTCATGGCTGTATTGGAAGGATTCACTGATGCTAGTTGGTTATTTAGCACGGGTGAAAGTAAATCCACTCCAGGTTGGGTGTTTACACTAGGTGGTGGGGCTATTTCTTGGAAATCAAAGAAACAGACATGAATGACATACTCAACTATGGAATTCAAATTTGTTGCATTATCGGAAATCGGGAAAGAGGATGAGTGGCTTAAGGATCTCTTATACGAGATACATTTGGGACCGAAGATAACATCTTCTATACCTATTATGTGTGATAGTCAAGCCACGTTAGCAAAAACATACAATGAAGTATACAATGAAAAGTCTAGACATATGAGTCTAAGACACGATTACATAAGGAGATTAATCAAGAGTGGGATAATTTCCCTAAATTATGTAAAATCAATTGAGAACTTGGCAGATCCTCTAACTTAAACATCTATATAGAGATTTAGTAGATTCTACTACGAGTAGGATGATGTTGAAACTCTTGAACTAAAAAAGTCCACCAATGATTGCAATCTTACTCGTCATTACTTAAAAGTATTCCACGAGTTCAAAGGGTAATAGCAAGTCGTTCGATATGTGGATAGTTTTAGCATTATTGAAATCCGCAATAACCTTATCCTAGTTATTATATTGATGGTTGTTACTGAAGTGAGGGATGGGTTTTAAACTCTTGATGAAACTCAGTACTAAGTATAAGTATCTTTAAAAGTAATAAAGATACTGGAAGAACCCTAAATAAACTTCGAGGTGGTGTCGCCTCAATAAAGAGTATGAGTTTCTCTTTTAACAGTTTGTTGAAAAGGATGAGTGCAAGGCTAAAATAGCGCTAAGTGAGTTTGAAAAACTTGAGAACATGTGATACTCATGTGTGTGTTCTAACCGGTATTGTCATATGGAACAAATGGTTCAAAGCTCCGTACTACCTTTGATTCCGACTTTGCTTTGTTTAAATTACACTGTGGTTAGATTCAAATCAAAAGATATCTAATCCTTATGCATTAGTATCGCGTAATTTTGAATATGAGATTTTATTCAATATTGAGCACATGGGGAATTGTTGTATATTGTTCAATAATTGAATTGAGAAGAAGAAGAGAGTTTTGGAATGTGTTAGTTTTATATTTTGTATTGGCGATTCTGTGAACAAAATGATCAACTTGAACAATTATAAAAATTTAGGGACTGAATTGTAAAGTTTCATAGTTGGTAGGATAGCGTAGGGTTCGAGGTTCAATGTTTGGAACAAGAAGGAATCACGCCGATTTTTCACTAGTTGCTTGCCGAAATGCTGCTCGAGTATAAGAATCAGAAACTGCCTCACTCGACCTTTGCCCCACTGTCGCTCGAGCGACAGACCCTTTGCTTGAGCGAAGTATCCTTCTCGCTCAAGCGACGTTTTACGACCAGACCTAATTTTCCTTTTTCGAGAACTTTACTTGGCCACATACAACTTGTTTCGTCCAACACATAAATACTGACGTCGTGTCTTCTGCTGTAGAGAGGTTGAACACATTACATTCTTGAGAGAATTCATGCTTCATTATATTCAAAGTTCAAACCATCCATTGTTTATGCGTCATTCATTGTGAAAACATCAAAGAGCTAAATCAAACACTGGATTGTCTTCTTCGCTTGGATCTGTTGCAAGATTGTTTCGTCAACTGTGCTGCATCAAGGATCAAGGAAGAACTGAAGAACAAGGAGTTCCTTATGAAGATCTACATGAGATAAACTGCGTAAAGAGTCAGGATTGGAGTTCGTGTGCTCATTCCAGGAGGACTGCTTTACAAAGAAGAGTCGGGATTGGTGTTCGTGTGCACATTCTAGGAGGGCTGCTTCGTACTTCAGACATGGGATCAGAAAACTTGTGTTGTCAACTTTGTTGGTAGTCTGTAAGTTAATTGACAGTTTATAGTGGATCTTTGACTGGCGCCCAGAGTTTTTCCTACGTTGGGTTTCTCCGTGAACAATTTTGGTGTTGTTTTCTGTTGTTTATTGCTTTGATATAATTACGGTATTCAAAGATAGGCTAAATTGAATTGGATGAATAATCACATAGACATAATTAACTTGTGACTTGTTGCTTGTTAATTAAATTGATAATTCCGCATTTACACCTAATCACCGCACCTCTAGGTGTAGTTGGGTTGAATCTTGCGTTCTCAGAATGGAAAGGAGCAAATGGCCTGATAAGTGAACCATGCGGCCGCATGGTTCGGCCACATGGCCATATACCGTCCCGGTATATTTTATACCATCCGGCCGCATGGTACAAATTCTCGACCGTTTTATAGCCATTTTTTACCGTTTGATTTTTGAACTTGGTGCCTTTTCACTCTATTTTTGGCACTATTTCGTGCATTTGGACTTGGCCTATATATAGGACATTGATGTTCAAGGCTTGTCATATGAAAAACAATAGAAGTTCAATTATACATTCCAATCAAAGATCAAAACTTCATTCATATTCATATTCATGTTCAATAATTTTTCACAGTGTTCTTAAATTTTGGTGAATTACACTTATTGCTTGAATGTTAATTCATTTAAAGGCTTGTTCAATCCTTCAAACCATTTGTCGGAAAACCTTCAAACATCAATTTCAATCCATAAGGGACACATATTGTTTGAGGACAGCGTTTACGCGTTCAAGCTTTTGGTGATCATTTCATAACAATCAAGTTTGGTTCATTGTTCTCAAGTTTGTGATTTGTTACTACAATCTTGGTACGTTCGTCTCCAACTTCGATGCAATCATATTTTAACCAACAATATCAACACATGCCAGTAAACGAAAGCAATCCATTTTACAGAACATTTTCATCATTCCTTAAGAGTACGGTCCCAAGGATCATAATATCACTTTTGTTTTTTGAGTGCTCACACTGCCAGTATTGTGATGAATGTTATAACATAAATGATCTATTGAAAGCATTTGAACTCGTTCGCACTAGGAATGGAGACACTACGTTTGTATTTTTCATGGACAACGTGATCGATAATATGTTAACCTCTTAAACTCATGCGAGACAATCAATAATGCCATCGAAGTGACAAGGCAGTGGCTCGGATCTTCAATTTATTAGCCAAGGTCAAGGATGTGAGGTTGTGCCCATGGCTTACTGATTCCGGTCGTGGGCAAACCATCTGCCAGTGAATTAAACCACTTTTCGATGAAATTTTGTAAGTACATAAAAAAAAAAAAAAAAAAAAAACACACACACACACACAACTATGCACTCAAGAAAAGACAGCGGATTTTCCCCCCTCTTCTATTGTTTGAAGATATAGTGATACATACCATGTCTGGTGTGCGTGCACTGGGCTCGGATAGAGCGCTTATACTTTTATGACATGTTTGATGTGACTAATTGAATACAGTTTGATAAAACTTGTCAAAATTTTATTAAACGTCTCTCTTCTTTAGTCTAGTCTGAACAATAGGCTCTTGAGAGAGATTCTACATTAGTTTCTAGACAATGATCTAACTAGGAAAGCAAAGGCTAAACTTGAGAAGTTTTGCTCGTGTAGATTCGTCAAACTAGCCGGGATAAGCAATATTATTAAACCAGATAAAACAACAAGTAATATAACTAAAGATAGATAAAGCCCCAAAACTAAAAGATAAGTCCTTCTAAACTTGAAGCATATTCTTCTAACAATCTCACTCATAAAGCTGAGTTGAATAGCAGAATTATACACAATAACGATAGTATGATACTAATACTTTTCTATTTTCCTTTTTGGATCTTAAATCTACATGTATACAAGAAAATTGACAAAGTCAGCTCCAAAGAAAATTATTTATCTGCGTAGATTACTACTCAAGAACATTTTTTCAGGAAATTTTTAAGGAAATCAAACGAATTGTCAAATTCAAGAACAGTTCACAAATATTACGAACAATTCTAGAAACAATGTATATTCTAAAGTTTGAAACGTTCTGGTCGTTGAAATGAAGGAGAAGTATAAGCAAACAAAGTCCCCTTCATAATAAATATTCACAGAGAATACCTTTCAAAAAATGTGAGCTGTTCAAGAATAGCTGGATATTTAAGGTGTTTATTTTCTTTACAATAATCTACAATTTTCATTTATTACTTGGGACCTATCCTAAAGCAAGTGGGCAAATGCATTCATACCCAATTGGCCTCACCTAAAGGTTCAAAAAAGCTAGATATAATGTTGGTAATACCACTTTTTACCCTCCTCATGGTTAAATGATGAAGCTATGAAGACCAAAAGGGCCCCTTACATTACCTTCAATTTTAAAATTCAAGTGAGTCGAAGGCAGGAGGTTCTTCAAATAAGTCTTTCACTGCCCTATTAAGAGGTTCCCCACATTCTCTTGAACTAGTCAATTTATGTGATCTTAAAACTTAGTCTACAAAAATATCCTTTGCAACGAAGTCTCTTGCAAAATAAAAATCTCTTTCCGGCATTAATGGTAGAAACTAGTCTTTTTAAAGTGGTAGTTAGAACTAATTTTCCACATTAATAATGGATACGGAATATTCAAGGATAGATGAAAACTTGATCTACAAACCATCATTGGCAGCTCATTTGAGAAAGATTTTCAACAGAGATTCAGACAACAGAAGTACAAACGAAAAACACAATGCAAGAATTAATTTTAATAAGGAAATAATGAAAGAATTGAAAGAATGCTGGAAAGATTTGCATGACTCTAAACAATTATTATTGTTATAATTATTGCATAAAATAGGAAATATTGTACCTTGGTTTCAACCTAGTCTGAATGGTAAGTAGGTTCTCAACTTTTTTCACCATAGTTGTAAAATAAGTTCCCGCAGGAAAAACTGTCCAGATCTCTATGAAATCCTCTCACATGTCCAACTTTATGAAACTAGCTTTTATCACCCAACTTAAGTTGGTGTTCAGAAATTTGAGGGCAAGCATGTTTTCATGAGGACCCCATGACAATTTAATAGAAAATTGAACGGTGTCTGTTATTGGGACGGATTATACAATTGCAATGAAAGATTTGAGTACCAACTCGATCTTTTAACAATAGGGTAGGACTGAACGTTCAATTCTCTCCAAAGAAATAAAGAAGGAAAGTTTAAGACAGAGTTCGATTTTCTCAGTGACCAAGCAAGTCAATCTGGGACTGCTTTCTCAGTAACCAAGAAAGCCCACACGACACGCCAGTTTACTATGGACCACATAAATGCTGAAAGTCCTCTTTTCTCTCTGTAAGCTATAAAATCACATTTCTGGTCTCATCTAGTTTGCTCATTTTCGTCTTATGTTCCTCAAAATTTGCTATTTTACTGGCATTAAACAAGAGTTTAGCTTAACGGTGAGGGGAAAGGATCATGAAGTTTGGTAAAGAATTTATATCTCAAATGGTGCCAGAATGGCAAGAGGCCTACATGGATTATAATTTTCTGAAAACCCTTTTGAAAGAAATCCAAGTTTTTAAGCAAAGAAGTAATTCAAAAATCAATCAAGATGGCAGGAGGAGAAAAAATCCTACCTTGTACAGAGCATTCAGCGGACTAATAACGCCCAGAAGAAATCGTCCCCAAACTCCATCAGACATTGAAAATCAAGTCATTCTTGTGAATACAGTGAGACAAAATGGAGAAGAAGGCTTGGAAACTATGTTTCTTAATGCAGCAGATGAAGGAGGAAAATATGAACTTGTTTACTTTGAAAAACTTGATTGTGAGTTTAATAAAGTTGCAAAATTTTACAAATCTAAAGTGGAGGAGGTAATGAAGGAGGCTGCTGCTTTGAATAAGCAAATGGAAGCTCTAATTGCTTTTCGGATTAAAGTGGAGAATCCAAAAGGGTGGGTGAACAGCTCGGAGGAGATAACACGCCTTTCTTTGGATATTGAAGCTTCTAGAGCAGCCATATCAGCATCTACTCCATCTGCAGCTAGAGCCAGCAGTAAGTATACATTCTGAGCAACTTATGGGAGATTGATCATGTAAAACTTTTTGGTTTCTGTCATTGGTATTCTGTTTCACAAATCTAAGAATTTTTAGGGGTGATTTTTCATATTGACATTCTTTCACTTTCCAACCTTATTAAAAATAACATCGGTTTGCTTCAGCTATTTTTTCTCATAAAGGTGCATAGGTTTAATCAGTCGAGTACATGAACTCGGCCAGCTTCGCCGTTCAGTTACTTAAGTTTTGTCCTAACTAACTCTACCTGCTACTTTGTTTCGTTTTTACGTGTTCAACAGATGCATGTTTTTAGCTTTTCTTCATGTGAGCTGCAAACATCTTTGATTCACAGCCCGAACTCTGAGCATATCAATACTCAGCACCACGGACTCGTTGGTCATTTTACACGCAAAAACAACCTTCATATAATCGTTTTTGCAGGATGATGGTATCTTGCTGGTCATTTTACACTCGAAAACAACCTTTATATGTAGGATGCATGTTTTCAAACCATGGACTAATATGCAAGATTAGCGAACTACACTGATGCATTAAGTGATGATAAAGATGAACTGCAAACAATTCTGATTACTAAAATGACACAAGTTTCTTATTCTGATGCAGGAAGAATTCCAATGGATGTGATAGATGAAGGAAGTTCAAATAATCAGGGACAAACAGACGGATCAAGTGATGATAACGATGCCATTGAGATGAAACCAGTATATTTAAATGATCAAAGGCATAATCAAAATACAATCAGGACCATAAGACCAGCACCTTTAGAGATACTTAACCAAGTTAAATTTAACACTACTCAAGAAACTCCTCGTTCGACCATTATAGGGTTTCTCAATCTTCCAAATCAAACCGACTTAAAGTTCACTAAGGATAATTTGAAGAAAGCAGAAAAACAACTTAAGAAGGCTTTCATTGAATTCTACCACAAGCTTAGGCTACTAAAAAGCTACAGGTATGTTGCCATATATTTTAGGAACATATTCATTGCTGTTTAGTTCTTAATTTTTGTTGCTACCGATATACTTTCTTTACAAATGAAACAGCTTTCTTAACATTTTGGCGTGCTCGAAAATCATGAAGAAATATGATAAGGTATCTGCCTGCATATTACGTTTATATGTCACTTTTTGCTGTATAAAATCACATTTGTCAGATAGGAAACACTTAAAAGGCTTTTTAGAATTTAGAGTAACATATTGATACTGTCCATGCAGATTGCTTCAAGAACAGCATCAAAATCTTATATGGCAATGGTTGATAATTCCTATCTAAGCAGCTCGGAAGAAGTGAGATTTTGATTTCAATAGGAGAATGAAAGATTTATTTTATTTTGTCTCATAGAACAGAAAGCAGGAGATTTATGAGTTGCTCATGTTGTTTTATAGAAGTTCTACAAAGAATGTGTGAGAAAAATGGATATTAAGATAAGTTGATTTTTTGCATTTATAGGTCAGCAAATTGATGGAAAGGGTAGAAGCCACATTCATCAAGCACTTCTCCAACTCGAATCGCAGGAAAGGGATGGGAATCTTAAGGCCAAGGGCCAAAAAGGAAAGACATAGAGTTACATTCTCAACGGGTAAGATATTCTGCTTTCTGATTCATACGTCACTCGGATTAACTTTTAGCTTGTCTGTAGAGAGGATTAAATAATGCTTGACAATATTAAGGAAGAGAGAGAAACTAAAAAAACCTTATTATTATCTTGTCTAGTACTGCATACCAACCATGCACTTTACTCTCCGAGAGAGAAATTTTTGAATATCCATTCAATCTATTTGTACCAAATATCTGCAGGGCTTCTTGTTGGCTGCACATTTGCTCTCATAGTGGCCCTTGCTTTAATCATACGAGCACGCAATATCCTAGATAAAGCAGGCAGAGTTCTATACATGGAAACTATGTTTCCCCTTTACAGGTTAATCCTTACTCTTATTGATCTTCCGATGTTAAAAAAATCTCCGTTAATTATAGCAAAACAAAGCGACACCCAATTATTAACATGGCATTTAGCCTTTTTATTAAAAGATTTCAAGTTCATTCATCTTTGGGGATGTTAAATCTTTCCACTAATCGTTTTGTTGCAGTTTGTTCGGATTCATTGTTCTGCACATGCTAATGTATGCTGCAAATATATACTTCTGGAAGCGATATCGAGTCAACTATCCTTTCATATTTGGGTTCAAGGAAGGAACAGAACTCGGCTTCAGAGAAGTTCTACTCCTCAGTTTTTGTCTAAGTGCACTAGCCATATCAAGTGTACTTGCAAACCTTGATATGGAAATGGATCCAATAACAAAAGATTACAAGGCAATAACAGAACTTCTACCTCTGGGTTTAGTTCTGGTAAGATACTAAGACTATACTTGCTCCACCTTTTCAACGTTCTAAATTTCCGCAAGTACTAAATCTGAATTTTCCTTTCTCTGCAGCTCGTAATTGTTATAATGTCCTGCCCTTTCAACATTATATACCGCTCCAGCCGTTTCTTCCTACTCATCTGCTTATTTCATTGTTTATTTGCACCTTTATACAAGGTAAAGAAATTATTATCGTAGTCATATAATAAAAAAAGTACCAAACAGGAATAACACAGTTTGTATGCACCCCACCCCAGGTCACATTATATGACTTCGTCTTGGCAGATCAGCTGACAAGCCAGGTAATGACGTGGATTATCAGATAATTAGAATCTGCTCATTTTCTTACCTTATATATACTGAATTCCTCAATCTTAATACAGGTACAAGCTTTTAGAAGCCTAGAGTTTTATATTTGCTACTATGGTTGGGGAGACTTCAAACTCAGAAAAAATAGTTGCAAAACAAGTGATGTTTTCAACACTTTCTCATTCATTGTAGCTGTGATTCCATACTGGTGGCGCCTCCTTCAGGTACCTAACTAATAAATTATACATCGCATAGATATATGCTTTAGCAATTTTGGACTATCTCGTCTAAAAGCTTAAGATGTTAGAGAGAAAATACATCTAGTTATTTATTAAATTTCCTTAATGCCATGTCTCATGTGATGGTTCAATATTTTATGAAATGCCTGATTCGCACACAATTTTTAGAAATACTAGGTATAAGCAACGTGCAATGCACGTTTGCTTAGTTTATATATAATTTTTTTGGTTCATTAAATAATTAATGATGTAATGTTTATATAATTGATAAATAATTACACATTGTGATATATTAATTTTAATTTGAATAATGTTAAATTCTAAATTAAAATGTCTAAGTTTGTGTTTCGTACTATTATATTATATTAAATTTTACACTTAATCATGAACCTTTTGTACATAATAAAATAATAGACAACATTATAATACAAAACTAAATAAATAAATATTTTTTCTTCATTGAGTTCAATGTACCTTACCAAATAAATTATTAGCATTTTTAAATTGATAATCTCCACATCCATTTTGTTTTTCTAGTTTTATTTTTTCATAGTGACTAAAATGTAGTAGTACAAAGCCTTTTACATTTCTCATTCATTTATTAATAATGTTCTAAAAGGTATAATGCATTGCGAGACGTCGATGTTGAGAATCAAGAATCACAAGTTTAGACGTGTCAATGCGAAGAATAAGCGTCATAATGCGTTTCGTATTGTTAATATTATTTTAATTATTTTTAAGACATTAAATATATTTTTATTTTAAAAAATAGTTCTTTTCTATATTATAAAAAAATAGATTTTTTACTATATCATAAAATCATTTAATATTTAAAAATAATACTTACTAAACATTTAATATAATACTATAATATTGCTAATTAGTGTTAGAAGAATTTAAATTTTTTTTAATTAATTAAGGAAATAAACATTAGCATTAATCATAGGATTTATACGAAAAGTCTGCGAATTTGATAATTCCGATATCTGGAAATGGAGATAAAGAGTTTTGGTTCACAATCGAGAATGATTCTGACGTGAAGTCTATGGGAATTCATCTGGGGTCGAACCGAGTGCAATAAATACATAAAAATAATTTAAAGTAAATCTATCTTTACTAATTAGATTCATCATCCTACAATTAGTCCCAACACTAAAAATTAAAAATAATATGTTAAAATAGTTTACTTTGTTAAATTAAAATATTTTAAACTTATAGAAAATAATATCTAACATTAATATATTAATAATCAAGTGCAATTTAAGTTAAATTTGAAAATTAAATAAATGAAAGAATGAAAGTGAATATTACAATTTAATTAGTTGTAATTCAAAATTAAATTAGTCAATCAGACCTACATTTGAAAATGATTTTGATGAGCATTTTAACATTTTTTTTTTTTTTTTGTTATCACTATCCCAAATTGGAAGTTTATGAAACTATTAGAGTTAAGAGCATATATAAAATGCACAATCCCACATTGAAAGTTTATGAAACCTTTGGAGAGAAGTGTATCTATAAAATGAGCATGACATTCAATACTTCTCCATGGGCTTTAGAATTGTAAATTTTGAAGCCCAATAATGGAGTTAAAAATTTTTAAACTAAAACTAACGGTGAAAATAGATTTTCCGTTAAAACAACAAATTCCGTTAAAATTTCCGTTCAACAAAAATTTATGTTTCTTAGGCACTTTATATATATAAAAGAAGTGGCACCAAGACTTGATCTAGGACATTTGCCTAATATCATGTAACACAAAGTCATCTTAAAGCTTCAATTCTTAGAGAGAACACTTTTATTGATTTAACATGTGCTATATTGCTTCTATAAGCATACTTAAATCAATCAGAAAATTCTGATTTGGACTACGACTAATATTCTCGTTATCTCTCTCACACAAACATTTTAAGATGTGTTGTGTCAGAGACCTTTTGAACTGAATGAGAGAGAGATTCTGAGACAGTTGGTCCTCGTCTGCCTTAGATTGACTCATTTTGAGCAGGACTGATACAGTTTTTTTATTGCTCAGTGTCTACGCCGTTTGTATGAAGAGAAGGATGCTATACAGGGATTCAATGGCCTGAAATATTTCTCTACAATTCTGGCAGTTAGTACCCGAACAGCCTATACACTTAACAGAGGAGTTGTTTGGAAGTACATAGCATGGATAGCCTCAGCAGTTGCTACTATCTTTGGCACATATTGGGACATTGTTATTGACTGGGGTCTTCTCCGACGCAACTCTAAGAACTATTTGTTGAGAGACAAACTTCTTATCCCACATAAGAGTGTGTACTTTGTAGCCATGGTAAGTTTTTAGTATCTTAAAAGTAAGCATGACTTGCTTTTAAGCATAGTTAAACATGCTGTAACTACTCTTTTGTTGCAGGTCCTCAATGTCTTTTTGAGATTAGCCTGGATGCAGACTGTAATGAGTGTGACAATTTTCTCCTTGAATGGACAAACTCTGATTGCGACTGTAGCTGCTCTAGAGATCATACGTCGCGGTATATGGAATTTTTTCAGGTGATTCCCTACTATTCATACATTAGTCCCCTATCTTTGCAATACAATTTACCTTCTTATCATTGGTGTCGAAAAAACAGAAAACTTAGTAACCATCACACTAATGCCATTCAGGTCAAACCTAGAATTGGCTATAGGGTATTTTAACCACCTCTTCTAAGAGTTTAAGTTGTCAGTGAGGACGTATATATTTATTTAAATTTAGTTTTCAATACATCTGCTCATGTGTATCAGAGTCATTTTACTAAAAACCTAACATGCACATAATTTTTATGAGGGCATGATAGTAAATCCTGAAATAAAGATTTCTGTATACTCTAAAGCCTTAGAATTTAAATCAATTACCTGATGTTAAATGTCTTTGTTGTTCTTGCTCAGGTTAGAGAACGAGCATCTTAACAATGTTGGCAAATATCGTGCATTCAAATCAGTGCCATTGCCTTTCAATTATGACGATGACGAGGACAAGGAGGAATAGATGTAGCACTGATATATAACAAATAAATGCGATAATGTATATATAGCAGGCAATCGGCTACGTAGAATAGAATTCCTTGATTCTTTCATTGGAATTTCGTAATTGTAATGTGTAACAGCCTCATATGGTGAACTTCAAACGTGAAAGTTTCATTGATTCAATATTTTCAAAGTCATCTACTTAAGGAACTTGAACATGTGCATAATATTTGATTCAATGGCCAAAAGGGAGGAAAACAAATATTCATTTTACTCGGCAGCAAGGAGGAAAAACATAAGCAATTAGGAAACATGCTGATATACACTAACATGATGAATACCTTGTGAAGGTGGCTCATAGCCATCCATTTAAGCACACCAAGAACATCAATGAAGTTTTCTCTTGTAATCATATCCCCATCGATTTGAGGAATCCGGATTTCTACAAATTTGATAAAAGCCCATAGCAAGACGTGAACAAACACAGGAACTGAAGCAAGTTTCGCCAGTAAGACAACAAACTCTTAGCATTCCTTTCAGCTGTGTTCATGCTTAGGTTTTTAAGAACAAAATATAAATCTTCAGAATGTTCACATAAACATCACAGTTTCACTGATTAGGTACGGACGGATCCGAGTAATAAATCTTCACAAAAAATCTGTGAATTTATTAACATGAAATGTCTTTAAAAAGATACCTACTTCATTTTTTAAATCAAGATTATCTTAAATCACAATCAACAAATATCTACAGCCTTACCAGCACAAACTTCGAAGCCCTCGTCCCCGGCAAGAATTGAGAAACGGAGTTTGGCAGTCTTCAAATCATCGAGAGTTAGTATCGGCTTTTTGCACTATCGATTTGATTGGACACATCACCTATCGGTATTTTTCCCATGGAACCATTAATTCTAGTCCAATATTTATGTTTCAAAAATATTGTAAATTATCTCGTAAATTTTTCAATTTCATATTTTAAATAAAAAAAAAAAACTCTATAATACTTCACACATGAATTACATAAATTATAATTTAACCAAGAGTTCATAAAAATTATTTTTTTTTGAACCGATTCAAAATTTATTTCTCTAACTAAACCAAGATCTGGACCAGAAAGCAATACAGTTAATAAAAATTGTGATCCCATAAAATAAAATTTGACCGGTTGATTTTACCAAACAAAGGTGGCTCACTCTCATCTGTAAATTTTTTGTCGAGTTAAAAAGCACTCATGTGAACTTGTCTAGCTTCATAGTCTCTCTAAAGCGGTTAAAAAGCAGTTGGGTATATAGATATGCCACACATCATCTATTTCAAACTTGTCTGGCTCCATCCACTTTCAGTGGAACGACACGAGGCTGCAACATTGTAACCAAATAGAACAGAACATAATAGTTTTGTCTACTACTATCCAGTTCTCCTTACAAAACAAGGCATTAAGGTGTTATCTGTTTTCCCAGTGGCAAAAGCGCCTTAGAAGCTATTTCCTCGTATACATATGTACATTCCAGGGTGGGTAACGGTGAAGAAATTTATTAAGAAGATGCTACTAAGAGTCTTGAATGTCATTATACATTTACATCAAAAACTGTCTCCATGGAAATCCTAACACAATTCAATTCAACAATTTCACCCTATTTCCTACAAATGCCAATCTTCTCAAATTAAGCATTATATTCCTATAGCTCCCGGCTTGCTTCTCAACAAAATTTAAAGTGAATGGGTAATTGTCGCCTATTGAGATGCATACCATACAAGAAAATAAGCAACTCGAACTTTCTTTCAAGAACCATGGCAGTTGGTTTCAAGACCACTCTCCAACGAACCCCAGCTTTTTCCGTCTTCTAATAGTAGGAACTCCATCACATGTATATCTACTTATTAAGGATTTAAGTAAAACCACTTTAAGGAACCATTCAAGTTTGTAACTTTTAGTGAAATTGATCTTCCCTTGACGGTAGAAAAAATCTTAAGCGATAAAACAACATATGATGGTTCCAGCAGCAGGAAAAACTAGAGAAACTAGTGTATAGGTTTATCAACTGAAAGGTAATTAACATAGAGAAAATAGACGAAGACCATGATCATAACGCTTATTTGATCAAATTAGAACCCTCGGAACTGGAAGAAGTGATTCCATTCTTAATGACGCCCCAAGATCGGCAAGAACTAGCATATAGAAGATAGATCCTCCTTCTCAGGAGTTGGCAGTTAGATCCCTAGGGTTTACTTAATCGCTCAGAGTGTACCAAGGAAAACAATTAATATTTATCAACGTTATCAAATGAAGCTTTTGTTAAATCTCAACAAAGTTTTTTATGCCGGATTAATACAACTTCCTAACTATAGAAATCAATTCCGTGCCAACATGCTGCCTGTTAAATCAAATTCACAACCAATCACCAACTCGACAACAAGGATGTATAACGTGCACACATTAATGAACAAGATTAACTTAGTCAATCCTATCCAATCCTCCCTAACAAAAATGCCACAAATGCAATGTATTCTACATTAATTTTATTACTTAGTGCATTAACTCTAAAAAAGTGCTTATTTTATTTTCCACCAGAAACGAATTATACATTTAGCAAAACTTCCTGCATATAAAACTTATAACTACTGGAAAAAACATATATTTTGAAGACATCACATTGCCCCTATTTAATACCATAACATAGAAGCATTGCATAATTTCACTTCATCAAATTTAATTATAAAATATCCCAAACCAAGTTAAGCACCGAACTGCACAAGCTAAAAATAATCTGCTAAGTGCTAACCATAATTCTCAGCAGAGTAAGGCATGTAACTATCATTTAGGATCAATTTGTATAAAATAGCAGTCATTATCCAATACAATTATTCAGAATATATCAATTTCTATCAGAAATTCTCAAGTTTTTTGGTTAATTTACCTCAAGAAAATGCTCCTAACACCTCGAACATTCAATCTGTAAAAGTTAAAAAGTATAAACTAAAACAGCATCTCCAAAACCCTCAATTCAAGATTCTTTCTTTTGCTGAGAACCATCCAATGTTTCCTCCTTTTCTTCTGATCCCGATTTTTCACCGTCTCCTTGGCTATTTAACCTTTCTTTTTCCTTTTCCAATTCCTTCACAGCCTCCTCCTCAGCCACCTTCTCAGCCTGCAAAATTGGCGCATAATAATCAGAATGAGCTTCCATACACTTTTTCAAAGCAGCGGTAGCCTGAAAACATTTCTCCACAATATCTTCTTTGTTCTTCTCTCCTTCTTCCACACACTTCTCCCACTCTATAAACGTGTCTTTACAATCACCCCCTTTCATAAATAAGCAAAACCCACATTCACCCTCCTCTTCTTCTTCGCCACCATTGAGTTCTGTAATTGATTCTACTGAATCTTTTTCCAAAAGGGTGTCCCTTTCTTCTGTATTTTGTAGAGTTTGTGACGGATTTACATCGGAACGTGGATCCGAGGATCCTTGAATTAGGGCTTGCGATTCGGGTTTGGGTTCACGGGTTTGAGGAGAATTCGAGGAAGACATGGTAGATGCTGTGGGGTTTGAATTGAAGGTTTGGAGAAAAGTCCCCATGGCTGCTCTTTAAACCTCACATCTTAAACCCACGCACGAAATATTTGATAATACGTATTTAATCAATAACACCAAAATTGACCCTATGGTAATTTTAATTTTATTACAACATTTTGTAGAAAAATATTATCCTTCTAGACCTTTCTAGACTTGTCTTTTGTAAGGCAAATCTGCTTTCATTTTTAATGACTACCACTTTATTTAAAGAATTACAAAAATAAAAATAAAAACCACATGGAAAAAATTATTTCATATTGCGCACACTATTTAGGGTTTGTTAGGTATAACTCAAAATCTAATTAAAATTGAAAATATAGCCGTTATTGAACTACTTGTTTAGTAAAAGTCGACAATAACGTTAGTTTTCAATTTTAATCCGATTTTAATCTCTACCAAACACCCTTTTATATTAGTTTTATTTTTTAATAATTCTTAGTTTCTTCAATTCAGATCGAGTCCACATATTCTTGATCATGGTTAAGGTTTTTTTTTTTTTTTTTTGGGGGGGGGGGGGGGGGGGGGGGGGGAATCTAAGCCGAGAAAAAAAATAAAAAAAATTAGGCTGTGATTATTATAATCAAAGATGTTTTATCCAGACATTGAGATTCTTGATATAAATTATTACAGAGAAAAAAAAATATATAAAAGAACATAGACACTTGGCCCTGTTTGGTATATATTAAAATTTTCATTTTCATTATTCTATTCATTTTTAACCACACATTCTTCAATAAAATAATATTTTCCATCACATCAATAATTTTTCCTTCTTTTTCAATAACACATTTTCGATCAATCTAATATTCCAGAACATATTATTCCAAAATAATATAGTTCAAACACACCCTTAGTACTAAAAATTTCGTCGCTTTCCAACATTTGATGTGCATATACACAATACATTATACAATACGAAAGTCGTAGCAAACGTAGTTCTGGTACAAAAGCATGGTAAAACTACAAACTCTAGTGCTACTTTTGTAATTCACTTTTAAAATATGATTTTGTGGCATCAGAACTGTTAATTATGTGTAGACACCCAAAGTCCAATTGTCCATCGAGTCATACAAAGGGGCAAGGAATGGCATTATTTATTCTTTGCCCTTTCATTATTTAGCCCTTGTTTTACGTCCATTAAAAGAAATTTTTTTTTTTTTTTGAAATTCATTTTCAACCACATATTCTTACAATAAAATATTCTACACGTAAATTTAAAATTTATTCCTATTTTATAATCACAAATTCTCCAAAAAAAAATCAATATTCCAAAACACATTATAATGATTGTCAAACAAGGGTTTAATGACATAAATGTAAATGCATGTTTAGCAAAGACGAGAACAAATCTGGTCATCTACTTTGCAGCGTACTATAGTATCAACCATACCAAGTATAAAATTGAAGTCTAGGGACTCAAATGACAGAAAGGCTCGGCAACCAAAGTGTTCTGTTAACTATAGTTTGGAAGCTGTACCTGCCAATTTCCTTAAAATACATTTGCTTGAGGTATGAGTGAGGGTAGTAGGATGATGAACAAAATTATTGCTTCTTATTCATCCTTCTTTTCCATCAAATTCTCCTTACCAAACGTATGATATGGTTTAGTCTGCAGAGCATGATCGAATATAGCCTACCTAGTCATCCTTGTCGTCATCGTCTTCATCATCATCATGACATCATAGTAATTGAAGGGAAGTGGGACAGACTTGAATGCACGATATTTTCCCACATTATTCAAGTGCTCATTCTCCAATCTGATAGTATTCAACTTCTTAAGTGCATACTATGTTAAGATAGTTGTTACAATTTGCAGTTTTATATAGCCTGCTACCATCCTCCGCATGCTTCATAATAATACCGGTGATCTATGATAGTTTGAAGTATTTACTTTTTATTATGAGAGAAAATACCTGAAGAAGTTCCACATTCCACGGCGAAGGATTTCTAGGCAGGAAAATATGCTTGATATAGTAGTTCCACGCAAAGAATGCACATTAACTACAAGGACAACCTGTAGCCAAGCAAATCTGAGTATATCCAAAATCTACAAGAAAAATCCCTGAATAAAAATTGGCTGGACGAATAATTTAAATATAAATAAATAAAAAGAAGAGCTGTTTGAGCATTACCATAGCTGCAGAGTATACACTTTTGTGTGAAACCAGAAGTTTATCTCTCAGAAACAAGTTTTTTGATTTTCTTTGCAGAAGCCCCCAATCGACGAAAATATCCCAATAAGTATTAAACATAGTAGCAATAACTGAGCTAACCAGAGCCAACACTTGCCATGTTAATTGTTTCTTTAGTTCAGAAGCTGTTCTAATGACAACATCAACAATTGTCAAAAAATATCTCAAACCATTGTCTGCTAGGTAACTGATCATAAATCACCAGTACGGAAGCTGGAGTAAATTATATTTATTTAGTGATCATCAATTAAGTCAAGCAGACAGTTAATGTCTATTCAAACCCTTTCGTCCTATTGTTTAAGAATTAAGATACATCAAATAAAATTTCACCAGAAGACAATGAATAAATGTGATGAACCTGGAGGAAATGAAACCAATATGGGATTATTGCAACAATGAAGTAGAAAATATTGTAAGCATCATGATTGCTGCATTTGGTTCGTCTCCGAGATGATTTTTTCCAAGTGTAGAAGCAAATGTAATACTCAAAGCTTCTTATAGCCTGTACCTGCAGTCGAACAGAAGGTTAACTATTCATAAACAGAGATATGGATGAACAGTTTTGACCAACAGTAACATTGGCATGACATGAACCTGGCTAGTGAGTTGGTCAGCCAAGAAAAAGTCAGGAAGTGTGACCTGTGATAATGGAATATAACTAATGGAAATCAGCTTGGTAATATAAATTAGTTCAAAGATGTTGAGGTGGAAACTCTCCATGTCAGATGTACCTCGTAAAGAGGAGCAAAAATACAACGGAACACACACTTGATAAGGAAGAAAATGCTTGAACAGTAAAGGAAACTGAATGGGCAAAATACAATGAAAAGAACAACCTACATGACAGAAGGTACTTAGTCAAGATATTGAGTACACAATGCAGCAAATGATTGGTACAAATATTTAATATCTCACAATGAGCAAGCCCAGAGGAAGAAGATCAAAGCATGTCTTGTAATCTTGTTTTCTTGACTCCATCTTAATGTACAAGTGTACTAGGAAAGTTCCAAGGGCAATCATTGCAAGACCATTGCAGAGGAGAAAGACTTCTCTATAACCTAACTCGGTTCCCTGCTCGAAACCAAATATAAAGGGGTAGTTGATTTTATAGCGCCACCAGAAATATATGTTTGCTGCATACACAAGCAAGTGAAGGACGATGTACGCATAGAAACTGCAAGAGGTGATAATTCTATCTTTAGTGAAACCATAGCTTGGATAAAAATTAACTCAGTGCTGATGGCCTATGCTTGTATCAAAGTTCTGATCAAGATTTGACTTATCTGTAGAGTGGGAAGATAATACCCAGGTACAAGTTTGTGTTCTCTTTATCCGTTAACTTTCTATCTTCTATGAGTAGAATAACAGCAACAAGTAAAGCAATTGAGCAACCAGAAAAGAAACCTGAAGAGCAGTAGAGAATTACAGAAGCGAGAGAACAATAATTTCTTTCACTTGGAAGCATTGAACATCAGAAAGCTGCGAAAGCCATCCATCTTTAATCTCTGAAAAAGATATCTTGCTAAGAGAATAATGTAATATGATTACTAAAGTAAACTACCTGAGAAAAATGTTATACGATGCTTTTCTCTCCTCTGTTTTGGCCTCAGCAATTTCATGCCTTCCCGGCGGTTAGAATTTGAAAAGTGCGTAATGAAGGTAACTGCCACCCGATCCATGAGAGTGCTAACCTGAGATTACATGAACGAGAAATTAAACTATTGTTATTTGTTCAAAAGCAAGAAATGCCAGTTTATGAAGTTTTTTCTTTACTTACATTTCCGGGTAGCATGATTTCTGTAAATTCTACCCAGATTTTTAGCTGTGCATTTGCACACATTTTTTTGTTGTTTTCATGAAGAAGAATGCAAATTTTAGGGACTTCAAATTTATTTGAATGATCAAAGTAACTTAATTGATCTCCTGCAGACAGGTTAAATGACCTCTAATGTAGATCTGAGTTATTTCACGATAGAAGCTTATATTTTCAGACTGCATTTATTTTCTTCTCAATCAATATTCAGCCACATGGGGATGTACGCTTGCACGTTTTAATCCATAAAATATTTTGAACTTGCTATTTCGTTACTCCAAAACTCTAATATCTATGCAGGCTTGATTTAGGATGGAATCAAAAGAAGCCTAAGAATGTTGAATTTCCATGGTCACTTTATATACCTTCTGATCGTAATGTTGTATGAATCAATGAAAAAACCAAAAGTATACTACATGCTGGTGTCAGTTGTCTAAAATCTAGATCCATCATTGGCATCAATGAAGATGGACAAGTTTTTAATCAAGGAAAAATGAAAATAAAACATGTTTCCATAACTATTGATTTACTCCATATAAGAGATGCACAATTTGAACTTGTAGTTAGAAAGATTCAAACAGCCAACAAACTTATTATACCTTCCATTAAATTGAAGAATAAGCAAATTAGACATACCTCATCAGAGCTTCCAATGTAAGAGTTATCCACAATTTTCATGTATGATCTTGCAGCCCTCCTAGATGTGATCTGCATTGGTGCAACGAGTAACTAACTTGTACACTAATGAATAGCAGCAGTCTCCAGACAGGCTTGAGAATTCCACTTCTTTTTCTTGTTTTGATAAGTTAAACATGCCTCTGTTTTCATACATTTTTGAATGCAAATACAACCATAAGGAAACATAATAGCATTTGGATCCGCCAAACAGTACCTTTTCATATTTCTTTAGGATCTTGGAAAAGGCAGAAAGATTCAAGAAGCTGTTTACTAATTCATAAAAAAATGTTGAGTACAAAATAATATAAAGGAGAAGGGGAAACTTGTGAAAGAGAATAATTTTTGCACTCATTTTTGCCATACACTACCTGTAGTTCCTTAGAAGGCAAAGCTTGTGATAGAACTCAACAAAAACATGTTTCAGCCTTTCCTTAACTTCTCTAAGTTCCACTTTCTTAAAACTCAAATCCTTCTCTTTTGAGTCCTTGAAAACTCCTTTAATTGTTGATATTGGAGTTTCAAAATTATTGGAAATCTTAACTCGATCAAGGATTTCCAACTGTTTTGTTTTGCATTCGCTGGAATTTGCCTGTTCTATTGAAGCACCAACATAGTGTGCCACAGGAGCACTATTGGATTCAGAATGGATATCACATTCCTTTTGTTGGCGTCTCAATTCCACTTCTGGGGTTAAATCAATATGCTCGACCACTGAAAATCAGCAAGTTCTTGAATTGAGAAGAAAATAAATTATTCAGTAAAAGCAATGTTGAAATATTATGATTATAACTTGCGTTACCACTAGGAGAGTCAGGTCCTTGCTGATTGCAACTCATTTCAACTCCAAGTTTCGTATCCATTTCACTCACTCCTGCATGTAAATGAACTACTCAAGCCTCAAATTAAATGACAGACTGCATTTGTTTTAGGATTTGAATTATTAATACTACACAATTAACAATTTGGAGCAACGCTCTGTGGAGGTAGAAGGGTCACGGGTCATGAAAATTATAATTAAGGATTCCTAAATCAACCTATACAATATACAATTTCAAAATATCATAGCTTCTACTTTGAGGTCTTGGAGTACTTGTCAACTATTCTATTCAAATTATAGAGGTTGAGAAAATTCTTTTAACGGAGTTCTAGAATGACAGAACATTTCAGAATAAAAAATATTCTAAGAACCTATAAAAGTCTTAATTTAATCATTTACTTAGAAGGCATCTCTAAAATGCTAACATGTTTGCAGAAGACAAACACTGTCACTCAATTTCAGTTATGGTCTTCTTCACAAATTACATGTGTTAAAGAATTATAACCGTTGTGGCTTTTAAAAAATGTTATATAAACTACTAACTTGATTTAACTGACACCTTTTTATGTACACCAGTTCAATTTTACAGCTGCAATTTGCATCGAAAACCAACTAATTCAACAAGACATCAAGTTCCTTTGATAAAGATCAGGAGAAATATTCAAAATGATGTTTCCAGCACCTACCAAAAGTCTTTGCTCTTTTTGGAGATGTGATCTTTGAGGGGAACAAGTTGTCAATATTCTTGGAAAGACGTCTTAGATAACTAGATCCATGAAAACTTGGATTCAACACCTTGATCCTCAATGCAATCAAAGCATCCATTTGTGCATTAAGCAAAGCCACTTCCCTTACCACTCCCTCAATTTTGTCCTTGTAAAAGGTATTTGCTTTATTGAGCTCATCGTCAAGTTTTCTGAAGAAGGTTATCTCATTCTCTTCCAATTCTTCAGCGGACACAAGTAACTGCGTGTTGTATAACTTTCTACAGTTCTCTTGTTGCACTGTATTGACAGCTATTACTGGGTTCTCAATGTCCTCTGAATTCTGGAGATTGCCAGCTTCTGGGTTTAAACCACTAAAGGTTCTGCATAGTATTGATCTTTGCTGTGTTGATCTCAGTGGAGATGGAGGTAGCTTACTTTTTTTGATATGGTATATCTCCTGTAATATTCGTTTGAGTCCATTATAGTCTACATAGGCTTCTGTCCACTCCGGCACTTTTTGTTTCTTGAATTCCTTCCCAAATTTCATATCTGTATTCCTTTTCGCATAATCTTATACTTGGACTTTGCTTCTGATGTGGTTCTGCTAGAAAAAAACAATAACAATTCACTAGAAAGATCCTAAACTACTGGCCAATATCAGTGACCTGGCTTTACTTATTATTTCATAGCATCACATAAAAAGTTATCGAAGATTAAACACATACAAGATCATGAAGGAACATTAGGAACATTAATTGAGATGTAAGCCATGTATACTCTCATATTATTCCTTATAGCATAACAACATCACCATAGACCGGCACAATACCATAATCAGTAAAGAGAGCTGCATCTTAGACTGAAATTAAGCCCATGTTGGTCTCCCGTTAAAATTATAATTAATTTTTCTTTTTCTTATCAACCCCACGTTGTTCAATAAAATAATAATGCACATAATTTCAAAACTTTTTCTTCTTTTTTAACTGCACATTCTTAAAAAAAATCACTATACAAAAATACATTATCCCCAAAAACTAATTATAATGAGGGCTAAACAAGCGCTAAGTATAAAACTATTAACTACAGACAAATTGTTCGTAATGTGCATCAATTAATTGGGATAATTGGAATGTCTCTCACCAGCATCCCTACAATTGTTTATTGAGATTTTAATCCTTTCAACGTTAAGATCCACCATTAAAACATGCTAGTGAAGATGAGGAAACTTGAAGAAACTACTCAAATTAGAAGGGATCGCCACACAAATTTACACTAGTTTAAAACAATGCTACTAAAAACTATTCGCTTAATGACCCGTTCTTTAGATAAAAATCAGTGCTAATTTCTAGATTAAGATTCACACAGAAAAAATTACAAAAATCGAACAAGAACCTTCAAAGCTCCCAATTTATACATACGAAATACATTTATCACCTTACATAGATCTTCACTAAAAAAATTAAAGCGAGTTGATTGCCTGATTCATATCATCAATAGAGTGGAAACCATGACACGATGTATATATATACATTTGTCAGAGAAATTTATCAAGAGAGGAAATTCACCTTTTATATTTGTAAGCGTTTAAATTTGATTTAGGCTCCGATTGGCGATATTTTTCCTGGAAGTAGCAAAATTTTTCTGCTTCCACTTTTTGACTGTTTGATATGCTAAATTTTCCATGGAAAATGTTTTCCTCCCTTTTTCTAGGTACAACCCTTTAATACACGAATGGTGGAAAATGTTTTCCAACCTTTTAGGTGGGAAAACATTTTCCAACTTTTTTTTTTTAGCAATGGCAACCAATTCTATTAACCATTGTAAAAAGATTTTCATTTTTGTTGACAATTTCTATGCAAAACAAAGTCAAACGAATATGGTAATTTTTTCTAATTGTTTAAAATTTTTTTTTTTTACTTTTTGGTAATTGGAACAAATTCTTAATCCAATAGTAGAAAATATTATCATTTTAATGGACAATTTCCATAAAAAAGGAAGTCAAACGGATTTCAAACTTTCAACATTTTCCATGAAAAATTATACCAATCAAACACATTTAATTACAATTCCCCGTAAAACAAGTTCTAGGCAAATATTTTCCCTAGAATTCGTTTTCTTTCCACCCTATTTTCCATGGTGCAATCAAACGGACCCTTAGAGTCCTGTCCAGAAAATTATACACTTGCCGCGTTGCATGCGGCTTTTCCGTCTACAATTTGTTAGAGATTAAGATCAAGTGTTGTTAGGACTACCGCAATATCTTATGTCTTCTCACAAAATTTATGGTTCTATTACTTCTTTACTAGTGGTATATCACCGTTTACATAAGAGTGTTCATAATGAATATTTGACGCCCTCCTATTGATGGGGTGCCGAAGACATCCGACGCCCTCCTATTGATGAGGTACCAGAGCCCCACTGACACCCCACCAATAGGAGCACTTGTGTAAACTGACACCCTCACCAATAGAAGGGTGTTGTGTGTTCATTATGGACACCTTTGTGTAAGTGGTGATGTACCACTAGAATAATTCTACTTCTTTAGCCCTGTTTGTTTTCCATTTTTTCATACGCTCATTTTCAACTACACATTCACACGATAAAATATGTTATATGTAATCTCCAAAATTTTTCAATTGCGTAATTAATATAATATTCAGTTTCCCACCACTAACTGACACGTGTCTTGTTAACATAACAGTGCCACGATAGAGAGGAATAGAAGAATCGTAATTATATCATCCTTTTGTTAATGCCTGCCTGTGATACAAATTGAGCATTGACCGATTCTTGTGAAAATTGGTTCAAATTAATTGCAAAAATATTTTATTAAAATTAACAGCACCTCAAAGGGTGGGAAAACAGACAATTAGAGTAATATTACTTAGCACTTAAGCACCGGTCTATGAGACAACTTCATATCATTAAATGACAGATTCATTTAAATGCAATATCGCATTATTTATTTAATTGAACCTATCAAGCGTGATCACATAAACGGGTGCTCTAGTATCACTGCTACTTGATTGTATTTTCATGGAATTAACCCCAAGGATGAGGCATTAAGCTTCCATAAGGTGAAATACAAAACTTAAACAAGAATTAGATCAATACAGTCCATAATCGTATATCAATAATAATAATGATGATGAACAGGGCATTCAACTAGTCCGTTCACCCAGGTTTGGTTTAATCCCACTACAACAGAAGAAGTGTGGCAGCTTAACTCGATCGCATATCCTGCCAGAATACATTGTTTAAAAACTTTGCTCTATGCTTTTAATTTAACACAGTGAGCACATACATTGGACCAAAGAGAGCTCAACCTCTATGTTCCCAAGAGGATTTTGCAATTCAATGAACATGTAGTTTTCACATGAACCTACATAGCACATGAAGACGGACATTATAGAATCTGCCACATTACGTAACCGTGTTGTCTTTGTTGATTTTGATCCTCTATTCTTTTTAATGCCAACAACTTTTAAAACAATGTCTTCACTGCTTCAATATATTGTATCACACAACTAGTACTAGGAGACAGGTAGATTATGTGAAACTGTGTGATTATCAATTAAGAAAAGTTCCATGATTATTTCTGTAAAGAGCATTGTTCACAGGGCACCTACAGGCCCCTCACAAATGGGGGCCCACGTGTATTTAAAAAAAAAACATATAAATTATAATTTGGAAAACTATAATTTGCATTTTTAATGCTTCTTGTTCGCCCCATTCATACATTAACCTACATATAAATTACAGAACGCCTCTGAACGATTTTTGCTAAAGTTTAACATTAAAAAAAAACATATTACCTCCATATCATCGTTATCAATTTAGCTTTCAGCCTTCATTTTGTTATTGATTTTTGGTGGTTAAAACATTATATCCACAATCCAAATACCAAACTGTTGCTTCCTATATATCTGTCAGAGATCTGAAAATCAAGGAAAAGTGACTGAAGTTCCAATTCGTGAAGAATATGAAGTTCTTCATTGATCCACATGAGATAGATGAATTGATAAAGTCGAGAGTTGTTGCAGGATCGCACATTCCAAGAGGGCTTTGAAAACTACAGCTGGGAGTTGTTGCAGGGGAACAAAATCTAGGAGAGTTGTGGTAATTGCAGTCAGGAGGTCAAAAAGCTTGTGTCGTTTTCTCGTTTATAGTGGATTTTGAGTGGCAAATTGCTTGGAGTTTTTACCCAATTGAGGTTTCTCCGTAATCATACAGTGGGTTATTTACTGCTTTCTTTACTACTTTTATATTTTGCGGTATTCAAACATATGATAATTGAACTGATTACATAACCATCTAGAGATAATTAATTAGTAATTTGTTGCTAGTTAATTATAATTTTTAAATTCCGCATTTACACCTATTCACTTGCCTCTAGGTGTAGTTTGGATCGAATCTCATTATTTCACGTGGGCCCATGAATAATTGAAGAGTATACATACTTTTGAATTTTCATATGCATACATATATACATTCATTCAGAGAGAGATGAACTGTGTAGGAGGGAGAAGATAGAGTGAGCAAGGTATAATTTGAAAAAAAAAAAAAAAAAAAAAAAAGCAAAAGGAAATTAAGCACAACATATCAATAAGAATGCAACCACCATCATTTTATAGTTGATGATTCACATGAGACTGTGTTAAATCTATATTCGATAAGTATAAAATTACTTGGATATTAGAGTGGAATAAATATATAAACGTAGGGTGGATACTGGATAGTACTACAATTTGATATAATATAAGGTGGATGAAAATATGGGCTCCTCGTAGTCGTAGCTATCATACAAATGAAAACAATATAGCAAAAAAGAGATGTCTTAAATCTTCAAAAGAAACTAAGAAAGTACCTTCCTTTTGGGGACAGCTATAAGCTCCATTGAGCTACCAATACGATATCATTGAACGTTGTTCCGTGTAGAATGCGAGAAATTTCTCGGCTATGGAGTTGTGGAGAAGACAAATACGGATTAAAATCAGATTTTAATCTAAGTCAAAGTCAAACAATCAATATTAACCACATCTTTCATGGGTCCCACAACTTTTCAACCACACATTTCAAAGACTTCTATCACATTCTATTAAAAATCTAATTTTAATCCAAACACTCACTAAAAGGGCTAGACATCCAAATCTAACTTATACAAATAGTTCTTCAACATGGGCTTTATCTATTGGGCTTAGAACTCTGATCCCTTTTTGTATAGTTAGCCCACCCCAATTTAAAACCCATTAACCCACCTATCTAGCCCAAATGAAAAATGGCCCATTACCAAAGCCCAAGTTAAACTCAAAAGCTCAAAAGGAAAATCTCAAATTTAAGAGATTGAGTACGACTCATTTCAAAACTAAAAAACAAGGTTTAAAATTTCAAAAATAAGATATTAATTACATTTTATTCATGAAATTATTAATTAAAAATATTTTTTATTAATTAAATATATTAAAGTCACAATTGTATATAATTTGGTCACAGATTATCAAATTAATTGGCCACAAATTATTTTTCGATCATAAATCAAAAATTTTATAGGTCACAATTTTCTTCACAATCAAACTTCAAATTTTTTATAAGTCACTATGTATCCATTGGTCACAAATAAAAAAATTTATAGGTCACAATTTATTTATCAGTCGCAAATAACAAATTTTTAGGTCACATATTATTTATTAGTCATAAGTTATCGATTGCAAGTTATTTATTGGTCACAAAAAAAATCAATTTATTGGTCATAAACATTCTCAATCCCACCATGTGCACCTCCCAACCCCAATCCACCGTAACACCAATCGAAAGAAGCGCCACCTCACCACCACAACTAGCGTTGCCCCTACCACAGCTATCGCCTCCACTTTTTCATGAAAATATCTTTCGAATTAAAATCACAGCAAGTGTATGGTTCGTTAACAAGTAATAAATTACATTTTGAGTCCGAATGTCATCCCACATAGGTTGATTTAATTCAATTTTTATTATCGCGATTTTAACCAAGATAAGATTAATATGATGTGTTTGTGACCGAGTTATATTTAAATTAACATACTTATGCAATTATGATAAATGCAAGTTATATTGAACACAAGTTAATGCGTTTTAATGAATGACAAATATAGTAGGATCTCGAATTTCCATATAATAATAAGTTTTAACCCTAATTTTACACGTTGACAACACGATTAAATTTGACGAATCAATGTTTCTATTTTATTTAACAATTTCTTTCGAGTGATGTTCAACATACTTTTATATATGACCAAACTATATTTCTATGATGAATGTAAATATATAAAATGCATAAAATTTTATGAACATTTAATTATTCACATAAGATATAGCGGTATATTTTCATTACCCATCGAATCCTATGACAATTTATATATGTCGACTTATTTTCTTTCTTTTGAATGCATAAAACAGGTCATCACATTCACACAACTATCGTGCACAATAATCATGGAGAAAATAAAATAATATAAATCATACAATATTCAAAAACGTATTTTAATGTCAAACATATAAAACTAAAAATTAAACTCATATCACATAGTTCATCGTTCTCCTAATACAAAGAAAACTAACTTAGCATGTTATGAAGAAGAAAACAAAAGGGATATTGAGGAATCGACATCATCCAATATAATTCTTGAATTGATTCTCGTGTTCTTGGATTCGATCTTCGTATTCTTGACTTCTTCTCTACTCCAAAAGTCTCTTAGAATGCGTTCTTCTGCGTGATGGACGTCTCCAAGGTTTTAAAAGGCGCCCCAAAATTTGTTTCCATAAGAGTTGCATTAAAATAAGGAAATCAGATTTTTTTCCTTTGAGAAGGTACTATGCGACTGTATAATACATTGCTATGCGACTGCATAGTTCAACCAAACCCACTCTTGAGATTTGCTAAAGCTAACCATGTGACCGCTTAGTTGAGCTTAAATTCTAACTAATGCGTTATAGTTCCCGAGCCTCGTTCTCTTGTTGTTTGACCTCTTTTCGTGTTTCTTCTTCTCCCAACACTTCATTTCTTCACTCAATTGATTCTTGACACTTTCACATCCTTGTTTCTTCTTCCGGGTCATTTTTGACTTTTTGCACTTTGATCCCTAAACTTTGGGTTCCTTCCATTTTAATTATTTTTCCACTTCGTTTTCCTAAATTCCACCATGTTCATTAATGTTATTCTACAAAACACAAATTATATAGAATTAAGCCACGTTTAGATATAATTACCAACAATTATCTATATTTGATGGCCTAAATAAGTGTGTAAAATGCACTTATCAAATCCCTACTACCACCACCATTACCACCACCTCCTCTTCCAACAAATTACCATTTTCATTTTCGAAACTACCACAATCTCACTACCACAACCACTAACAAGTAACAAACCATCATTTTCAACTACAAAACCACCACTGCCACAGACAGTTCCACCATCACCTCTACCAACAAAAACCACCATCACCACCAGATCCAACAAACCCCCATTAGATCCACCACCACCAAATCCAACAAAACCCACCACCACTGCCATATCAACCACCTACGCGACAAACAAAAAACCATTGCCAAATCACAAGGGATCGCACAAACCTACCATCATCGCACTTTACCATCGTTGCGTCACAATATCAATTGCAAACCATCGGCCACCACAAAGTGTTAGAGAAACACTACAAATAAGAGAAAATTCCACTCAGCTGGAAAGTACAATATCTTAGTATAGATCACAGTATAGGTGTTGCACATCTGCTGTGCCTCCGCGCTTAGAGACTCTGATGCCTTCCTGTATTGGAACGTACGATATCTTGGTACAGATCGTCTTAAGGTGCGGAGCGATGCTGCGCAGTTACTGCACCTCTGTGCGTAGAGGCTCTGTGCCGCACCTTAACACACTGCGTACCATGTTGCTTTGTGTGACACCGCTTGTTGTGAGAGGGTAGAGAGAGATGGGAGGTGAAGAGAGAATGGAGGGGACGACTGAGAAAGAGAATGGATTAGAAATAATCAGGGGGGTGTTATCTTTGTGTTTCAGTTTTGTGTTTTGAATTTTGAATTCATTTTGTATTTTGTGTTTTGAATGTCTGTTTTGAAATTGTTGAAAATATGTTCTTTTTGTCATTTTGAAAAATTGTTTCTCAAAACATAAAAATGGAAAATGCGTTTACTTTGAAATTTTGAAAATATTTTTTTTGTAATGATTGGAGGTAAACCGGCGTCGGAAAGCTCCCTTACAGAGGCTGTGGGAGATGTGGGTTTAGCGGGAGAAGAAAATGTGAAGCAGAGGAAAGAAGAAGTTCAGCGATGAGAGAGAGGGGAGAGAGGATAAGTAGAAAACGACATTTCTCGTGTTTTCTGAAATGAGCGTGTTTTTTTTACAGGAAATGTTCAAAACGTGATTTTGGATGTTTTGTGTTTTTAGTACAATTTTTTTTTTTTCAAAAATGAGAAAGAGAACTCGTTTTCAGTATTTTGGAAAATCGAAAACAAAAAACAGTATGAAAACAGCAAAGAGAACATGGCCTTAGGGTTTGGAATGGTAGATAGCATGGGGTGGATATGTAAAATAATTTAATTTTTGTAATATTATTATTAATGTTTATAATAATATATTTTTTTATATAAAAATTTTAAATTTGAATTTTGAAGTAGAATCTTACGAATTCTGGTTGGTACTTGCTTAAACCTTGCTCTCTGTCTGATCTCTCCCTCTCCCCCGAATTTTGCAGACGAACTACCATCTATATTTGCCAATCACCACTGTAAACCGAAATCCGTTCACCTCTTCCAGCCATAACCCTCCATCCGAGCATTTGAGGTGAGCCGATTTTTATTTTTCGCTGCTTCCATTTTTTTTTATTCCTGGCTGAGTAATGATGTGTAGATGATGAATCTTTACTATTTTTGCTGCCTTCATATTTCGTTTTGATGATTTTTTTTTAATGAACTTAATCTTAAGCTAAAATATATAAACTTCATTGCCATGGACTAGCGGATCCAATTGTGAATATTGATCTTTATAATTATGTTTACTTTTGAGCTTTAATCACCAAGAGAAACTTAGACATTATTGTATTACAGAGAGAATAAAAGGTCAGCTATGTCGTATACGAGAGGGGATTTACTATCTAAAACCCGAAAAGTCGTCAAAGGGTTAGCCAAATCCGAACATGTCTGGCTTAAAGCCATGGAAAAGTATGTCTTTATTGTTGTTGCCAATTCTTGACTATAGTATTGTTATTTGTGAATAATTATTACGATCATTATGGTTAATTGTTACAAGTGTAAAATTCAGGGCGCCACTAGCTACATTTCCTCGTGCCGTGAATAAGCTTAAGCCCATAAGCTTGCCGGAGGATGTTTACATTAGTATCAGAAGCACGAAGATCCTATCAAATAGTTTCTTATATCTATTTTGAGTGCCCTTTTAGTGTTATCTACAAAATGATATCAAGTTTGAATATTGCAGTGTTTCCCTGGATGTGAAGCCAGGGGCAGACCCAGGAAATTTTTTCAGCGCGGACGGTATTAAAAAAAAAAAAAAAAGAGTTCGTCAAAACAAGAGATCTTTAATATGAATTCCTAACAAGCAATATGCCAAAACAAAACTGAGCCACGAAAAAACACCATCCACCAAGACCTCTTGTTCCTCCATATGCAGGCACCTCAAAAATGAAAAGGTATGTATTTTGCTAACTGAAATTGATTTAAATGCTTGTACACAAGTGAAAGAGGGAGGGAGAGACCATCTTTCAAACAAGATAATGGTATGATGAAAAAAATGATAACCACGGCTCATGTGAAAATGAACTGTAGAATGCCTTGTCAAGAAAAGAGCATGACAAATTCAATGATCGATCGATAAGTTTTAAAAAGAGCTACACAGAATACTAGCACACATTGGACCATATTGTACATAATGTTAAAAATGGAGTAGACTACTAGTTGTTTAGAATTGTTTCGATTAAACCACGCGACCAAGAATGTCATTGATTTTTTGAAAAGGGAGTGGACCAATGAATGCGCTTGCCTCAACAAAACTCAAACACAATCAATTGATGCAATAAGACGGACACGATAAAATCATATATTTTTTAGCTTTTCTTTTATAAAATCTTTCCCTGTAATGAATAGGAATTGGAATGTAAATAAACAAAATAAAATATGGAATCGTGAAAAATCAAATAGTATCTATCATAAATAGCATTACTAATTTACTTGGTTTCAAAATTCCCCAAAACAGCCGAACAGACTCAGTGCACTGGATAGTGGACCGCCGACAGAAATCAAATGCAGCCAGTCGCAGATGATTTTGATTTATGAATACCTGTGGTTCTTACTTATTCCTAATCCTATTTCCTCATAATTTCCTATTCAGTACTAGCCAAATTCAAAAATTTTCCCCAAACAGCCAAACTCACAACACTAGTGGTTACTCCTAATTCCTCCCCTATAAGCAGGGGCAGCTACCCATTGCATATACATATACAAGGCCAGGGGCCGGACGCATGCGACGGTGCGAGGCTCAGAGGCTGCGACATGCGGATGCAGGCGCTTCTCAAATCTCAATTCTGTGGTTTGGTTGTAATGGATTCATTTGCAGCGTGTAGGGCTTCTAATTCTGGAGCTGAATGGGCCAAATAATAGGGCATTTTTTTTTTAGTTTCTGGTCTGCAAAAATCTACGGGCGGCCCAAAGCCCAATGCAGGCAGCTGCCTGCACTGGGCCTATACCCCTGTGTGAAGCTATTGTTAGATTGTTAGAAGTGCTTGACATTTTCGATGCTACAGCTAAGCTAATCTGCATTGTTGTTGTGATGATTCTCTTGCCATTTGAGATGACATAGTTTAGGTTGGTTAAAAATGAAACTCTGATCGCTCTTGGACTCGTTTGCTTTCGGCTTTTGCACGCTGACGAGGTTTATTTGTTGGACAAGTTCGTAGATGTCGGAAAACCTTGGATTTTATTTCCTGAGCAGCTATCGCATACTTTATACATTGTGCAGAGTACAACTATTGAGACCTTTCGACTAACTTAAAATTGAGTATATTTATGTTTTGGACTATCTGGCTGTTTCCATTAATAGTTTTTCTTATATACATACAGACATATAAAGCAAGTTGTTAATAGATCCGAATGGCAATCATCAGAAGAGTTTCAAATGTATAGATGTAACAAATTCAATACCTAACCCAGATCTAGGTACAGAAACCCAACATCTTAACTTATACCTAACCTAGATTTAGGGATAGACCAATTTCACTAAGGGTCGTTTGATATGCTCCATTTTCCATGGAAAATGGAAAATATTTTCCATTTTTCAACTTTCCACCTTTTTAAGGAAAATAAATTCGTGATATTTTGGTGAGAAAATATTTTCCAACTTTTCAAAAAAAAATTTTGTTTTTGCAATTAGAAAAAATTCTAGACACAATGGTAAAAAAAAAATTTCACTTTTATTGACAATTTCCTTGCAAAACAAAGTCAAACGAATATTATTCGGTAATCGGGTATGGTTTTTTTTTTTCAATTTTTTTTTGGGCAATTGGAACAAATTTTAGATCCAATGGTAGAAAACATTATCACTTTAATGGACAATTTCCATAAAAAACGAAATCAAACTTTCAATATTTTCCATGAAAAATTATACCAATCAAACACAATTAATTACAATTCCCAACAAAATAATTTCTAGGAAAATGTTTCCCTATAAAACATTTTCTTTCTATCCATTTTTCACATTTCTATCAAACGGACCCTAAGGGAAAAGTCCCTTTGCCTTTCCCTAAAACTCCACATGTAAATCTAATGAGCCAAGTCTTCCATGCTGTATGACTTCTTGAATGGAGGGTGTTTATTTTATGTCACATCTCTCTCCTAGCACGTAAAATTCCAGGAATCAGCTCATTCGATCTCTCATGCATTAGCAGGTCAACTCAATCGAAGAAATTACATCCACCAGTTGATAAACCTTCTTCATGGGTTCAAGTTCGTCCACGAAGCCTTCATCTCCATAGAAAACTCACATCTATATACATTCTTCTCCATCTTCTTTTTGAAAAGTGTCTGATATTTCCTGGAGGTAAGAAAGAATAAATATTATTCAACGATGTGAAGGAAAAGATTCAAACAATATCAAGTAAGAAATACAGACTGGACGAAATCGCCCCTCCTTAACAAAATCAATATATCTGATTTTTTTTTTAATTTGGTCAACTGACGGTGTTTTGGACGGTTTCCGTCCAAAGGGACCCTAGCTGCATATTTATGAAATGTTATGGACCTCCTCTAACATAAAATGAAGGTTAGGATAAAGTCTGTAAAAATGAAAAGGTTAGAGACCGATGCATCATTTTTACCTAAAATTAAATGTAAGACGTGCATCTTCTGGTTTTATTTATGGTTAACCTGCCATTCTTGAATCTTAATTATTCAAGAGCTTCGTAAACAAGAAACACCCGAATTTAACTTATTAAGAGACGGATGAATGTATTTAAAGCACGCAGATGTCAAATCCCTTCCTGCTTGTAGGACAATCATACCACTCCAGAATTAAACATGTTTATTTTACATTTTTCTGGGCTATCCAAGATTTTGCAGAACATAACGAATGATTCTGACACCCTTGTATGTCAACAAGTTGAGTTTTGATTGAATGAAAACAGTTACAAAGATGTGAACTTGGGCTT